>OZ038385.1:51914896-52382396 GCA_964036045.1 Eutreptiella sp. 'Long Island Sound 2002'
GGTCCTTGTATGCGACCCCCCCCAGCCCCCCCCCCCCCCCCCTCCCCCCCCCCCGGGTTTTGAAAGATAGTTGGGGGGTGGGTCGCATCAGGACAGGTTGCAGTCGCCCCCCCGTGTGAGAACCCCACTTTTTGTTGTTAAGGACAGCCCCCAAGGGCCATTGAATGCGGTGGCGAGCCGTCTGGCAACGGCGGCATGTGACGCCTGTGAGCGCCGGTCGGGGAGTGGGCGCAACAGGGGCAGAAGGCTGCAATTATGGCCCAGACCCCAGGGCCCCTCTTAACATCTCAGCACCACTGGGGGGTGGGGGGGGCCCCTCTTTAAAGATTGGGCCAAACTAAGTGGCAAGTCTGAGCTGGAGAACCGCGCAGTACTGAAGGCATGTACTGGCCTGAAAATGGCAGAGCGGCAACACTCTGTCCCCCTGATGACACATACCTCCGCCTGATGCGCGCGTCCTGGGGACCCTGTGGAGGTTGGGGTACCCGTACCCCCCCCCCCCCCAGGGCAGACCGCGCTCGCCGAAAACGGTGCAGAGCGCAGAAGGGGAACATGGAAAGGAAAAACGGGAAAGAATCATTGTGGTTGTTAGAAGCCCCTGTCAGGAAAGTTACCCTGCAGATGCACACCCCAGCGCACACAAGTCAGTGCTGGAGTCGGCAAACCTCCGCATGGACTCGGAGTGTGCATCTGGATGCACCTGGTAAACGGCACGGGCAACAGCCCGTCTCTGGGACAGCCGACCCCCGGAGTAGTCAAACAGGACAAGTCATCCGGGGGCTCCGTTGACACAACCAAAACACGTTCGGGCCCACAGAGGGTCAGACTGAGCAGTGGCAAGAGGCCAATAGGCGCCGCCAAAGGCAAACCATCAGATACTGAGGCCTTCTGCCAACCCCCCCCCCCCCCGAACGGCCTCTCGGGCCTGTTTTGCGACCTCCGCATGGAACCGCTGGAGAAAGGGGGGCATCAAACGTCCCCACCCCCCGACCCCGACCGGCGCCGGCGCAGGAGGGACGCCAGGGGGCAGGCGCAGCTCTCGTGAGGGGCAGCTGCCCCACTCTCCCCTGGTACAAATAGTGTTCCCCGGCTGTTGGGGTGAGGGTTCCCTCCTCGAAAAGTAAACCAGTCCGCACACACGGAAGTACCAACCGGCATCCTCACTCAGCCGTGATGGCACCCCCCCACCCCCTTTCCCCCTCCACGCACGGAGCAGTGAAACAGGGACAGTCCGGGGGCTCCGTTGGCACAACCGACCGAGAGAAAGGAAGGGGGTGTGTGGGGGGGGGGTAAGGATAGGCCAGGCAGGGAGAGGGAGGGTGCGAGGGGGTGAGAGGCCGATGGGCGCCGCCGCTGACGGAGGGAGAGGGTTCAAGGAAAGGGCAAGGGTAAGTGGCGAGAAGCCAATAGGCGCCGCCCGCTGCAGACAGCAACACAACCAGGCGTCATGCCAACCCCCTCCCCCCCCCGATGGGGGGGGGGGGGGGCATGGAGGATTCCCTTCTTCAACGGCGGTACACCTGGAAGTACCAACCGGCGTACTGACTCAGCCTTGATGGCACCCCTCCTCCCCCCCGTGACCCCAACCCCACGGCCTCTTCCTGCGTTTTTTTCGGGGCAGGTGACAGGGGGGATTGAGGTCCACAATTTTCCCGCAATTTTTCGCAATTGGATTTGACGCTGCCCGACTGCGATCCCCCCCCTACCCCCTCTGCAGGTGGCCACCAAACTGCTGAATGAACTGGGCAAGCCCACGCGGATCTCCGGCCTGGCCATGAACAAGTGGTTCTACAACGTCATGCGGGTCGTCGTGCTGTCCGCCCTGTCCGCCGCGCTCTCGGAGCCCCTCGGCTTCAAGATCCGCCTCACGACCCTCGCGAAGATGAAGTGAGGCGTGCGGGGGCTGGGGCCTTGGCACCGCCCGCGAGGCAGCGCCCGGGCGCCCGCACCGCGGCCGGTGCCGGTCGCCCTCGCGGATGCCGCTTGCGCCTGCGTCGGGCTGGCCTGCCTCCCCCGCCGCGGGGGGTGGTCCGTGGGCCAACGGCATTGAGCAGTTGGACGGGCGGTTCGACGGCGGTCGGCGGTTGCCGTCCAACGAATGGCGGTCGACTCGCGGCCTGGCGGCGCCCCCTGTCGGGCCACGGGTTTGGGGTGCGATGGTTGTGTTGCAGTGCTGTCCACGAAACGGCAAATCGTGGGCGTTCGGATGTCTGGGGCACCGTGCGCTCCTGTGACAAGGTGGGCCACCTGCGGTACGATTCCCAAAGTTTTCATGAGTTTTATCAATTGTGGCAGCAGCCGCTTTTTCGGAGGTGGGGGCGTGCCGAAGTGTCCAGCGGATGCACTGTCTGGGCCACCGGGGGTCGATGCGAGCGGACCGCGACGAGGGGCAGGGCGACCCTGCCTCCGCCCCGCCTCAGGCCACCCGCACTGCTCCGGGCATCCCCCGTGCCCTCTCTGCCACAGCCGTGGCACCCCCCGCGGTCCCATCTGCCCCCCGGGCGTTGAAGTGCCCCCCCGCATGCCCCGGCGCGATGACGTACCGCGCGGCCGGAGGTCCCGGAGGGCGCCATGGGCCTCCGGGTGGCTGGCCACTCTGTGTGCGCATACCGCGCGGGGCTGCGGCGCCCCGTCGTTCAGCGCCGCCCTCATGTGCGCCCGTTGTGCGCCCGTTGATATTCCCTCACGAAGGACGGGCTGCGGTTGTCGGTGGCCGGTTTCGGTTGGCCAACGGCGGTTACGGCGGTGGACGGCAGTTGATGGCCAACCGACGCCGCGCGGCCGATTGCCGACCGCAGTCACTCGCTGGCTGGCGCTCTGCGGAGGTTCGAGGGCACCGAACGCCGGAAGTGTTTTTCCTTCTCGGTCTCAGGGACCGCGCTGCATCGGGCTGAGCGCCACCGTGCGCTGCCACACCGGCACCACTGCTCGGGGCATCGACCAGCAGCGGGATCGGCAGCCCCGCGCCGCAGCATTTCCGGCGGGGCATCCGCATGCGGTGCGCCGCCCTGACTCGTGGTGCTTCGCACGGAGGACAGGAGCCCGTCCGCCGGACCGACACCCGCAACGTCGCACCCAAACGGCCCGGCCACGTCGGCGTCTTTGAGCCGCATTCCCCGAACCCCCGGCCCTGCGTTGACCCGCTCAAACCCAATCCAACCGGGGGCCAACCCCAAACGCCGTCGACCAATCCCAACGGGCCCCAACCCACCAAAGGGACCCGGCCCACGCCCGCCTGCGCCGGGGCGGTACCTGCGGAGCCACTCGCCTTATCTCTGTTGTAGACGTTTGGATCGGCACAAGAGCACTCGTGGTAGTCCGTCAGACGGCGAGTTTGTTCTGCCAGCGGCCCCTCGTCGGCAGACGGCTGATGGTGTGGTGGCGGTTGCTCGCTGGCGTGTGATGTTTGCCTGAAGGCCGTTGCCTGGCGGCAGTTGGTGAGTAACCGACAGCACAGAGACTTCGAATGCAAGTCCTTGCTCCGTGATGTCGATGGGCGGTTGGCGGTTGACTTCACAGCGGCAGGCGACCGGTGGCTGGCCCGCGGCAGTTGCTGGCTGCCCCCTCCTCTGATTACAGGAGGGCCGAAAGGCTGCACATTCTCTTGTTCCTTCTCTGACTGCGAACCGCCCTGACCTAAGCGTAGGCAAACCAAACCGCGCCAAGCTGACCTGTGCTGACCTAACCCCCCCCCGCCCCACTTTTTGTCAATATTAACAAAACAAAAACTGAGCCAACTGGTCGGAACACTGAAATGTTAACAAAAACGGGGTGTTTCCAACATCTACAGGTTGGGCACGTGTGGTGTTGTGTTGCAGGCCTTCTGTTTTTCTCCATCGTTCATTTGGTTCGTGCACATGTGCAAAAGCATCAACGAGCGGAGGATGGTCAGCCACAACTTGATGGGCCTGCTGAACCATTGCTCAAAACGCACTGGAAGACATTCTTCAAGTGTTGTGATGTGACTCATTGTCAAAAATGTGTTGCTGCACTGTCGCATGAACAATTCGGGAGTGGTCAACTCTTCGGCTTACCAAACCGTTTCCAAAGATTTTGGTGTTGACAAAAAGTGTGGGGGGGGGGTTTGCCCTGACCGGACAACGGATGTCGAAGCGATGTGTCCTCTCGGACAGCCCCTGCCAACCCCAACGGTACCCCTTCCACAGTCGGTGTGCCTCGGGCTCGAGTGTTGCTCCCGCCCAACTCCTGTTGTACCTCAACGAGGTCACGTGGCGCAGCTGTCATACCACACGACGCCTGTTCGAGAGGTCCCGGGATCGAGCCTTAGGTGGGGCACAGATCCGGCGCCCAGCCGTCCTCGGTGCTAGGGCGTCCTCTGTGACCCCATGAGCCCCAGGGACTCATAACAATGGTTCGCTTGCACTCGGTGCCCCTCCGCCTCTTTGTTGTCGTGGCGGGTGACGGATTGCGCTATGGGTCACGTTGTCCTGAACGCCGACAGGCGGTCACGCATAACCAGTGGAGCGTCACGCCTGGCCAACCAAGTGGCCCTGCAAACCCTCAGTCTTCGGGCCCGCGCATCGGACCTTCACGACAAGGCACGCCCGGTCAGGCCATTGCTTAGTGGCAGAGTCCCCCCAGGGGGAGGGGGGGGTGAGGCGGCCAGAGGCCAAATACCAGCTTGTGTACCTCAAACTGCTCTCCAATTACGGGCTCCTGGAGTGAACGCCATTTTTTCGCTGAGGCCAATTCGTCTGATGTGTGCCTGTGTGTGTGTGTGTTTGTGTGCTTTGCAGGGTTGGATTCCGCAAGACCGGAGGGCCAGCCCGCTGACTTGGTTTGCTTTCTGTTGTCACTACAGAAAGGCCCAGCCTACATGACTGTCTACATGCGCTCCATGTCTACTGTTCCGCGTTTGGCCCGATGAGATGTCCAGAGACATCCAGTGCACGTCCTTGCCTGCAATTGTTGGCTCAGGGCTTGTTTTTGGGTCTTTGCAGTGTGTGTGTGTGTGTGTGTGTGTGTGTGTGTGTGTGTGTGTGTGTGTGTGTGTGTGTGTGTGTGTGTGTGTGTGTGTGTGTGTGTGTGTGTGTGCGTGTGTGTGTGTGTGTGTGTGTGTGTGTGTGTGTGTGTGTGTGTGTGTGTGTGTGTGTGTGTGTGTGTGTGTGGGTGTGTGTGTGTGTGTGTGTGTGCACAGCTTTTTCTGGGACAACAATCACGAACTCCTCCATGGATTTTCTCTTGGTCTGTTGCTCTCAATCTAGTGGCACTTGACAGCGTAGCTGCAGCAGTAGGGGTCAGGGAGACGTCAGGATTCTCAGTACTGCATTGCATCTGCACTGACCAGTGCCGCACATTGCGCTGTTCCCTACAGACCGAAAGACGTCTGGGGCTGCCCTGCAGCTCCTGAGGAGTTTTTTTTCACCGCTTTCCTGGTTTTCGGTTCCGTGTGTGTGTGCCATCAAGGCTGAGTGATGTGTGGGGGCGGGGGCATTGGCTGGGTTTGGCCTGCGCCCGGTCCCTAGGCTCCAGGATGAAGCGGGTGGGCAGCCTGCCCCGCATGCGGCCAACGGCTTTTTGGGCGGGTTTTGTGGTTCCAAACGTCGAGTCCGAGGGGCATGGGCCCGAGACATCAAGGGGCAGGGCCACTGGGGGGGCACCTGCGCCGCAGGGGGCATGTGCCCTATGGCCACGCCGTCGGCGCAGTCACTCTGCTCGGGCCCCCCTTGCGGGCACGTGGGTGTCCGCGCCCCACCGGCCATTGAACTGGCGCATTCAGTTGTGCACCCACGGGCCCGCGGCGTGACCGACCACTTGCAACAGCAGCACACCAGAATGCCTCCCGACGGGCCCCTAGCAGACCCAGAAGCAGACACACAGTGGAGCAGTAGCGTTCAGGTTGATCGTTGACGCCAACCGTCGACGGTTGACGGTTGCCGCAGCCAACCGTCAACTGCTTGACTGCGAAATAGGGACACGTGCGTAACAAACACAAAACAAAGTATGATACAGTCCACTGTTCTTGACCTTTGTACCCCCCGCCCCCCAACCCTCCCGCCACCTGGCTGCTGGTCCAAAGCCGCGCCCCCTGTTGGGCTAGGGATTTGAGGGGGCGATGGTTGTGTTGCAGTGCTGTCCATGAAACAGCAATTCGTGGGCATTCGGATGTCTGTGGCACCGTGCGCTCCTGTGACAAGGTGGGCCACTTGCTGTACGTTTCCCAAGTTTTCATGAGTTTTTTTATCAATATTCTGGAGGTTTATCAATATTCTGGAGGTTTATCAATATTCTGGCCGGTCACACGTGACCAGAAGTTTTTTTCGTATTTCTTTTGGGGTCCTTCATATTCAAATGATCACAAATCGTCGGGTGGTGACAATTGGATATGTACTCCGTTTGGCCTCAATGTGGCTGCTCCTACTTGTGCATCCGGTCTTCCGGTGAGCGATTCGTTGTCGTATCACGCAAAGGAGACCAGACTTCACTCCAATGGTTTGCAGGCCACGGGGAGCCCTGTTTCCAAGTTGGTCACTGTCCCCAGTGTCAGCCGACTGCCTAGGGTTGGATTTGGGGTGGGTCTGGAGGTATTTTTGACGTGGGTATGAAGATATTTGGGGCTCCGTCTGGAGGCATTTTGTGGTGGATTTGGGGAGGGTCTCGACGTACCCCCCCCCCCTTGTATAAGCTACGCCCTTGTCCAAGGTACAGTAGGCGTAGGGACCGTATTAATTTGGGACCTCATTTTAATTCGGTACCAAATGCAGTGCAGCCACATAAGACATGGGTTTGGTGACGGATTTGCGAGTCACATAGAGTCATGGACACATTTGTTGTGAGTGTTTGCCACTTGAACCCACATAGCTCTGATTTTGGGGATATTTGTGCATTATATGCCCCTTTCTTGCACCGGCTCACCATGCAATCCTCTCTTTTTGAACCTGGGCGCCCGGTGTTGGTAGTTGTATGTGTCGCGCGCAAGCTACGCCCGTGTCCAAGCTACAGTAGGCGTAGGGACCGTATTAATTTGGGACTTTGGCGTAGCTTATAAAAGGGGGGGGGGGTATTTTTGGGGTGGGTCTGGAGGTATTTTGGGAGTGGGTCTGGACGTATTTTTGGGGTGGGTCTGGGGTGGGTCTGGTGTTGTGCACGTCGTTGGTCTCAGGGTCCTGGAGCCGCACCTCCAAAACGCATTGCTGCGCTTCCTGCCACCCCATTGCCCCCCAACAACACACGCACGATTTGGTTCCTGGGGCTGTAGGCGTTGAGGAAAGGGACGCCCTTGTTCCGTGCCCATGCTGCCGCCGTTTGTGTGGGGTCTGACTGGCTTGGCCCGGGAGAAGCAGACATGTGATGTGCCACACTGTCGCATGTGTGCATCATGCAGAAGTGTGCACACGGTGCGATCGTCCAAACACTGAACCCTCTGTCCGATTGTAGGCGTTTTACCTGTGGCCCATCTGTGGGCAAGTTGGGGGCTACCTGAACCCCCCCCCCCCCTTTGGGCACACCCCTCTCCATCTGATGGTGGTAGTAGGCTCCCCCCTTCCCCAGCAGCCCCCTTCGCCCCCCCCCCCCCCTCTGCACACAGCTGCGGCTGTTGAGCAGTGTTTGCTAATTGTTGACCCCATGGCCCAGATGGGCTGCGGCATCGCATACCATTGCGTTTGTGTGTGTGTGCGTGTGTGTGTGTGTGTGTGTGTACAGGGACTCGTCTGCATCTGCAGGTCCACCTGCAGGTCTGTTGGGGCCTGAGAATCGCACTGTAGCTACCCAAACGCCATCACCATGAGCGGTGTGAAACGACGAGATCACATGTGCACGTGGCATAGTGGGTACAGGGCCTGGTCCGCATCAGCCGCCAGGTCCACAGACTGACCGTGTCCTTTACTGTTCGGAACCCTATTGGAATGAGGCTGAACTGCCTACGAGGCAGTGCAGTCCTCATTCTCTCGTTAGGACTCCGGGTGTGCGGAACTTCTGCTGGCGCTTGCTTCCTACAGAAAGGCGCCTCTTGGCGTTGGCCATGCCTTTTGTTTGACTCCAACTGACGAGGATTCACACTCAGCCACTATTGTTGTGCTGTGTTTCGCAATTGTGTGTGTGTGTGTGTGCGCGCGTGCGTGTGTGTGTGTGTGTGTGTGTGTGGAAGGCGCTGTTACCAGAACGCAATGGCTGGGATGTTGTGCCCATGGGGAAAAGGCAGACGGGTGGGTCCTGAACTTAAGCCTGAACTAATCCTCAATACCCTGCGGCGGTGTGGGATCGGCCCTTTACAGACCTGGTGTCTTGATGACGTTCAATCCAGGGCGGCCTGGGTCGCCCCCTGTCGCTGCGCCTGCTCGTGTGTGTGCGTGTGCGTGTGTGTTGCTTTCCACCGCTTTTCTTGCTTTGTTCTTGTCTCGCGGTTCCCAACGTGTGTGTGTGTGTGTGTGTGTGGATGTACTGCCTGTTGCTTATCTGCTGGCTCCTTCCTGCGTAAGGCATCAGGACAAGGTGTACACATGTTTCTTAACTGGGCCCGCGGTCAGGGTCCCCCCCATCGAATCGACGGCCCAGATCGGTGGAGGCCGGCAGGCACCGTGGGGATGGTACACGGGGGCGCCCCACTGGGGGACCGCATCTCCTCCCCCCCCTCCTCCTCTTAACCGCTTTTCTTACTCTGCTCTTGTTTTGTAGTTCCCAACGTTTGTGTTTGTGTGTGTGTGTGTGTGTGTGTGTGGAAGTGCTGTTCATAGTGCGCCTGCAGTGCAACGTTTTGTATTTTGGCAACCACCTGAACGCTAGTTTTGGGCCTTTTCTACAATCTACCCGACTTTATTGGGCAGAAAGTGGGTGTAATTCGATTGATGGTACCCATGCCATAAGAATTTGTGTGGAATGGGGGTATAAAACGAGTGTTTGGTTGTGGTTGAGGGCTTGGGCCGACACAGTTGACACATCGTTGTTATGCAGCCACATCAGGGGCACATGGTGCGCTATGCCCGCACTTCACACTTTTTGACCCTCTTTTCACCGACCCCGGTCCCTTCTTGTCCTTTGGAGGTGGAGATTGGATACACACGTTTCAAGATGGCAAAGTTGTGCAACGGTTTGTGTGGCTGCATTGCCCCGCTGCACAGAGGTGGTGGATGGTGTTTCATGGTTTCCTCTCTGGTGGGTTTTGCCAAACAGGCACGCATTGTGCACACAGTTCAACAGTTCAGCGACGTGCCCTGTGTGTCAGCTGGTTCAACCAAAACAAAAACCGCCATGTTCCGACTGTCCCAGAAAGGTGCCACGTCACATCATATTTTTGTTGTGTGCGGCCTCGCGAGCGTAGACACCCGGACAACCGTGTTGCTGCTCTGTTTGTCTGCGCCCGTGGTTGGTGGTTGGTGGAATTACCGGGGCATGGAACAGTGATTTGGGAGCCTGGACTTGTTGCAGTCCGGCACATTCACTGATCCTGTGTGTGTGTGTGTGTGTGTGTCTATGTAGCACGCCGGTGACGGTGTCATTTAGAATCCTGGTACCATTCCGTACGCCGGCAGAACGATACGTGATTACAAACGGACTTTGGGGGTGTTCTCGGCCACAGCGGGGGTTCTTGCTTGCTGCATCTTTGCATATGGCACACTGCACACACGCCAGCATCTGGCCAGATTGTCGGGGCCTTGGGTAGCAGTGT
This sequence comes from Eutreptiella sp. 'Long Island Sound 2002', assembly GCA_964036045.1. NCBI lineage: Eukaryota > Euglenozoa > Euglenophyceae > Eutreptiales > Eutreptiaceae > Eutreptiella > Eutreptiella sp. 'Long Island Sound 2002'. The sequence goes on from OZ038385.1 coordinate 51,924,525, forward strand.
GCTTTCGACCATCACCCGTAGTGGTGTGACTGGCTGTGATCACCCCACGTTGGGCCGTAGTGCATACCGCCCTTCAGTCTGCTGCAGGTAGCCGGAGGGCGCTGTGGATTGCATCCAATTATTGCAGTGCTTCATGCGCTGTGACCAGGCAGTTACCAAGACGTCATGACATGTCTGCACAGTGCATTGCTGGCAGGGAATGATTTAGGAGGAGGGCTGGACGGGTTGTCTGGCAGGGCTGGGCACTACTTTGCTGGAAGGGGCTGGCCTGTCATTGGCCTGGTCTGGGCTGGAAGTGTTCCTTGCACCTCCCCGGCTTTGCCGGCTGGAGATGCTGCACAATTACTGTGCGCCTGGTTCCTACAGAAAGGCAGCTACGGTAGTGATTTGAACTTGTTTTTTGTCTGACGTTTTTTGTCTGAGGTTTGTGCAATCTGCTTCGTCTTCAACCAGTGCCTGTCTGTCACATAGATTGTGTGTATGTGTTTGTGTGCATTCCCTTTTGTACATGGTGCCCTTTTGGATAACCCGCCGTCTTTGTGTCCACACTGGGTATGTCGTGGTTGTGGTTTCCTACTCCAAGTGTGTACGCGTATGCGTATGCATATGTGTATGGGTGTGTGTGTACGTTTATGTACACCCCCCCCCCCACATGCCGGCCGGAGCGGCATGGGCGTGCAGGCACTGAGGTCTCATAACCCCCAGCCGCCAGAGGCTCTGGCCTAGGCGAGGGTGACGACACTCCAAGGGGGCCAGTGCAGTCATGATGGTTTCTCATCAGACATCCTTTTTGGCACAGGCCCCCTCCGCTGGGCGCCTACCCCTGGACCCGTGCAGGCCTTCCTCTTAAATATGGCATCCCCCCCCCCCCATACACACACGGAGACACATAGGGGGCGCCTCAAGCGCAGTGCAGCGCGCAGTGCGCGCGCAGTGCAACTATTTGGGCGTCTGGCCGTACTAGAGACCCATACTTTGAGATACTAGGGGCCCCTAGGGGCTTCATGGTGACCCCTAGCGGAGGTTTTGACTTCTGATTTTGTCCCCCTTTGTTTGGGGACCCCCGAGAATGCAAGGGTGACGTAGCATTTCCGCCCTCTTTTGGGCCCCAACCTTCCGGTGCTATTGAGGAAAGTGAAGGGACATTGTATGGATTATGAGATTGGCTCCATGGATGGTGCATACAAGGGGCGCCTCCATGTGGCATGGCCATTTATCAGTCGAAAAACGTTGACCGAGTGGCAAAAGGAGTACAATGATGTTCATGGTTTCTATAGGGCACGCATTGAGCACTTGTTTGCACGCATGTGACACTGGGGCATCGTAAGGAACATATGGAGGGGATCCGGTACAGAGTTGCATGAGTACGTGCGTGTACTCTTGCATTTGCAGCAATTTTTGATTCGAAGACAGGTTGAACAGAAAGACAGTTCTGTGTTCTTGAGGGTGGCGACCAATGCGCTGTTCATGGCTTTTCCAGTTGTGCATGATGTGTGTTATGTGAAGGGAAGGTAGTTTGCAGCTTTCTTGAGCTAGGGCAGTTTGGGTCACCTAATTCTAAGGGCGTTTCCAAGGGGTTTGCTTGGGGGCTCTTCGGGGGGAACATAGTCTAAAAGTAGCGCGCAGTGCGCGTGCAGTGCAAAGACTCCCCCATACACATACGCATGCACATACACGTACAGATACACACACATATACATACGAAGCAGCACTCCGGGAGGAGCAATGTGATGGGACAGATGGATTGGAGCAGGTGCGGGTGCTGTTTGGGGCCAAGGGAGGCATGCCTCCCCGCCTGACCACAGTATTGAAGGGACAGGCATTGCGGGCGTGGGATAGTGACCACTGTTGCTTCAACCCTGGAGGTCTGAACTAAAGTCAAGCAATTAACTGTAGTTTTGCCACAGAAGAAACTGGACCAGGACCGAATATAACAGGCAGGGAAAGGACAGGCCACAAAGGGACGAGCCAACCAGATAACGGGCCACTGCTATTCTCCCTCAGTCTTTCATGAAGTGGAATGCCGGTCGTCCACTGTGCTTGGTCTGTCTAAGTAGTGCCACCTAAACAGCACCGGAGGCTGAGGTGCAGCCATTTCAATATAGCTGCATCATGCTCAACTACCCAAAACCATATGTGTTGTTGGTGCAGATAACAGTTGCAAGTGGGTACAGTTCTTTGCCTTATTGGCAGGAGCGTCAAGACAGGGCGAATGGGTGAGGGGGTCAGTGCAGACCCAGTGTTTTGCCTTATCGGTAGGAGTGTCAACACAGGGCGAATGGGTGAGGGGGTCAGTGCAGACCCAGTGTTTTGCCTTATCGGCAGGAGTGTCAAGACAGGGCGAATGGGTGAGGGGGTCAGTGCAGACCCAGTGTTTTGCCTTATCGGCAGGAGTGTCAAGACAGGGCGAATGGGTGAGGGGGTCAGTGCAGAAGCAAACAATCTGCGACACACCTGCTCTGTGAGCTGTGGAGTGGTATACAACCATTGATTGTCAGTGAATGTGCCAGTGCATGTCTCTACTGTGCATCCTCAGGCTCCTGGTTCTGCCGTGGGCCTGATGCCACAAGACGGTGATGGTGTGGAGATGGTTGAGGACATTCTGCAGCTGCAGTTTGCCTGGTGCAGTGAAAGGGGCAGTGGACAGCAGGTCCGGATGCAGGTTGTGTGAGGTTGTGTGATTGACAGGGTTGAAAAGGTGCCCTCACCCCCCCATGTCCAGCCCCCCCCCCCCCACCCCCTTGTCTAGCCCCCCCCCCCCCCAGGGGGGGGACCGTCACTTGGCCCATGAACAATAAGAAATCAATAGGAAATCACAGGCGCCAAAGAAAAATTTTAGTTGGGTTATACTAGAATTGGCAGCTCGGGAGTGGTGTATGGTCCCCCCCCCCCCCAGGGAGCTGATCTGGCTTGCGCTGCAGTGCAGCGAGACAATACAATGAACTGAGAATGTTGGCGATGACCATATGCCTGTGTCGCGGGGGTATATGCGAGCTCTGTATCCGTTGCTCATGCCCCCCCCCCCCCCCTAAGGGGGGGGACCGTCACTTGGTGACCGTCCCCCACGGGTTGGGGGGGGGACTGTTGCCCTAGGGGGGGGGGGGCTGGACAAGGGGGGGGGGTGATGGGTACAAGAGACAGAGGCTGCGAGTAGGCTCGGGAGAGGGCAATCATGAGCAACGCACACAACTAGAGACAAGCCCTAGGCTTCAGAGCGGTGGACAAAATCAGAAATGGCCCACAAATGGGCAGATTGGCCACATAACCCCCGCCATCTAGGGAGTCCCCAATGCTTCGCACAATTACCGCAAAAAAAATTACACGACGTGACGACTTCTTTGTTACTCGCATTTACCGCAAAAATGAACACGCATTACAACATACATAGTTTCCGGAGTGAACATCTTTGGGGGTCACTATAACAAGGACATCAAGGTAGACCACTATTGTGGAGTAGAGAAGTGCGACGCTCTTGTGCTTTGGCGTCTCCTGCGTTCGTGTTTGTGCTCGGGAGGTACGTTGAAGGGTTGGAGATAGCTGTTCTACTTGTCACACTAGAGTTGCCAGCCTGACTCCCTGCCGACCTGTGTGGCTCAACAGCCCAACTCCAAGGATTTCAAATGATTGCACACAGTTAGCCTTTTCCAGTCCTGCCACCTACGGCGAACATTGGAAGCAAAGCCGGATATCATCGAGCTAAACACTTTGGGCTATAGTGAAGCGCCAATTGTTATGCAGGTGCTGAACATTCTTCCGGATCCTTACATTTATTTCAAAATATGCCCCGTAAATAATTTCCTGTACAGCACCACCCAACAAGTTGCCAAAACTTGGCACCTTGCCGTCCCAATTCGTCATGCGAGTACCCCTGCGTTGAGTTCCAAGCACCAACATCATCGGGAGACATGGATTGCATGTACTGCACATGTACCTTGGCACGACAAATCAATGTGTGCCCACGCTCAAGCCTTGCCGGGTTTGTTTCACACCACAACACAACATGGGTCTTCCAAACTGCATGTTGGTGACGAAACCCTTTCTCTTGCGAGTGCGCCATGGCTTTGTTCAACGTTTCATGCTTACTTTCAAGGCTGAGGGTAGGCTTGGTATCAACTGCATCATGCTCCACCCTGGACATTTCCGCAGTCCATTATGGTGGTCTGAAGCGCAACCCAACGTAAACTTGGGCTGCATCTTTTGTACCAGCCTTGGCGTTCTAAAGAGGCACCGATGTTGCTTCTTCGGGCACAAAAATTCTATTGCCTTCGGCAAGGCACCTCGAAGAGAGGCTGAAAGCAAGCATATCAGTCAATCGCCAGGCAAGTGGTCAGTCAGGCAGTCAGTCAGGCAAGCAAGTAGGCAAAGAGGCAGGCAAACACACATGATTAAGCTTTTTTCAGTGGAGGGGCCACAACTACCAAATAAGGGGAACCAAGATTCTGGAGGAACATTCGGTGGTCGAATGGTAGAGCACTTGAACCACATTCACCCGGCGCCGGCCGCTCGCCGGCCGGTTGCACCTTTTTTTTCACTCTACCTTGGTTCAAATCCTTCGAAGCACAAACTTTTGACCCCCACCCCAACCCCCCACCTGGTCCCCAACGCTTCAAAGTGGTAGACAAAATTAGAAATGGCCCACAAATGGGCAAATTGGCTACATAACCGCTGCCGTCTCAAGGGGTCCCCAACACTTCAGAGCGGTGGATGAAATCAGTAGTGGCCCACAAGTGGGCAAATTGGCTACATAACCCCTGCCGTCTAGGGGTCCCCAACGCTTCACAGCGGCAGACAAAATTAGAAGTGGCCCACAAGTGGGCAGATTGGCGACATAACTCCTGCTGTATGGGGGGGTTCCCCAACGCTTTTGAGCGGTGGACAAAATCAGAAATCGCCCACAAATGGGCGGATTAGCTCCATAACCCCTGCCGTCTTGGGGGTCTCCACCGCTTCAGAGCGGTGGACAAAATCAGTAGTTGTCTGCAAGTGGACAGATTGGCTTCATGGCCTCTGCTGTCTGGGGGGCCCTGTGCTTCATAGCGGGGGGCAAATTCAGAAATGGCCCACAAGTGGGCACATTGTTTGCATAACCCCCGCCGTCTTGGGGGTCTCCACCGCTTCACAGTGGTAGACAAAATCAGTAGTGGCCCACAAGTGGGTAGATTGGCGACATAACTCCTGCCGTATGGGGGGCCTACACTTCACAGCGGGGACATGGGCAGATTGGCTCCATAACCCCTGCCGTCCTGGGGTCTCCACCGCTTTAGAGCGGTGGACAAAATCAGTAGTGGCCCACCATGGGGCAGATTAGCTACATAACCCCTGCCGTCTGGGGGCTCGAAGGTGACGCAAGCGCAGTTGCACATTGTCCCAATCTCGCACGTGAGTCGAGCGATGATGACACACTCATATTGCTTGGCCACACATTCCAGACACCCCAAAAAATGTGCATGGTGTTCAACACTTTGCGATGACTACTGAATGCCCGTTTGCAAGCAATTGAGGCAGAGCGTTGTGGCACAGCTGTTTGGGTGGCACTTGATGGAACACGACAAACAATTTGTGAGAAAAATTGCATTCTTCTACTGTGCACTTTGATAGTGTTGCACAAGGTCGCTATATTTGGCATTGCAAAAGCGGGGACAGGGGACAAGTTCGCGGTCTGCTACTTCTGAGACCATGCGGAACGGGTGGGATCACACCTCTCTGCGCGAGGACCATTTCCAACAAGTTGGGCACAAAACATGATGAGCCAAAATGTGCTTCCCGACAGCTGGGACCACCTCCAGCAAGTTGGGTTACAAAATGTGCTTTGCACCGGCTAGGACCTTTTCCGCAGGTTGGGCACCAAAGATGACGAGCAAAAGGCATAACCGGAGCAGAGTATCACGCCCATGTACCCACTACCGGGTGCGTGTTCAAGGGGAAGCAAGGACACCCCACCCTATTTTGAGGGTGGGGAACTCAAAAAAACATGTTTTACAAGGTATTTGGATGGCTAAGTTTGGGTTTTGGGGCCTACAAAGGGGTAGGGAGGACTAAAAATAGGGTATGCCATCACTGATGACAGTATCTTACCCAGATAGCTAAAAATAGGCATGTTAGGGACAACATTAATAACATAACATGTGGCATTATGCAACCCAAAAAGTGATTGGGAAGGGGGAAAATGAAGAAAACATCGCGGTATTCGATCATTTTTCATGGTATGCAAGGGGTATAGATGTCATACCCTAATTTTAGCCCTCTCAACGCCTTTGTAGGGCCCAAAACCCAAACTTAGCCATCCAAATACGTTGTAAGACATGTTTTTTTGAGTTCCCCACCCTCAAAATAGGGTGGGGTGTCCTTACTTCCCCTTGAACACGCACCCGGTAGTGGGTACAGGGGCGCGATACTCTGCTCCGGTTATGCCGAGCAAAAATGTGCTCCTCGACAGCTGGGACCACTTCCAGCAGGTTGGGCGCAAAAAGATGACGAGCAACAATGTGCTGCCCGACAGCTGGGACCATTTCCAGCAAGCTGGGCAGAAAAAATGGCGAACAAAATGTGCTCCGCACCAGCTAGGACCTTTTCCGAGACCAGTCCAGCTGGTTGGGCGCTAAATGCTATGCACAACAATGTGCTCAAAGGTGCTCCATCGGTTACGGCAGACACTTGTTCCGCATTTGTGATCAATAGGACGCTGGGCAGACAGCCCCTCCCTATCCCAGGCAGGGCTCTGGCAGACACTGTCTCAGGGTGTGGTGGGCCATAGTGCCATCGGAAGAGGGGATGATGACTGGACACCAGCATTGCACCCAACAGGCCCGCTCATTTTTTTTCCCCGATGACTGTCGACGGTGTGACCGTGGACGTGCATCCGACGTACGGCCGGGTGCTGAAAGCCACCCAGGCCTTCGCCCCCGGTGACACGGTCTTGTGTGAAGAGCCGCTGGTGTGCGCCACGCGGCAATGGGACGCCGAAGACCCTGCCTTTAAAGACATACTGCCCCGGCTGGTGCCGCATGTGTTGGCCATGCACCGCGTCTGTGAGGCCTCTCAGGATGTCCAGCGGCAAGTGTTGGACATGCACTGCCCCGACCTCCACACACCTGAGGATGTCATTGCCGGATGTCGCGAGGCGGCTCAGGTCGTGGCTGCCCAATCCGGGCGCTTCACATGGGGGCATGGGTTCGACGTCGACTCGCTGCAAAGGTATTGCATATGAGGTGTGGGCCTGGCCGCTTGTCCATGGGGAGGGCTCCATAAAAGGCTCTTTGGGTACCCCCCCCCCCCTCAAAATCCCAAGAAACATTCAATAGCTGTGTCAGAGCGGTGACCTCAAGGCAACATTCGGTGCTGGTCTGGTTTTGCGCTGCGAGAGCGGCAAGAAAAACACTTTTTGATTGCAGAACAATTGAGAAGTGTTGAACTGAGTGAGGCTGGCATGAGGTCAGGATCATGCTGCTTATTTCAAAACCTGACATCATGGCCCCCTGCCTCTGTCTCCTCTGTGGCTGCGTTTTGCCGATCCCTTTGGGCTCGGTTTCAGGGTCAACCTTCTCAACTGCTTTTGGGCGTGCCCTGTCCTTGAGGTGGAGTAAGTCGAGGCAAAGACAATCTGTTGTTGAGCCCAGCCGCAGGGTGACTGAACATGAACATATGGTTTGCTTCACATGTTGAGAACCTCGCGGTTTGAGCATGATTTGAATGAGATCATGACGCCACAAACACACACTGTGGACAGTCCCCCCCTGTGGACAGCCCCCTGCCCCCCCTCGGGGCACCTGTTTTTCCTGCGATATGTGAGCTCAGTAGTTAGTTGACAAACAAGTCCGGTGGTGCTGCATAGCGGTGGTCAGCAACATGCCCCTGCAAGGCCACTGTGCATGCACATGTTGGTGGCAACTTCACGTCCCATTCTTTGTGACAGAAAGGTACCTATGGTTTTCTAGGTCACTGGCGGGCCAAATTTCTTTTGGCGCTTTTGCTGACTGCCTCTTGTGTACACTTGCAATAGTCCAGAGTTCTTTTGGGGGGTTGCTGCACTTGCCCCAACAGTCCAACGTGCCATAGGCCCTGAGGAAAAATTTTCCTCAAGCTAAAATGGAGTTGCAGTGGAAAGGTCCTCGTGCAGGACCCCCCCCCCCCAAATATTTGGTGACTGCTTCTTCAGGGGGTTCGGGGGACCATCGCGGGTTCCGGGGGGTGTGCCCATGGGGGCGGGGGCTGGGTGGGTGGTGATGTAGTGTGGCTGTTGTACAGTGCCATGTCTTTTGTGTGGCCTGCATTTGTTGATCGAGGTTATTTGTGTTCATGGGGGCTGATGGGGATGGGAAGTGCAGTTGTGTGGCTGTGAGTGGAATGTCCGTCTCACTGCTCGCCATGGCGGCCCCTTTCCCCCAACCAGCGCTGACGGTCTTCATGTCCAATCATCCGTAGACCATGAAGTTTGGAGGGTGCTCTCCACCACATTTGATACTTGCATTCCAGCACAGGGCCAGGGGGCCACAACCCTCAGGGATGGCGGGATGCTAAGCTCCCGCTTTGGCCGGCACGGTGGATCGTTTGGATTGTTTTTTCGAACATATTCATGAATATGAGTTCCGTTACTGTTTGCATACCTGACGAATGTTGTCCGTATTTCTTGGTTTCCACCTCCAGTCTGAAGGCGTTGCTGACACCGGGCAGCTTTCTCTGTAGTATCGGAAGAAGAAAATAGTGTCCCATCTCTTTGTGAGGGGTGGCCTGCTTTACATGCTTTACAGATACTATATGATTCTGGCCTTGTGCAAATGATGCAACATATGACCAAACTAAGCTTACCTTTGCAGCTTGTGGACTATGCCTATACATTCACAAGATGCGCGCATGATCTTGCAAGCTATTGTGGTATTGCCACACAGACATGTGGGCCATGGACGAATATGCGTCTTACGTGTTAGGCCACCATTGGCAACAGTTAGCAACATGTTCAATGCCTACCATCAACAATGAGCAAATTTTCCCTCATGGGCAACTCCTTGGGGGCCCCAAGCTCTTCCTACTTTCCTGCCCGGTTACAAACATGTGCTAGTTTTGATGGTTTGTGGACCACACCTTGAGGTAATATTGTCTCCCTTGCACTATTTCACGATAATGTTTTAGTTGGCGCCCAGGGTCTCACTGCCCACATTGAGATGCAACGTGTTTGCAGCATTTCATCAGAGGTGTGGGCGCTCCCCATGCTTTACTATATGACCGAAGAGGTACAGGTACACCATGGTACATGTATGACCCCATCTCTCACGGCTATGGGGTCCACAATCCATGTCCACGGTAGACACCCTCCTCTTGTCTATGTGCAACCCTCCGGACCCACATCCACATGGAATCTGAAGTATACAGTGCAATCACCGGCACAGGCACATAAACACATTTCTGGCATCACTGTTAGTGCATTGTACATCCTGGGCGTAAGTTGCATGTGTGTCGGGGTATTCACACTCCACAGTTTTGTTCACATTGCACTCCGCGCTGCCACGAATCATTAGCAGGACCCCTTGGGGCTGTATTGATCCCCCCTCCCCCCAGAGTTGAAAACCTGCCCACCCCATGGTCTTTTGGTGGTGCTGCTGGACCATGTGCCAGCCTGTGGATTCCTGCCGTTTCGTGGTTCTTTCATTGTTGCTGTTTTTTTTTTTTTGCACACCGGCACTAGTTTTGGGTCAATCCCACCTGCTGCTGCCATGGCCTCATTTGGACCGAAGTTTTTTGCCACACTTGTGACACCTGTTGCGTTGGTGCTTTTTTTTTTTGGCCGTGTCAGATGTGTGAGTCTCATGACCTGTTGCCTACGACCTGGAGTTTTGCTTGTGTGCAGTCCTCGTCTTGCGTGTGTGCTGGATGGTGTTCACGTTTTCCAAATTTCTTGGCAGACATTTTATGTGGGAAGTTCAAGGCACCCAAGAGAAACATGGTGCAATCACAAGATGTCGCATGTGCAATGGCATGCTCGTGAGAACCGCGGTGCCCCCTCCAACCCAGATCCCCCCCCCCCTTAGGGGAAACACAAGGGGAGGTAACAGGGCAGGGCAGACCGTGCTCGCCGAAAATGGTGCAGAGCTCAGAGGGAGGCAAAGGAAAGGACAAAAGGAAAAGAATGATTGTGGTTGTAAGAAGCCCCTGTCAGGGAAATGATCCTGCAGATGAACAAACCAGCAGGCACAAGTCAGTGCTGGAGTTGGCAAACCCAGCATGGACCCAGAGTGTGCATCTGGATGCACCTGGTCAATGGGCAACAGCCCGTCTCTGGGACAGCCGACCCCGGAGTAGTCAAACAGGACAAGTTATCCAGGGGCTCTGTCGACCCAATCTAAACACGTTCGGACCCACAGAGGGTCAGAATGTACAATGGCGAGAGGCCAATAGACGCTGCCAAAGGAAAGCAAACCAACACCATTGGCCTCGTGCCAACCCCCCCCCCCCCAAGGGCAGGCATGTGGTAGCGAGGCAGTCTGACCACCGATGGTCTTTGGCCGTTTCAGGTTCGCTGTTGCGTTCAACATCAATGCACACCGCTTTCAAGACCACAGGCGGGCCATCTTCCGGTTGGGCAGCAAGCTGCACCACAGCTGCACCCCCAACACACGCTACACCTCTGCCGGGGGCATGGGGCGGCACGTGGCTCTAGACCACATTGAAGCGGGGGCCCTTGTGACGACCAGCTACCTTGGCCCCCTCCACATCCAGTCCACCCCCCGCCGCCGCGCGCACCTGCACACTGGGAAGCTGTTCATGTGCATGTGCCCCCGCTGCACGGGCCCCGATTACAACCGCCAGCTCCCGTGCCCACACTGCCACCCCCGTGACCCAAATGAGCCCACGCTGGCGGCGGACGTGGCCTTCGAGCTCCAGCCCGTGCACTACGCCGTGTGCACTATGCAGCCTAAGGCCGAGGTATTCTGATTCATGCAGAGCCGTCGTGCTACATGCATAGTGCTGCTCGTAGGTATACCGGGGGGGGATTTTGCCAAGGGAATTTTTGTTGTGGGGAATTTATGGGCCTCTTTCGGAGGGACACTTGGTCCGATTCGTAGCAGTCTACATGGGTAGGATCGGCTCCGTACAATGCACACAATGTGGCATGATGTGTCCTGCTACATGCATGCTACCTCAGCAAAACATGGAGCAAAACATGGACCAATATTTTAATTTTGTGCGAAACGTCACCCAAGGCGTGATTGGGGCAGAAAGTTGGCTACCTAGGGCTGCACCAATCCCGTTGGGCAGCCTGGAAATTGACCAACGAGCAAAGCACCGCATTGAAGACTTATTCGAATGATATGCGTGCTGAGGTGCAGGCGATTGTGTATTGCTTTGTTGGCGAAGGGCCGCACTTTCCAGTAGACCGTACCCCAAGTTTCAATGCAGCCTGGGCCAACGATTTTCCGAAGCAATATGATTTTAGTTGGAGGTCATCAGATACTGACCGTGCCCCATCTACGTTTGCTGACATTGCAGTCATGCAGTCCTGGAAATGACCAATTCAATGCTGGAACCCCTCGGAAGTTAACAGTGCAATCTTGGGACCTCCAGTCCAATTCTGGAACCTTTTGGACACTAGTCTTGGAAACTATCCTGGAACCTTTGGAAATGAACAGCACAATCCTGGAAGCTGCTGGAAAGCCCACTGGCATTTAATAGTGCAAGTCTAGCCTCGCCAAAGGCAGGGTCACGGCACGTGGACGCGTTCCCACAGCAAATTTAGGACTACATGCGAAATGAACTCATGTCGACTCACGTCGAAAGTTGCTCGTCGAAACAACCCGGTGCAACCCCCCCCCCCCCCATCGCAGGGCCTGTCATTGTACCCGCATGACGCATACATTTCGAAATGCAATGTGTAGCAGCCATAGAGGCCCCATTTCACCAGTTGTTTGATGCCTTTGTGCCCCTGTTCCATTGTTTGTCAGCAGAACTAGAACTGCAAAATGGTGGCTCCAATGGATGCCGGTCTGGGCACCCCATACCATACCATAGGCCCCCCCCCCCAAAATAATTCTCCTGTCAATGATGCAGACCACACAGGCATTGCACCGCCACCTCTGACCGATACTGGCCTCGCATGAGCATTTCTTGTCTCCAGCCGCGCGACAAAATATTGTGTTCAGTGATTGGGTGAGAGCCCTGCGGTGCCCTAAGGACCCGGTCCATAGAGTTCTGACTACACCCGGAGCATGTTGTTGTGGAGTGCACATCCCTGCAATTCCCCCCCCCCCCCTCCCATTTAAAACCCTCTTCCTCGAGTCACGTGGGCAGGCCTGGGACTGCAACTGGGGGATGCGAATGTTCCCACCCAACCCAGCGGTATGGGTGAGGGGTGTGGGTCGCACGCACCACTCCGCCGAGAAACGGTGCGGCCGCCTCGCTGGGGCTGCATGCCAGGCTCCTCCAAGTGGTTTACTGCTGCCAATCATGCGCCAGAATGGATCTTGCCCGCCACAATAGAGGAGAGGGAGAGTAGAACTTCCTTTTCTCGCACATCAAAACGCACGTGGAGGTTGAATATGTCATCTGCAGGGAACTGCCTCCGGGGTGCGGACGGGGGGCATAACGGGTGAATGAGTATGCCGCTTGGTACTGGGAGGGGGCGGGTCACCCACGTGACAATTTTCTGCCTCCGATTGTGCCCCAAATGCATTGCATGCTCGTCAAAGTGAATCCCCTTTGGATGGGATGAGGGAGGGATGCCTGGCGCAGCGGTCACAACAACTCATGCTCCAATGCTGGACGTGTTGCATGGAGTTGGGTGTCTGGGGCCACATCAGGCATTCGACGTTGACTTTGACCTCGGGATTGAGGGGCGCTCCTCTTTGTGCCAGGGCTGTCCTCAAGAAGCCAGTTTTTTTTTTTTTGCTACGGACAGCCTCTAAGGAAAACCCCCAGGGACCACCAACCGCCGCCAACCACCACCAACCGCCGCCAACCACCAACCGCCAACCTTTCAAGTAGAGAAGATCCCCTGAGCAGGACGCAGCGAGCGTCCCCATGAACGTTCGTTTCTGTTGGCGTTATGAAGGACTTCTTTTTCTTCCCCTTAAGGACAGCCCTGCTTTGTGCTCAGAGCAGCGATCAGCTCCAGACCGTGCTCTCCCCGGACGACTTCGTTGGGACATGGGGGTGCCGCAGCTGTGGGCGCTCCTTCAGGGACACTGAGATGGGGTTCGATTTGGACATGGAGCGGCGGTTGGAGGAGCGCGTGCTGGCGCTGGACGAGCGCCTCAATGTCAATCCGGACGTGGAGTGGGATGAGCTGATGAAGTGGTTCATGGCGGGACTGCACATGCTGGGGCGGCGGCACTGGCTGGTGGCGAAGGTGTGTGGGAGTCGTCTGCGAGCCAAGGATCCGTCGTGCGATTGCACCTTTACGTGCGTAAGGGTCTCCCGGGGATGCGCATACATTTGTGCATAAATGCCGTGTTCCCCTTGCATCCGCATACACGTATGCATCCGTCGCGTGTGCACAAGCCTCCCACGCGTGCGCACGCGCCCAAACATTCTGGAAAACAAATTGCCCCCAAATTTCCGAAATTGGTCCAAAATTCTAGAAAATTGGTCCAAAACTCTCGGAAATGGCAGAAATGCGTCCAAAAGTTGTTGGAATTTCGTACAAAAATTTAAAATTTTTGGCCCAAGGTTTTTCGAAAATTGGACCCAATTTTTCTGAATTTAGCCCCAAATTATCAGAAACGCCATTGGCCCAATACCTAGGGCAATCAGCCCAAATTTTGGGAAATTGCTCCAAAAATTGCGGGAATTGGTCCAAAATTTCCGAAAATTGGCCTCAATTTTTCAGAAATTTGTCCATATTTTCCAAAATTGGACTAAAATTTCTGGAATGGGGTCCAAAATTTTCGAAAATTGCACCAAAAATTTTCGAAAAATCTTTGGCCCAAAATTTTCGGAAATTGGTACGTAATTTTCTGAAAGGCGTCCAGAACTGTCATTGTCCAAAACTTTTCGAATTTTGGCCTAAGTTTTCGGAAATTGGACCCAAGGTTTCGGAATTTGCCCCCAACTTATCGGAAATGCCATTAGCCCAAAATTGAGGGAAATTGGCCTGAAACTTCTGGAAATTGGTCCGTCACCAGCTCGGGCTCCCTGACCCCCCCTCCGGCCCTGGCAGGGCCATCGCGCGCGCGCTTCGGGGCCACTGCACGCGCGACCACATGCGTGTGTTCAGGTCAACACGATCATGTGCGAGTACCTCGAGTCCAACCTCCTGTTCCCCGCCCGCCTCACCCCCGACCAGAAGGACTACTACGCAGACGAGCTCCTCGGCTGCCTCACGTGGATCTGGCAGTGGTTCATGGACGCGCGGTGCAGTCCGCTGATGTACTCCCAGACCTTCCTCAGCGGCACCAACGCGCTGTACCGCGTCGGCGCCAACGCGGCCCAACTCCTGGACCTCAGCCTTGTCTGCTGCTGGTTCTACCCGTGGGTACAGCGCCTGAGGGGCGACGAGGCGGAGGAGACGAAGGCCGCGCTGCAGGTCCCCGGCCCCACGCCACCGCCCGTTCGACCCGCCACGACTTCGGCGCGCAGTGTGACCGGGGGCTTGTGCCTTGGGATCGGCGGCCCCTGGGGCTGGGCTGATGGGGGGGGGGGGGGGGGGCTCGTCAAACTGGACACCGTGTGGGGGTTTGTGACCCCCCTTCCCTCCCCCCCTCTGTTGTACCAAATGCTCCGCGCTCCTTGGGTGTGTGGGGCGCAGGGCTGTCCTTAAGAACCCCGTTTTTTTTGGTTAAGGACAGCCCTTCAGGACGGCCCCCAAGGACCACCAACTGCCAACCGCCAACCGCCAACCGCCAACCGCCGCCAGCCATTGTTCAATACCTTTCCTGTGGTATTGTGTCTTGCCCAAGTCCATGAAGTAGAGAGCGTCCTCGTGCGCGTGCGTTTCTGTTGGCGTTATGAACCCTCTCTTTCTTTTTTTCCCCTGAAGGACAGCCCCGGGGGGGGGGAGGGGGTTAAAGGGTTTTGGGATGCAGAATTGCTTTTTCTGAGCAAACATGGCGGGGGGCATCGCAGCAGCGTGTGATGTAGCATCACCCCTCGTGTACGGGTGGGGCCGGGTGCTGCCACAATCCACGTGGGATTCTTCCAAAAGCCGGGTCTCCACCGTCGACCAGCCCCTGAGTGTCTGCTGTCGTGGGCCGCTTGACAGTCCACGTGTGCACAACGGATCGTGCGGTGGCAACGCGCGCAAGTTCTGTGCCGCAGGGGTCGTGTACCGACGAGAGGGGGATTGCCGAGGGAGTGCAGCAGCTGCCGCCCCCCCCCCCCCCCCTCCCGCCGTCCCCCCCCCTCACCGAGATCACCGGTTTTTTTTTCGAGGCGTCGCGGGTTTCCACAAAAGATTGCCGAACTCATAGTTCACCGAAGGGCATTCGCAGTGTTTGCCCTTTTCGTCTGAAGGAGAGCACCGCCTGTCAGTAAACGGGGGGGGGCGGGGGCGGCGGGGCCGCAGCGTACAACGCCCTTCAACGCTCCCCACACCCCCGCCCACCATCGCCGAGAAGGGGGTGTGACGCACGGTACCCGATTTGCGAGAGCCCGCCCCCCACACACCCCCCGCCCGAGACCACCGGCACGAGCGTCCCCACAAACCCGGACGCCATCCCGCCTGCACTTGCGCGCCCCCTCAGGCCCCGGCGGGAGGCTACGGGGGGGGCACAGCGCCGACCGGAGGCCCAGACCTGCCGAAGGCCAACGGACGGAGGTTTTTGGCGGAAGAGCGGGTGGGAAAACGGGGGGGGGGGGGGGGGGGGCTTGGCAACGCCTTTTCTTTCCTCGCGTGGCTGTGCCGCGCGTGTGTGCGGCGCAGCACCGGGGACTCACTCACCCACGCCTCACACGAGGAGGGGGGGAGGGGGAAGATCGGGGCCGGGTCGCGGAGCAGCTCCCGGAAGCGCGTCTTGGGGATCTGCATCCTCAACCGTCATGTCAACCGCCATCTCATTCCACAGCGCGATCTCATGCGGAACTTTTCCACCCAAAAAGTTGCGAAAATCTTTTGTTGAAAAAATTTTTGGAAAAATATTGGATTGAAAAAATTCTTTGCTGGATTTTTTTTTTTGTGGGGACATCTCATCCCAAGCCCCCGTCCCACATCGCACCGCGCATCACCGCCCGCCCTCCCACGCGCGCCCAGGCCATGCGCGAGATCCGGCAGCTCAAGGGCTTCGCGCCCGCCGCCGCCAACGCCGCGGGCCTGCTCCGCGACACGCTCAAGGCCAAGGGCAACGACGCCTTCGCCAAAGGGGCCGAGGACGAGGGCAAGTTCTGGGAGGCGGCGCTGTGGTACTCCCACGCCATCCTCGTCAGCCCGGCCGAGGCCGCCCTCTACTCGAACCGATCCGTCAGTTTCCAGCGGCTGGGGCGGCCCGACGAGGCGGTGCGGGACGCCCGGCGGTGCGTCGCGCTGCGGCCGGACTGGCCCAAGGGGTACTACCGCCTCGCGGTTGCGTACCGGGACATGGGGTGCGTGGCGGAGGCCCGGAGCGCGATCGCCGACGCGGAGGCGATCGCCCCCGATGATGAGGCCATCGGGGCTCTGGTGCGGGAGCTCCGGAAGATGGCGTGAGGGGGGGGGGCGGCTCCGACCGGACGGAGCGCGCGTCGTCCGTGATTCGCGGGAGAGGGGCAGGGCTCCGTTTAACAACTCGGCACCAACGGGGACCGGAGGGGGGGGGGGGCACCGCTCCCTACCCCCCCCCCCCCCCTCCTGGACCCCCCCCCCCAAACCGAAAAGATTGGGCCGAATTTTCTTCCGGGCATTCGACGAATCACAAATTTTCTTTGGTGCCTTCGGCGCCGATTAGTTTAGACCGAAGGTTTTCTTCGGCGCCTCAAAACTCAGCACCACTTTGGCGGGGGCGGGGGTGCCCCCCCCCCCCCAAAAGAGCCCCGGGGGAGGGCCCTTCCAGCGCCGGAACTCCGTTGCCAGAACCCCCTGCCACCCCCCCCCCCCACCCCACTCTCCCCGTGGCAGCAGCAGCCAAGCGGCACAACAGGCGCCCGGGGCAGACGCAGTCCGACGATGTCACGCACGGGCAGGGGACAGACAGCGAGACAAAACTGCCGGAAGGGCGGGGCAGCGAAAGGTTTCAGGCGTAAGTCGCTGATTTTCTTTTTTTGGTGTGGGTCGCGTGGACTTTTTTTCGCGTAAGTCACGTGGAAAAAAAAGCTTGAAAATGCTCCGAGTACGCGACCTACGCCAACGAACAAAAGTACGCGACTCACGCCTTTTTTTGGGGTTACGGGCAAAAAACAAAGCGCACGCGACCTAAATCCAAAAACTCGACCTACGCTTCCCTCCAGCGAAAGGTGCCTCTGGAAATGTCACTGAAGAGCTTTATGTACTGACTTTGTTGCGTTGCAGCCTTGTGCCTTGCAGGGTTTCCAGGTCAGCATCCAACAATTGCACACCACCGCCGGGGGGGGGGGGGTTCTCTCTCTCTGGAGGGGGGCATTGACATGGGGATCCATTGGCAGGGGCGGGGGATGGTGGCCACCTGCGAGGGCGCGGGTCCGGGCGGGAGGTCCGACAACGGCTTTGGCCCCACCGTCGGTGGTGCACCGCCGGGCGGTAGGCGTCCGCCGTCGCCCCGGAACGGCCACCACCTCCCGTCAGGCAGACATTCGGTTTGCCGATCGCTGGCTGCTGTCGGTTACGGGCCAATCCCCCGGATCTCAGGACCGTGTGGGGCAACCCGTGTGCCAACCCGTTTTCGGAGGTCTGACCGCGTTGGCCGGTTCGCTGCCGGGGGGTGTAGGTGTGGAGGAGGAGGAGGCGGTGCTGTGGGTCTCTCACTGGGCGCGAGGCGCAGGTCTAGGGCTCGGTCCTCAGCCGCACTCTCTCGTCCCCAACCTCCGCTGGAGCGGTTGTCCGGGCCAAGGGTACCCCCTCTTCCCGGCGTCAGACACTCCGCTCGGGTCGCAATGAGCCGAGCAGCGTTCTTCTCCGAGAAGCGAGCGCACCATCCCCCGGCGTCCCGGCGTGGCAGTGATGGTGATGTGCAAAAGCTGTTCCGGACCGCAGTATCACACGGATTGCCATCGCTCTGATCTCTGTGGTCATCGGGAGGTGTATTGGGTGTGGCTGGGCTCGATCCAACAACCCCCGCTCCATGACCGCTGAACCGCTGGTCAGGGGTCCGTTTTGTGGGGGGGACCCCGGGGCCTTCCTGCATTTGTTTTTGGGAGGGGGGGGGGGGGGCAAAGGACAATCATTGATCGACGAGGCGGCCCATTTCGAAAGTGTCGCGCTCTGCACTGTTCTGCGGACCGTTTTTCACGGCTTTGGCCATTCTTCAGCCCTTTTCATGGCTCTGACCCCTTGCGCCCGACGCCTCTTTCCCGTGACTTGTTCCTTTACTCCGTGGCGTCCACCACAACTCACCGCCCGAGACGAGGCCACCGCTCTGCAGTGGGACACGCGGGTTTTTCGAGCTCTGCCTCAGGCCCCAAATAAACGACGCGGATGACGCACACCTTGACCCAACATGACAAATCACGGAATGCGCAACACATGTGACGGCAAACCGCCCCCCTCTGCACTGTCCCGATTCCCCATCATGTCACAATGTCCGCCAACCGGCCGCCAACGCCCCCGGATTCTCCGTGACCTTTTCTCTCGTGGGCTGCTCGATGCCCACTGCCCCGTCTGCGCACGGAGAGGGGCAGGGGCACGTTTTGGGCTTCAGCCACTGTCTCCCTGACGCCAAGTGCCAGCATCAATGGCATTTGCAACCGACAGTAACCGCCCCCAACCGCTTTGGCAACCCCCTCCAACCGCCTATCCAACCGCCTCTGGGGCCGCCTCTAAGGTCCCTTCCCTTCTAACACATCCCTGCCCAACCCCCTCCCCGACCTCTTGCAAGGCATAGGCGGGGCGCCCTGGGGGGGCCGGGGGGGGGGGGGGGCTCCCCCCCTTTCCAATGCATCCCTGGGGCTGGGGGCGAAGCAATGGAGTGCCGGCTCAACCGGCCGACTTGCAACAGCCACCACCCACCCCGTGTCCGGGCTCTGCGTTCCGCCCATCACACAACGGGCCTCTTCGCCATGCAGAACACTGGTGGTCAGCACACGGTGGTAGTCTGGCTCAGACCCTGGACCCCCCCCCCCCACCACCCCAACCACTCGGAATCGCCAAAACGTTGAGGAGGTCCGGACCACATTTTGCCCCAACTTTGCGCCAAAGGGGCCATATGGGGGGGGGCGTGTGTACTACAAATGCTCAGAATTTCATGGGGAACCCAAATATGTGTGCAAAACATAAAAGCTTTTTTGACCCCTGACCTCCCCCAGCACCCCAGACCTGGCTGCCGGGACCGGACCCCCCAGGGGGTCAATTTTTCTCCCCACAATTCCCACATGTCTGTATTCAAAATTAATCAGTGCGACGAGGGGATCATTTGGAGGAAAATATGTTGGGGTACCCGGGACTCCAGACCCCCCCCCCCCCCAGCCCCCCACCCCCCCACAGGGCCCAAATCGTCGAGGGGGGGTTTCGGGTCAGAGTCTGAGCCTAAGTGCCCTCCAGGCGTCAGCACGGGACCATCCACCACTGACCCACGGCTCGGCAGTGGCCAACTCGTAATAGCCCAGGGACTGTCTCACTGCGTTCTGGGTGGTTGGGGGGGCGGGGTGACGTTGGGACCTTCCTAAATGTTTGTTTGTTGGGGGGGGGGGGGGCATTCATTGGTCGACGAGGCCATTTTGGCCCATTTCGAAAGCATCGCCTTCTGCACTGTTTTGGAGACGCTTTTGACCAGCATCCCACCGGCCTAGTCTTCCCGAATCGTCTCCCTGACACGGGCATACTCGCGCTCAGAAGACGAGGGCCACACGTTCTTCGACGAGCCGGTATCATGCCTGTGCACCCCCTGGGCCGCGCCTCCCTCTCCCAGCCCCTGTCAGAGACGCCATGACCGCTCCCCAGCTGCTGTCACGGGTGCATGTCAGCACCTTCGTCAGACTGCACGGGGCGAGGTGTGGGTGAGGGCCCCACGGTCCCCAGGGGGAATGCTATGGAAAGATATGTGTTGCACCACCCTTTGAGATGGGCACCCCCGGCGCCATGCGGCAAACGAGACCCGGCAAACACTGAACTCAGAGCGAAGGGGAGAGCGCCGGCGATGCATCTCTTTGAGGCCCTCCGAGGGCGGCGCCTGCCCCGTGCTACGCGTGCGGGCAACAGGCATGCCCCACAGCCTCGCCGTCCCATGGCTTGTCCCAGATACACAGCACGTGTGTACCGCATGAATCCGGGACTCCCCCCCCCCCCCCAACACAAGAGGTTCTCGCCCAAGCGAGAGCTAAGGCACCAAGGGGCCCTTTACAAAGAAATGGCTCGGGACTCCGCTCCGTGTCACATGGCGGGGATGGAGATAAAGGACTTGGGGCTTCTTGGGGGGCACTTGGCGGAGATGGGGGGCAATGAGGCGAGGAGGACGAACTCGGGATGGCGAAAGAGATGGACTCCATCTTGCATTGGCGATTCACCACCCTCAATAGCACCGGAAGGTTGGGGCCCAAAAGAGGGCGGAAATGCTACGTCACCCCTAAATTCTCGGGGATCCCCAAACAAAGGGGGACAAAATCAGAAGTCAAAACCTCCACTAGGGGTCACCATGATGCCCCTAGGGGCCCCTAGTATCTCAAAGTATGGGTCTCTAGTACAGCCAGACACCCAAATAGTTGCACTGCGCGCGCACTGCGCTTAAGGCTCCCCCATGGTATGTATTTGGTGGGTATACAGTCCGTTGAGGTGCCAATTACCACCTGAGCTGCGTGTTGGGGGCTTGACTTTAGGCAACTTTTGAAACCCGTATGGTCGCATATTTTGGGCGGCATTTAGACATGTTGTGGAGATACGCATTGGACCAAAGCTCACAATCATCCCTGGGAAATGCAAAGGAGAATGGTCTAGGGGTACTTGGCAGATCCAAAGGTTTGTTGCAACAATTCCACCATGAAGTAGTTTTCTCGTGTCAAAGTCAATCTGCGCTTTTAAGAATTTGTTGAATGTTCCCCCAAGAGCTTATGCAAGCGGGTGAGGACTCTCCATTGACCAAATTGGATAGCTCCGGATACGTTACACATGTAAATACTAGGATAGCCATTGGGTTGCTCGGTCAAGTCTTATAATGTGGTTGGATTGTGAGCCCAGGGCTTTGCACCCATTGCGGTGCAAATTGTGGGCCGTGCAGCATGGGCCCAGGGACTGGCCATGGTGGTGTTCCAATAACATGTGTCCCGCTAGCTCCTACTATGGCCTCTATGAGCTTCCATGGGTTAAGACCCTTTGGATTCCTTGGGCATGCAATCACGGTGAACAGGCTCCGGTGGTATGGTAGAGGCACGAAACGCCAAACATCGTGCAATGGAAGATGGACAGTTTTGGCTAAAACGGCCGCCCCAATTTCATGGATTTTTGAAACTCTTGAAGTAACAAGACACCTTCTTAGGCTTTGGGACGAGGCATGTAGCACCCCTTGCCCAAGCCTGGCCCAAGCACCACGGCCAGTGTGTCAAGGTTGTTGCGTTCTCTCATGCCATTGGAGAGCGCGATGTCTAGCATTGCCTGGCAGTACTACTACTTGAACCAGTAGTAGTTCTAGTACCAGTTTGCTACTACTACTATTACTACTACTACTTGCCTACTTGCCCAGCAGTAATACTAGTAGACTACTAGTTGTCTGAGATCTGCATCAGTTAGGTTGGCTATGGCCAGCGATGGTCCTCACCCCGTGCTTCACAACCTCATCACAATTTGTTGTTCAAAAGTTTTGTATCGATGGAAAGCTGACAGCAAATCTCAACATTTGTCCGGTTAGCCTGCCTTCAAAGATTAGTAGGTTGGGCCGGGTGGAGTGTGGGCCACTTTGTGTACCATGTTGGCACGAACGTCGGGTTGGCAACAATGATGAGGGGATCACGTGGCAGCCTAGTTCACCAGCACCGTGCATGGCATGGTGTTGGTGCTATGCTACTCGCTCCCAAAATTGTGAGCCGTAGCCCACTGGCAACTGATCCCGAAAGGATTGTGGTATTTTGGGGCAGGTTGTGTGGTCTAGGTTCTCCATGGAGGCCCACAACCACCTTTCTACTCTAGGTATGTACATACAAACCTGGACATATGTGCTATAGATGTGCCAAACGAACACAATGCGCACAAATTGTTCTTCCAACAAAACCCATACTTTTGCAGCACCAGGTGTTCATGGGGGAATAGGTGCCCAGCGCGCCACCTTTGTATCAAGTATCCTGGCTCTAGCCCCAAGTTTGTCCTCACTTAGGGAAGTCCCCCAAATAGATTGGTGAGTGTAAGGAGCACTATTGTTGTGAATGTATTGACACCCACATTTGTGGGAATAATATTATTTGTTAATCACATTCTGAGTGGCATTTTGTGTTGTGGAATTCTCATATTCTAGCTTATGCAATGTGCTTTGCAGGGAAGGTTTGTGGTCCAATGTACAAACTGTGACGGTGGAGCGCTTGTGACAACACAAAGCACACACTTCTACCTCATCCTCTCCCTCATCTTCCGGGGCCGCTTCAGCGGGGCCGGGGGACCTCTTGCTGGGGATGGTGGCGGGAAGTCTAAACTAGGAATCGAAAGAGATGGAGTCGATGTGGCAGCGATGGTTGACTACGCGCACGCCATCTCGGTAATACTCCAGCTCCACATTCCGATTATCCAAATGGGAAACCACCTTCGCAGGTACACAAAGCCCGGTTGACCTAGTGTAGAACACCTTGTCCCCAATGCTTAAATCCATGACTAAGGCTTCCTTTGTCACTCAGTAGTTGGTTGCTTAACCCTTGCCGTCTCGGGGGCGCACATGTGGGCGGAATGGCTACATCACCCCTGCCTTCTTGGGGGTCCCCACATGGGGACAAAATTGGACCTGGCTACCTAACCCCCGGGGGTCCCCAATAGAAGGGGACAAACTCAGAAGTGCTACATCACCCCTACCTTCTGGGTGGCCCAAAAGGGGGCAGATTGGCAACATAACCCCTGCCTTCTCGGGGGTTTCCAATAAAAGGGGACATAATCAGAAATGGATACATCACCCCTACCTTGAGGGGGCCCAAAAATGGGCGGATTGGCTACATAACCCGTGCCTTCACGGGGTCCCCAATAGAAGGGGACAAATCCAAAAGGGTCTACATCACCCCTGAGTTCTTGGGGGCAGATAGTTTGGTGAGGGGGGGGGGGGGGCACGGTTGGGGAATGGTCTAAAAAGATGCCTGGCGCGCGCGCGCCAGCGCGCTAATGCTCCCCCCCATATCACCGGGTGTTCATTTGGCCATAATGGCACCCTTCCTTTGTCATCCCCAACTCCTTCCCGCTGTGATGTGAAAACCGGGGTAAAGGAGGTGAAAAAGAGTGAATACTTGGCTTAGGCCGTGGCATGCTCCCCAACATGAAAACATCCAAAAGAGGTCGATCAGACCTTAACCAATGCATCAAGGTTACAACGTGGGGGGGCTGTCCAGGGGGTACCATAGTCTAAGGGCACGGGCCTATTTATGTTCCGGACACTAATGCAAAGGGGACGGGAGAGGGTTTTCGGGATAGAGCCTGCCCGAAGCCCCCGTCCCCAGGACGCCCACACACACACACACACACACAGGCACTACTATGACAGCGTCTCTGGCTCACCAAAGCTACAGTGTGGTCCACAGGG
Source organism: Eutreptiella sp. 'Long Island Sound 2002' (assembly GCA_964036045.1). NCBI lineage: Eukaryota > Euglenozoa > Euglenophyceae > Eutreptiales > Eutreptiaceae > Eutreptiella > Eutreptiella sp. 'Long Island Sound 2002'. The sequence continues at coordinate 51,948,248 of OZ038385.1, forward strand.
GTTACCCCAGTCTGCTTGGCCTTGGAACCGAACAGCCGGGAAATGGGACCAGTGCTGCACAAGGAAGGATGTGCAGGCCTGCAATCCCCGCCTGCGCGAGGGCCCTGTCCCAACCCCCGGCCAAATTAGAGAGGGCAGCCAGTATGGGTCCCTGGGTTAGGGAGCGTGGCTTCGGGTCCATTGCTCGGGGCTACTTAACTGGTCCTGGGGACGTGACGTGGTCGCCCAACAATTCTGCAACTGTGTCATGTTGTGCACACAAGTTGCGTATTCTTAATGTGTACTTAGTTGACAATGGAACAAAAAGACAGTTGTGTGTTCTTGAGGGTGGCGACCAATGCGCTGTTCATGGCTTTTCCAGTTGTGCATGATGTGTGTTATGTGAAGGGAAGGTAGTTTGCAACTTTCTTGAGCTGGGGCAGTTTGGGTCACCTAATTCTAAGGGCGTTTCCAAGGGGTGTGCTTGGGGCCTCTTCGGGGGGAACATAGTCTAAAAGTAGCGCGCAGTGCGCGCGTAGTGCAAAGATTCCCCCCATAGATCACAAGGGACCGTGCTATTCAAGGTTTGCTTGGGGACACCTTCGGGCTCCATGGGGTATCATGTGGAGTGAAGACCCACGAGAGCCAAAAACACACACTTGTTTTCTGTACCAGCTGCACGCACCAAAATGGCCCAAAAGACGCTATTTAACGAGCATAGGCCACTACACACTGGATCTCCTAACATAGAAAAGAGGGCACGAGTAGGGCTGTAGGGCTTTCATTTTGCTGGGGGTGGGGGGGGGGCTGGCCTGTCCCATCAATGATGTAGCCGCGCACCGCCAATTCTGTAGGGTACATGTTTCAAGAATGGCAACTGTTGACCAAAATCAGACTCCAGTAGACCCACTGTTGAAAGAGCACGCAAAGCCTGGGTGCATGGGGGGCACTTAAGTGTTGGGCCGGACCCCCCCCCCCACCCATGTACTCCCCTGGGGGCCGAACCCCCACCAATTTGTGGCAACAGGGAGCAGCCAATTTGGGCGCCAACGCCCCCAGACAACTTTTTTTGGGCCTTTGGTGAAAGGATTGGAAAATTGCTTCCACCCGGTGTGTTTACCCAAAATGCTCCAATTGGAATGGTAAATTCAAATTTTTCATTTTCCCCCATCACCTTGGCCTACAGTTATGTAGCTACATGGATTCCTCCCCACGATGGGGACCCCGAGAAGGCAGGGGTTATGCAGCCATATTGTGGTTGTCCCAAGCCCAAGTGCAGTTGTGACTATGCCATGGGCCGCCATATCACCCGGCTTCAGAAAGTTGTTCATACACATGTATGTGTATATATTTATCTATGCATGTGTGCAGGTGGAAGAGCGGAGAAGGGGAGGAATGACCGCATGCAAACAATTTAATTACAGTTGTCGATGTTGCCTTGTGTCTTACACTGTTGCTTGCTTCACTTTCTGAGTGTCCATTTTTTTCGTACCTGGTCCTTTCTGGCGAAATGTAGACGGAGCATGGTTGTTGTTGCTTCTCTCCCGGATGATGTGCTCATGCATGTTCTGTGTTATGAGGTGTCCCGCCGCAAGTGGCGGCTCGTCAACCGGAAGTTTGAGCAGTGTGTGTCGCTTCATGTCGTTGTGAACACTCAGCTGAACCCCAAACAAGCGCAAAGAATCCTCCGGATGTTGGAATACCAGAACTGCCGGAGCCTCAGGCTGAGCGACTGGTGCTTTGAAGCCTCGGAGGTTGCCGGGCGACTGTACCACAGCAAGTCCATCACTGCAGTGGCCATTCAACATTGCAACGTTGACACCAGGGGTCTTCAAGCAATCATCATGAGTGCGTTGAAACAGGACATGATCCAGTCTTGGAAGTTCGGAAAGGTGGAATTCAGAGACGAGGCCTTGACGACACTGGCAGAGTTGGTCAGGACATCGCAGTCGTTGAGAGTGCTGGAGTTTGATTGCTGCAACCTGGGGGCCCAGGGGCTCGCCGCATTGGGCCACTGCGTCGCACAAGCCCAACGGCTGCACACCCTCGCGTTCAAGTCCTGCAAGCTGGGGGCCGATGACATGGAATGCCTCGCCAAGGGGATAGGGCAGTCGAGAGTTCAGGCGTTGAACCTGGCCTTCACGCCCTTGGGACGCCGCGCGGCCGTGTGCCTTGGGGAGTGCTTCAAGGTGTCATCTAGTCTGCAGGACGTGAACCTGGATTTCACGAATGTCGGGGTCCATATCCAACCGCTTGCGGAAGGCATCGCCTGCTCCAAGACACTGCGCCGCCTGGGCCTCAAAGGCAACCAACTGGGAACCACTGGGACTCAGACCCTCGCCAGCGCCATCATCAAGTCCAGCCTCCACAGCGTGTCCCTGTATGACAACAACATCCAGCAAAGCGGCGCCCAGGCCCTGGGCTTGGCTATCCAAATGGCCCCCCATCTGCAGGAGCTGCAATTGGGCTCCAACAACGTGGGCCCCCAGGGGTGCCACTCGTTGGCCGAGGGGATCAAGCAATCCGCGGTGTTCCGGACCCTGGGCATCATGTGCAACGGGGTCGGGGCGGAGGGCGCCAAGAGCCTGGCCGAGGCCCTGGCCGTCTCGGGCAGCCTGCAGTACCTCGACCTCAGCCACAACCAAGTCGGCCTCGAAGGGGCCCAGGCGCTGTCCCGCGGCATTCGCAAGTCGAAGACGCTGCGGCATCTGGACCTGGACGACAACAATCTGGACGACGAGGCGATGGTGGCGCTGGCGGAGGCGCTCGGGGGCAGCAACATCGAGACCCTGGTCCTGGCCTCCAATGACCTGGAGCGAGCCGGGGCCGAGGCACTGGGCACCGCCATCGCCGCCCAGTCCGCCCTCCACACCCTCTCCCTGAAGTACGTGTTCCTGGGGGACGAGGTGATCGACCCGCTGGCGCGGGGCCTGGGCCGGTCCTCCATCCGGCACTTGGATCTCCAGGGCTGCAGCATCCCGCCCTCGGGCATCCAGCCGCTGGCGGAGGGCGTCGCGCAGGCCCGGCGGCTGGAGACCCTGAACCTGGTGGGCAACGGCGTCGGGGAGGCGGGGGCCCGGGCGCTGGCGGCCAGCATCGCGCGGTCGACCTCGTTCCAGAGCCTCAAGGTGCACTACGGGAAGGTGGGCCCCGCCGGGAGCCAGGCGCTCATGCAGGCCATGCAGGACTCCGCCACCTTCATCAACCTGCAGCTCGGCAGCAGCGACGTGGGCGCGCCCGCCGGCCACCGCGGCGTCCCCCACCCGGGCGTCACGATCCAGCCCGACGTCGAGCGCACCGCGCTCGAGGTCGAGCACTGGAAGCCGTTCACGTGCTGCCAGTGCAAGCACCTGCTGTACGCCCACGACGAGCGCAACCACATCATCATCTTCTCGCTGGACCGGCAGGGGCTCATTCAGCAGGTCATGACCCCCGACGAGTGGCACCGCAACGCCCCCGTGGGGACCACCGTCAGCTACAACCCCACGAGCCTTCAAGGGCAGGACCTGACGCAGTTCATGGACCACCGGCTCGCGGGGTTCTACCACACCCTCTGCAACCTGATCTGGGTGGGCGACATGTGCCACATCCAGTTCCAGTGGTACTGCGATGACGCGGACAACCGGCGGGAGATGCTGACGTTCATCTACCGCAACAACGACCTCCTCGTGCTCAGCAACGTGACGGTCGCGGAGACCCCGCACCAAGTGCCCGTCAGCTTCATCGCCGGGCAGGCCGACTCCCTCCTCTGGCGGTGCCCCTTCTGCGGGTGGTCCTGCTGCAACGGGGGGGACTGGATGGAGCCGGAGGAGTTCTACATTTGGCTGCTGACGGAGTGGCCCGCCCTCATGCGCGACCATGACTTCTTCCCCGTCGTCTGCAGCGAGTGCCTGCAGACCTGGTGCGCGAAGTACGACAACGCCGAGCTCCAGGAGGCCGTCCGCAATTTGGGTCCCGCGTTGGGTTGGGACAGGGCCCTTCCGTGACGTGAGGAAGGGCTTTCCAACGCCTCACTTACACCCCTCACGTACACACCTCACTTACATCCCAAACCTACACCCCTAACTTACACACCTCACGTACACACCTCACGTACACACCTCACGTACACACCTCACGTACACACCTCACGTACACACCTCACGTACACACCTCACGTACACACCTCACGTACACCCCTCATGTACACACCTCACGTACACACCTCACGTACACACCTCACGTACACACCTCACGTACACACCTCACGTACACACCTCACGTACACACCTCACGTACACACCTCACGTACACCCCTCACGTACACACCTCACGTACACCCCTCACGTACACACCTCACGTACACACCTCACGTACACACCTCACGTACACACCTCACGTACACACCTCACGTACACACCTCACGTGCACACCTCACGTACACCCCTCACGTACGCACCTCACGTACACACCTCACGTACACACCTCACGTACACACCTCACGTACACACCTCACGTACACACCTCACGTACACACCTCACGTACACACCTCACGTACACACCTCACGTACACACCTCACGTACACACCTCACGTACCCCCCTCGCTTACACCCCTAACTTACATCCCAAACCTACACACCTCACGTACACACCTCACGTACACACCTCACGTACACACCTCACGTACACACCTCACGTACACACCTCACGTACACACCTCACGTACACACCTCACGTACACACCTCACGTACACACCTCACGTACACACCTCATGTACACACCTCACGTACACACCTCACGTACACCCCTCACGTACACCCCTCACGTACACACCTCACGTACACACCTCACGTACACCCCTCACGTACACACCTCACGTACACACCTCACGTACACACCTCACGTACACACCTCACGTACACCCCTCACGTACACACCTCACGTACACACCTCACGTACACACCTCACGTACACACCTCACGTACACCCCTCACGTACACACCTCATGTACACACCTCACTTACACACCTCGCTCACACCCCTCACTCACAGCCCCGCCTTACACCCCGCACTCACACCCCTCACTTACACCTCAGTGCTCGTCCATTGGGGATGGCTACTGCTGCCTGGTGCTTTGCTGTTTGCTCAGCCGATCGAGACGGCGAGGCGCGGCTTTGATGTAGTGTGAAACGGGGCGTCCCCCGTCCCAGCGTTCACCCCAACGGTATGTGCGCACGCTGCACGCACCGTGTGGGGCCGTGCTGATAGTGTGCCCTGGCCCTCTTGCGCGGCTCAAAGTATGCAGTCTCCCAGCCGATGGCCAACACGTGTCGGCCGTGTGGCCCGTTGGAACATGTTCCCGATTGGGTGTGGTGGGTGGGCACTGCTCAAGGGCACACCGATGAGGGTGTGTGAGCCAGCTTCGTTTGCCACCATCAACCATCGGTCACCGTACGGGTGCTCCAGGGACCCCCAACCGCCAACCACCAACTGCCGCCACCGGCCGCCAACCGCCAACCTTTGAAGTTGAGAAGGGCCAGGGCTACGAAGCAGAGAACGTCCCCATGAACGTTCGTTTCTGTTGGCGTTACGAGCCCTGCTCTTTTTTTTCTCCGCAAGGACAGCCCTGGTGCTCTTTGTGCGCCCGCACCGCCCTCGTTGTTGGCGCTTCAAAGGAGTGGCGTTCAGTTGGCCTGGCTTGTGTGGTTGCTGTGTTGGGCCCTTTTCTTGGCTGTCGTGCCCGGTGTTGCGTGCTGGGCGGCTTTGGGTGTTGGCTGTGGCACCTGCAAGTGTTCATGCGCCATGCATTCACATTCATCCATGTGCACCAGTCATTTCGCATCATGTCACCACCAGCACATGCACCCATATTGCCCTGCTGAGGGGCCATGCAGAACCGGTCCGTCTGACAGAGCACTTACGAGGCACAAGTAAGTCAGAGCAAACAAGAAAAAGTAAGAGGGGGCAGAAAAGGACCTCGTTGAGATGGTGCTCTGGCGCCGGGGCGGGGATTGGGCAATGTCAGCTCCCTCAATCGAGTTAGACTCCCATGTTCCGTCAACCCCTTCATCCTGCCACTCGAGGGCAAATGGATCTTTGAATAACGCCCAGACAACGGGGCGCCGTTGACCAAAAGCCGCTGCCACAACGGCTTAAGAAGGAGCATGATCACAAGGAAGGGAGGATCCCGTGTATCCCCCTGGCGCAAGCACGGGCTTGTCCAAGCACGGCGACCCCATCTGACCGTCGTTTTCTTGGTTTTTTCTGACCGCGGTCAGGAATGTACCGTGACACAGTTGTGCTCTAATTGTAGAGGGAAAAGGGGGCTGGATCATGCCTGTGGTAGTTCTTCCTGCTCATACCAACATTCTGCTTGCAACTGCAACCCGATACTGTTGGTTTTGATGTAATTTTTAGCCATGGCTGATGTTGCTATCGCTGGCGGCCATTACGTACATCTTGTCCATTGGAGACCATGTGCCTGCCACAATTAGCCTTTGAAACCCCCCCCCCCCCCATGTTGTGACGGTCCCCCCCAAGGGGGGGGGGATGAAGTGACGGTTCCCCTCCCAAGGGGGGGCATTGCACCACACAATGGTAGCACTGAAACTGCAGCAATTCCAGTGTGAGTTCAGAGGGACTGGCGAGCGACACTATGTCTCCTCCCCGGCCACTTGGCCGTGCTGGCCTGACGGGTCCATCCTCCGACCCCGAGGCAAGTTGTGCCTCCTGCGAGCGGCTGCGAGCCCCCCTCTGGTGAACCCCATGGCCAGCGGCAAGCCCGCCCGCCGCCCCCCCATGTCTGCTGCGGCCTGGCGGCTGTGGCGGCGGTCGCTGTCCCTCCCTGCTGCGCCCACCGTGGGGCCGGCCCTGCACTTCATCTCGCCCCCCCCCGCCCCCAGGGAAGCAGTCCCCCGCCCTCTTCCTCCCGTGCCTCCTGTTGGGGGCCTGTCCCACCGTCGCTCTATGCGTTGCGAAGGACACCTGTGATGCTAGGGTGATCCCCCCGCCCCCACCTCCTCGCCCCCCCCCCCTCCCCCGGCACGGTTGCGGTTGGTCCAGCGGTAGGACAGGCAGACAGCACTGAAGAGATCGCTGGATCGATTCCTGGGGCACACCAATCCTGGCACATGGACGGCCTCCATGTTCAGTGGCCAGGTGTGAGGTAGCCCCGGGGCTTCCTTAGCGCACCCCCCCATGCCTTAGGCCTTCCACACCTTGAGACGGTGGGGCCACAGGCCGGGTGCCTGCCAAAACCGAAACTAAAACCCCTCCCCCGGCTGCGCTCCCCAACTGGTGCTCCCCAACTGGTGTGAGGGCGCCGTGTTGTCGTTGCGCGGCGCCAGCTCTGCCGCTACCACCTCCGTCCACCGGCGGCGGCCCCGGCTCGTGCGGGGGGGGGGGGGGGGGGGGCAACGCTGGCGGCAGCCTCATACTCCAAGGGGGGGGGGGATTCCAAGGGCGGCAGGGTGTATTGGTCCTTCTATCCATGGATATGATTTCATTCATGTGGAAATACATGTGGAATGGGCATGAGATTGAGCATCAGGCTCCTTTCTACTGTGCCCTCTTCCCAATCAATCCAATCCAATTGTGGTTAGGGTGAGGTATGGGCAGGTTTTTGCGACATACATTCGTTTCGTACCGCACGTCTCACACAAGCACGGCCTTATCCAAGCACAGGGGACCCCCTCTGACCGTTATTTTTCAGCGTGCTTGTGCAAGTGGGGGGGAGGGGGTACCATGTGGGGGGCCAGGTCTTTTCTTAGTGCCTCACGTACCCTACCCCGGGGGCGGGGGGATGGTGGGTGCCTCCTTCTGATGCCCCCCCCCCCCAAGGGGGGGTGGGGGTGGGCCAAGAGTGGGTTACTGGTTTTGAGGGGAAGGGCTGTATTCCCGTTGCTAGAACAGCCTTGGTGGGGGCCTATCTCTGGCTTCGTGATCTGCAGAGTGGTCACACCGGGGGCTGAGTGCACTTTCTACAGCTATTTGCACTGCAAAACAGAAACAAAACTGACCACTCACACATTGACTCTCCCAGCCAGCCAGCCACCCACTCATTCACTCACCCACTCACCCGCTCATTTACCCACTCACTCACACCCACTCAGTCACAGACTCACCCACTCACCCACTCATTTACCCACTCACTCACACCCACTCAGTCACAGACTCACCCACTCACCCACTCATTTACCCACTCACTCACACCCACTCAGTCACAGACTCACCCAATCAAGCTGGTGACCTGGCACCAGTCTAAAAACCCTCAGGATGGTAGCTGTGGGACGGATTGCCCACACGCACTGCCACGCTCGAAGCCAGTCGTGATACGTCTCGATTTCTCGTGCGTCTTCCCTGTGTCAGGCCGGGCCCACCCCGCCCGCCAACCGCCCAGGACCCCTCCCTGGGCCAGACATGCAGTCCTGTGGGGGACAGATGCACATACGTGGCCTCCCCCCGACCGCCGGACGCCAACGTGGCACCTGCCCCGACAGCTCTCCGCCGACATGGCGCGGGCTCAGTGGCAGGGCACTATCGTGGTGCCGCGAACGTACCCGTGCGCCGTCGTGGCGCGGCCTTCAGGGCAGAGCGCCGTCGTGGCGCGGCCTTCTCGGCAGAGCGCCGCCACGGCGCCGCCCAAACAATCCAGCGCCAACGTGGCGCCACTTCAGTGGCAGCACACCACCGGGGTGCTGCCAACGTGCACGTGTGCCGCCGTGGCGCAGTGTTCGGGGCACGGCGCCGTCGTGGCACTGCCCGGACAGCCAGTTCAGTGGCCGAGCGCCATCGTGGTGCCGCCAACGTACACGTGCGCCATCGTGGCGCAATCCTCAGGGCAGAACGTCACCGCGGCGCTGCCCAGACAGCCCTGAGCCGACGTGGCGCCAGTTCAGTGACGTGGCACCACCATGGTGCAGTCAACGTACACGTGCGCCGTCGTGGCGCAACCTTCAGGGCAGAGCGCCACCGTGGCGCTGCCCAAACGTTCTTCGTGCGCCAGCCTGGCCATGGTGTGTCCTCCAGGCCAATACTCGAGGCACCATGGCGGGGTCTGCACTTGGCGCTCCGCCACCCTCCGTGACACCCCGTGCAGAGGTGACGAGTCATCGGCGGTACTCACCGCCTCACGTGCCATCGGCGAACGTCGCCGTCTCGCTCGGGCACCATCGTGGTGCCACTTTCTCGGTCACGTGCCGTCTCGGTGCACGTATCGTAGGGCTCGTCGTTTGGGCTCGGCCTTTGCGGCAGGGCGTCGTCGGTGAAATCCACAGCGGTGCACCACCGTGGTGCTATGGCTGTGACACACGTCCCGCACTCACAGAACCCGGGGGTACCCAGGCCACCGGCGGTGCGCGTGATCGTGTAGCGTGGCCGTACTCGCGACGCCGGCGGTACTCAGCCCGCCGGCAGTGCGCATAGTCGTGCTGGGCCGCGTTCTATTTAGCCCGGCGACGTTTGCAAGTCGGGGGTGATGCCCCGGGAGACCCACACCTTCCGTGCCCGTTGATCGTGGGACGCTACCTCGGGTGGACCCACGACAGGTCGGAGCGGTCGGTGGCCGGGACCGGAGAGCAGATCGGACCGTAGCGTTGTCGTACACCGGCGCTTTGACCCAGACGGCCTGCTGGGAGGGGCGTTCTCAGGTGTGCGACGAGATTCGTCTTACTCTAGCGGAGGTAAGACGGAGGACTCCCTCGGCTGTGCCTGCGTGGGGCCCCCGGGGGACGACGCCAAGGCTCACCGTACGTGGGACCGCGGCAGGCGCTCCTCCTCCTCCTCCTCCTCCTCCTCCTCCTCCACTCACCCACTCAGTTACCCACTCACTCACACCCACTCAGTCACAGACTCACCCACTCACCCACTCATTTACCCACTCACTCACACCCACTCAGTCACAGACTCACCCACTCACTCACTCACCCACTTGCTTTGTGACGGCGGTGCTGCTGCCACTGTGGCAGACATGGTATCCCCCCCCCCCTCCCACGGTTTATCCTCAAACACTGGGTACAGCCCACTGTACATAGCAGATGGTGGATTTATGCTCTTTGCAGAGGACATTTCCCATGGGACTAATGGCTGAAAGTGCCTATGGCAAGGGCATTCAGTCGATTGGAACCGACCATTGCTCTCTCTCGGTTTAAAAGACCAAACTTGCCGTCCAGTGGCCCCCACCGGAAACCAAACCCCCGCAAGAGTCACTGCCAGCCTTCTGGACTAAGTGGAACACCAGGGCGATGCTTCGCTACCTAAGGTCACACACGCCCCCACCCCCGCGGAAAACACCGGAAACGTGGATGGCCCACATGAAAATACACTCCTTGCAAGGGATGTCACTTTCATACCCCCCCCCCCCCCTTGTATAAGCTACGCCCTTGTCCAAGCTACAGCGGGCGTAGGGACCGTATTAATGTGGTACCTAATTTGATTCGGTACAAATGTAGTGCGGCCGCATAAGACATGGGTTTGGTGACACATTTGCCAGCTGCTTGGAGTCATGGACACATTTGTTGTGAGTGTTTGCCCATTTGAACCCACATAGCTCTGATTTTGGGGATATTTGTGCATTAAATTCCCCTTTCTTGCAGCAGCTCGCCATGCAATCTTCTCTTTTTGAACCTGGGCATCTACGGCCTTGCCCAAGCTACAGTAGGCGTAGGGACCGTAGTAATTTGGGACTTTTGCGTAGTTTATACAGGGGGGGGGGGGGGTACAGACAGCGCTGTGGAAGAAACTGCTGGCAGGAGAACGGTTGCAAAACTGGCTCCCACAAGTGACACACTGTCCCACATGCGGGCGCCTGGAAAGTGTCCGGCACACACTCATGGGATGCTCCTTCCTCCCCACTGCCTTCCATGTAGCAACACAGTGCAAAGGTCCGGCGATCATCAAAGACACACAGGAAATGGACCCAACAGTACACCAGCCCAGTCCTTGCAAACAGCAGTGGGCTGGTGTACTGGTCGGTAGTCCAGGCCTCCTGGAACCTGCGAAATCTTGTCAAATTTAAATCACCCCACCCGGACAAGCTGTTTTGCAATGATTTCTTTTTTCCGTTTCTTTTTCTTCGGCTAGTGCAGCTTTGGGGGGGGGGGCGAGGGTGCACTCGTGGGTGCAAGAGGTGTCCTACATCCTTGAGTTGGGAGATTGCCTCATGCAAGAGGCGTGTTTCCGCGTTCGGTGGTGTGGCCATAGGGAAATGGGCCCAACCTTTGAGTCCGCGCAACCAGAAGGAAGGCCCACAATGAGTTGCCAGTCTAGTACCCACGGGCAGGGTGGGAGATTGTATGTACAGATGGCTCTTCGGAGGTACACCCGGTGGTGGGGCGAGTGGGGGGCTATGGCGTCTTCTCTGGGGATTCCACAGCCGAACCCCTTTCCACATCAGAGAGGCAGACCAATAAGAGAGGCAAGCCATTAACAGGGGGGAGCTATGGGCGGCCCTGCATGCCGTGAGGCACCGCAACGCATTGGGCTAGCAGTGATTTGCTTGGATTCTCTGCTTGTGGTGCAAGGCATCGCAAGCAAGGCCCAAAAATGGAGACGCCGTAATTGGCAAGGGTCAGGATGGCCAATCAGCCACGTGGATCTGTGGAAGCAACTACTGGATGAGGTAGAAGCACAAGGCTCCTCTATGCAATGGCTGCATGTCCCCTCCCACATTGGGGTTTGCAGAAACGAAAACGCCGACCTGGTGCGCTACGTGTGGCATGCACAGGAGGGGTTGCCGTGCTGCCTCTTGCCGCAACGACAAAGAAGGCAGGGGGGCTACCTTGGTCTCCGACTCCTTCGGCCTCCGCCCACAGAGGCCAGGCCTCTAGATCAGATTCCACGTCTGACTGTGATTCACTGTCGGCATATCCAAAATTGCTCTGAATGTCGTGACATATCCCTTCAAGAGTGGTGAGCGTCTGCCAGCAGCATGGAACACCACAACCGGAAGAAGTGACAACCCCCCCCCCCCCCCCAAGTGCCACTGCAGGGGGGGGGGGGGCAGACGGAACCGTCCCACACACGCCTCATGGATATTGAAGTATGCACACTGGCATCGTGCATGCCCCCCGTCCGCAGGATGGAACACACCGCTGTCAACATGGCGGTCAAGGGCGATCTCACGCTCACTAGCGCAAGCCCCCCCCCCCCCGCCAGATTGCCAGTGCGCATAGTCTTCCCCTCCCCCACATCGTCTCATACGGAAATGGCATCCACCTGCAGCATGGAAGCATCACGGTGCTCCACACCAGAGCGCATGCTATTCTCTTGAGACTCACCACAATGCACACACACACACACACACAGACACACACACACACACACACACACACACACACACACACACGCACGCACACACGCTTACTTGTCCTGATAACTATGAATGTCTCCTGCACCCACTCGGCCTAAGGACCAAACACAAGCAGAGGGAAGGCATGGCCGAGTGCGGCCAGCAGTAATGAGTGCCTTCCTGCAAATGACCCCTGACCTGCATGTACGCCCCTTGCCCAGTCGGGGAACGGCCCGACGCGCCGATCGACGAGGCGCATGGGTGTGAGCCTCCCCGCATGTTTGCACTCCCGCAGCGCAACAGGTGACAGCTGACCTGGTGCAGTGGTGAAGGGAGGAAGGGTCCTTGCCCGTGACCCCAGTCATTGAACACTCGGACAAGCGGACACAGAGGACATCATCTAGCGCACCGAACTGAGAGCAATGAAGACTGTGGTGGCAGGCGCGCTTGGAGCTAATTCCGGTGAAGCAAACCTGACCCATTGTGCCCCCCCCCCCCCTGTCCTGACATGGGCTTGTCCAAACACGGCGACCCCGTGTCTCCGCACTTCTTTTTGGAACCATCGTTTTTACAGTTTCAATCCCATAGAGAATGTGTTTTGTAGCTTTCTGCAGGCTGCAGGAAAGGGTCAATATGGGTGTCAATGTGTTGGTGTAGCTGTAATCCCATGTCTTCTTGTGTTCTGGGGTGTATCCATGGTACGTGCCGCATGGTAACACGGGCCTGTCGAAATGCGGCGGCCCCCTGTTTCCGCACTTTTGCCACCTGAACCAGATCCTGGTCCTGTGTTAGGACAAGGGGGTCTACTCTGTGGCATGTGTGTGGCATCTGTGTGCCGTTGCACTCTTGCAACATCACATGCATCTGGATGATCTTCTAGCCTCTAAGAACCAGCCTGTCGAGCCAGGTCAACCCTCTGTACCTGAAGAGAACTGGGAGGTTCCCATCACTGGGAGCATCCTGAATGCCAGCCATGCCTCGTGCTTCGAAGCACAACACGCTGCGGCCAACGAGGAGGACAGTTATGAAGTACCGATGGTACCCCTGGGCAGCGTGTGTAACGGAGCACCGCCCCACACTTTCCCACCTCCAGTGGAGGCAGAGACGAATCATCACGGGTTAATCAGGGACTGCCAGGCAGTACCAGGGCTGGCGCGAGTGAATGGACGCTCGCCCTTCCAGATGTGGCAGGGATTGCCCCTGCAGCACTACAGCATGAGACCTAACCAACAGATGCCACGTGCTCACGCGGGGCATGGCCAAGCAACCATGGAGCAAACATAACCAAGGTCAGCGGCGGAGCCTCTAGTTCTGTCCACCAAGGCTCTCCACCTGGGCTCTTCACCAAGTGTCTCCCAGGGAAACACCAGTGGAGATCCAAGACCTTCAAGCCCAGGGCCTATGCTCCATAATACGCACTCTCTCTCTCTCTCTGCAACATCACATGCATCGTTGCAAGCCGGTGCCTTGCAGGGCCAAGGACACAATAGTGTCCCCTCTGCTGGTGTGATCGCCTGTTCAGAGTGGAATACACTTTTCTTTGTTTTGATGGATGACCCAATCCACAGGTCTGTGTGGACGGAATCGCAACATCTTAAGTTTGTTCTGGATGGACATGATACATCTCTGGTGGGCTTTGCCAAATGTGCGTTGCCCACGCAGAGCGCAAGCAGTGCCTGACATTCCCCAAAGCTGTCTGCTGACTACCCGCCCCACTTTTGTCTGCGCACCGCCCAGTGACCAAGTGACAGGGCGAAGGAGAGGGTACAGGGGAGTGAACTGTCGCAGCGGGTGTGGGATACGAACTGCAGTACGGACGTGAGTGACTCGCGCCGAAGAAAGGGCAGGAGGTGAATCAAGAGTAATCCTGATGTGGCCAAACAGGCACAGAATTGACCTGAGCCCAATCTGTGAACAATTTGTGACGGTGCCTCATGGCACCTTGCCAGACAATATGAACGATGTGTGTCACGGCTCCACCACGTGATACATGAAGTACTGTTGGAATGCCAGAGTGATCCTGGAGGATGACGACCATCGTCAATTTATGGCCAAGCAACGGAAGCGACTTGTTTTCGGACACATGGACACTGAGTAGTGTGTTCCGTGCATTCAATGCGTCATATTCTCGGTCGGCCGCGTCCCCAGAATGTGGAAAGCGGGCCCCCCGCGACCCTCTTACATGCACTATATTTATGACCATGTCCCGTAGGTGCATGCCTTCCCCATTGCGCCTTGTTACACAAGCACAGCTTTGTCTGAGCATGGCATCGCCGTCTGACTGTCGTTCTGACCACAGTTTTGTGGTCGAGGATGTGAGATGGCTGACACGTTTGTGAGCCGGTTTTTGTTTGGAAGGAAGAGGCATTGCATGTGAAGAGTTGTGTTGTTTCTGCCCATGAAGTATTGTGCTTGAGACCGCGACCTACTGCGACTTGTTGTCGAGGAATGTTGCTGTGACGACCCGCAAACTCCCCAAGAATGGCTTGTATGTGGACCGTGCAGCAGCATGGCCTTATCAAAGCACAGGTTTCCAGTTTGACCTCGGTCGATGCCTTGGGCAATGTAGGGTACATCGGCTGCTAATAAAGGTGGTGGTCGTGGTGTTTGGGAAAGGGGGGGGGGTAAAGACCTGCACACACACACCTGTTCTTTTGTTCTTTGCTCCTCTTCTAAGGGGGCGCACTCAGCGCAGTGTGCATGCAGTGCAACTATTTGGGCGTCTGGCCGTACCAGAGACCCATACTTTGAGATACTAGGGGCATCATTGTTGCCCCTAGCGTAGGTTTGGATGCTTCTTACTGTAGCCGGATTTGGGATTGTTGGGAAGCAACATGTAGTCGATCAAGACAAATACGAACGAGATGAAAGACCGGACATTCATGACGGACTTGTGCCATATGGACAAATGGGGGATTGGTCTCACTTGCAGTGGGTGGACATGCGGTTCATCAATCCGGACTACGGATCCTTCGACCCCTCAAGAGTGTGGGAGTTTGGACTCAGCCATCCTAATACTCCCCTGCCCAAGATGAAGCCTACAGGCATAGCACGCGGACTTGCCTTTGGATACGCCAGCGACTAGGACAAGGACAACCCAGACCCACCAATAGGGGTGGACCAAGCATTGGCCTCCTGGACTGACAACCCATGGAGCGATCGTCCAAAACCTGGAGTACATGGACCCTTGTGGACCCCGTTTGTGGACGACAAGGCCCCGGTGTTCATGCAGAACAACTCTGCAGTACCAGTCCGGTTCTTTGTCTTCAGCTACGGTAGTTCGGGTGACCTAAATTTAGGGGCGTTTGGAAGGGGTGTGCCTGGGGTCTCTTCGGGGGGAACCTAGTGTAAAAGCTGCGCGTAGTGCACACACAGTGCAAGGGCGCCCCCCAATTGTTGTCAATTTTTTTGCCATCTTTTTAATCGCACTTTTGTTGTTCTTTATTGCTTCCCTTTTGGGTTGTCCAAGCGCAACATGCACTTGCATGTGTGGACCCTTTCCACCCCTTCTCAGGGCTCTCCCTGAAGAATGGGACCTTTCCCAAGGGACCACCAAAGAGTTTGGGTGACAAGATTGCTCCGAACCACCATTGGTTGGTGAACTTGAGCCCTGGAGGCGCCCAATGCCGGCAGGGAAGAGGATAGGAACACGGCGGGGAGGGTAACGGATATCCTCACCCAGAAGGAAGGCAAGGAATACCCACGAGCACACGACGGCAGCACCGGCTCCTAAGGATGGCTATGCATGGTCACAGCAGATGCAACACGGAGTACAGTGGCTTAGGGAAGAATACAGGTGAAGTTGAACTGATAGGGATGCCAAGGCAGTAAGGCTTTGTAGGACTACGACATTTTTAGAGGAGCAGACAGGAGCACAACAGACCAAGAGTACTAAGTGCAGGCATAGAGTGTAGAGGAGATGAGGTTTGGCGGTGGAAAGGGGATGGCTTCTCAGCTGTTCGTCCATTTCACGTGAACAATTACAAACATGTTTTTTATGACATGTCAGGTCCGACTCTCGCTCTGCAAGGGACGAACACACTTCTGGTGCATGCACCAGGGCAAGGCATTTTCAAGACTGTCGCCGAGTCATTTCAGCGAAAAAAACAAGCCATACACTGTTACTTGCTTGCAGCTTGCTTGCAGTCATGCGTCTGCCAGAATACCCCCCCCCCTTTTTCATTTTTGATGAGGGATAGAAGAAGATTTTACCCCTTTTGTGCTCAGAAAGTGCTCAGAAAGTGCTCAGAAAGTGCTCAGAATGAAACGGATAATTCAAAAGTCCCCCCAAAACCCGGAAATGTTTTGACCCCCCCCCCCCACCCCCCACCCCACCCTCTCTGGACCCCCCTGCTCACGCCGTGGGGTTTGGGGTCCAGAACTGTACGGAAGCCCCCCCCCCCCTTGTATAGGTGGTTCGCATCCCTCTGGACATGAAGAATACGAATACACTTGATTTGGGCCAGTTGAGCCGCAAACATGGGGCATGCACCATGCATGTCGCAATTCACCATGCATGGAGGCCCAAGTTCAGAGCCTGCCCAACAGTTTCCAATGGAGTGTTACGGAAAAATCCACTACTGCATTGGTTTTTAACGGTAAAATGCAACATGGATCGTTTTTCAATGCCTTCCCCATTTATGCATTCAGAACTCACATCCGAAATCATTTGTTTATGGTTCTTCCAAACCGGATTTTCAGATTTAGGCAAAATGAGAAATTGGGCTAGCCCTCAAGCTGCTCTTCACAAATGTGCCATCAGATTGTGGGCAGCGGCTGCACTGGTGTGCAAAGCGGCATGTGAAATTTACGGTAACTATAATTGGATTGATGAACTATGGACGCACGAGTAGTAGGGCCTCTCCGATCGCACACTAGGTGCCAGAGGCAACAAGTCCCTGGTGCCTCCCTGTACACACCGGACACTCACCATACACACCTGTGCCACCAGCACCAAGGCAGCTACTTGACAGCAAAGGAGGTGGAGGCGGTGGTTGTTTGTTGGTAGTGTGCACAAGTTTTTGTGATCCAGCCCCGGCGTGACATTAAACACACCGGAGACCGTGCCAGGTTCGCAGCAGCAGCCTGCAGAGAATAGTGGGGTAATGAGGGTGTAGCACTGTCCTACCTTGCACTGGCCTACGCTGCCCGGCACCAATGTGCACTCCACTGCTCTGCTTGCCCTGCAATGCACTGCCCCCCCCCCATCCCCCCTTAATGTTAGTGTGGTACCCCTTTGTCCTGGCGTCCCTTTCCTGCAGACCTCATTCTTTAGTTTTGTGTTGCTATGTAACCTGGCTAGTACCACTGTGGGTGTAGAGTATTCATTTCAAATGTGGACAAGGCTGAACATGAGCACTGCAAAAGTGACCAACACAAAAAATGGTTGAAAAGTCAGCAAACCACAAAGACACTTTCCGCTTTTTTCGTGAAGAAGGAGAAACCCGTTGGCAGTAGCAGCAGCAGCAACATCAACAGCAGCAGCAATTGCAGCAGCAGCAGTAGCAATCCCTGTGAGGACCTGGGGAAAGTCACATATGACCTGTAACACTGCAAATTCCTTCCTGCTCATATCGTGGCCTACTGGACACTGCACTAAATGCATAGCACTACACAATCATTCCATGCATTACACTGCACCCCTGGCTCACCCTGCTCTTCACTTCCTTGCCATGCTCTGCCCTATAATGCCTCTGCACTGCACTGCACTGCAGTACATGCAGTACAGGGGGGAAGTGCGGCATTCGGCCGTGCAGGGCAGGGCCGTGCAGGGCAGGGAACTGCCTTGCAGGGCAATGCAAGGCATGGCATGGCATCTCACTGCAAGGCAGTGCAAAGTAGTGTCGCGCAGTGTAGTACAGTGCAGTGCAGTGCAGTGCAACGCAAGGCGGGAAAAAATAGCACACCGCAGTCGTGTTGTACATGATTGTTATTTCGCTTGCGTTGTAGGCCTGGCCAAGATGAAATGCCAGTGATAACAGCATTCGTAAAAGCATCAGCCATTGTGACACTGCATATTGCACACATTTTTGGTTGCATGGCCTAAAGGGTATCAAGTGAGGATTGAAAAGGATGGGCTGGTGCAACCGTTGTGTGCAACCGCCCGAAATCCGCTTCAACCACCGGAAAAATGTTGCAACTGCCCACTTTTTGCTCTCTTTTCTTGGGGAGGCCTTAAGCGTATTGCAACCATTTGGGCGTGTGGCCATACTAGAAACCCATACTTTGTGATACTCTGGGCATCATTATTGTTTGACAGCAGGTTTGGATGCTTCTTCCACATAGGGGGCGCCTTAAGCGCAGTGCGCGTGCAGTGCAACTATTTGGGCGTTTGGCCGTAGTAGAAGCCCATACTTTGTGGTACTTTGGGCATCATTGTTGTTTGGTAGTAGGTTTTGATGCATTGGGGATCTGGCATTTTTGGATGTTCACCCTGTTTCACCCATTTCTATTTTTTTCCACACATTTTTTGCCCATTTCCACCACATCTACTCTTTTTCTCGGTTGATTGATATGGTGATACACTTTGAGGGTGCGTGCTACAGGACATCATACTTCCCTCCTCATTTCTATGCCCATTTTCTCCATGGATCTCAGTATTGGGGATAAGGTGTTCTACACCCGTTCCAATGGCCTGCGACCTCCGACTACGGTGGTTGGGACGGTTGAAGACGGACTCCTCCACTTGGAATGCTACCAAGATGGGTTGAGAGTGGTGAATCTGCAATGCAAGATGGAGTCCATCTCCTTTGCCATCCCAAGTTCAGACTCGCCACCTGACTGCCGTCCATCTCTGCTACCCAACACACAGTCACGTTTCCCCCAAAGGCCCCTGGTCCATGCCGCACCATGCCGCAAAAACCGGGAAGGTCCCCCTCAAGGTCCCCTCCAGTCCAGTTTGGGTCGCCTAATTCTAAGGGTGTTTCCAAGGGGCGTGCCTAGGGGCTCTTCGGGGGGAATGTAGTCTAAAAGTAGCGCGCAGTGCGTGCGCAGTGCAAGGATTCCCCCATAGGGGATATGGTATTTTCACGCAGTTTCACCCATTCCCACCCCCTTTCACACAGTTATGCTTACTTTCACCACATCCACATTCCACTTTCTCCAGCTGCAGGCTGGGCTGCAGGCTTGGCTGCCACTTGGGCAGCAGGTTTGGCTGCACTCTTGGCTGAGGGTGTCCCACAAGGTTTGGCAGCTTTGGGAGCAGGCTTGGCAGGGGGCTCCAGCCCCTGTGGTAAGCATTTTGCCTCGGGAGCATCGCGCGTGAAGTACAATTTTTCGTTGGCAAAAACATTTGCCACCAATACACCACGCCAGTGCCTTGGATGCAAGAAACCTAAAGTATACAGCAAAACACCAATAATACCACCTTGTCTAGCAAACACACAGGAGAAGCTCAATATCAAACCTTTTGAGTAAAGTTGCAAAATGGAAAGCGACGGTTCCCTCGCCCCCCGCTTACTGTCCAAGGGCAATTACTAGACAAGTGGGGGTGGGGGTATGTATTTTGGGGCCCCATGCCCTGTGTTTACGTCAAAGTATGGTGCCAGTCCAGAGCAGCCGGGGGGGGGGGGGGCTGTGGAGTTTAAGGCATGCTTCCAGGCCATGTTGCTTCAGGGCTCACATCGCATGGGCAAGAATCTGTGCGGTAGTAGTGAGGCCCACGGGTGTGGCCTGCTGTGGTTTGGTGGCCTCAGTGCCCTCATGTCCAGTGGCTTCGTGTCTTCGCAGCCCAGGCAAGGCACCACCTTGTCCTTTAGGCGGTCAACTAAACAAAGGGGGAATCATTGCACTGCACGCGCACTACTTTTAGACTAGAAGCCCCCCCCCCCCAAGAGCCCCCAGGCACGCACGCACGCACCTTCCAAACGGCCTTCAAATTAGGCGACCCCTATTACCCTGGCCTTGGGGGTGCAAAGTAGCTGAGGGGTTTGAAAATTTGAAAATTGCAGATTCCTGTAGCCCTTGTTGAGCATGTGCAGCTCTTCAGAGTCAAATGCTCCCACCAGAAAAAGTGGAGTAAAGCTGAACATGCATCCCAACAAGCAGTCCTTGGCAGTTCCTGGTTTGTGGTTCATATGCCCTTGTGTCTGCATCACTTGTTTTGTCTTGCGCATCCTTTGCATAGTAATCTGGGGGGGGGACCGTCACTTGGGGTATGTTCCCTTGGGGGTGCGAGGATACCGTCGCGTGCAAATGACTATGCAAAAGGGGGCGGGTTACTGTACTTCCACCAAAACGTAATATAGGGGGGGGGGTTAGTCCGTTTGGCTCTAGTGGAGCATGACACAGCCATCAGCATGGCCCCCGGTGAATAGTGACAGTTGCCTGCAGAATCCCCTCATCACCACACCAAGGGTGCCAAGAGAGGGCATGGTGCCCACTGTGACTGCACGCACAGTCCACCATCTGGCGGCTCTACATCATCAGAACTGTACTGAGGCCTGTGTATACCCCGCCCCCCAAAGAGTTGAATGTTGTATGTGCCCACTAATTCCAACACTCCAGTACCCACTGGGGCCTTTCAGCCCTAAGGACCGCCATGACTTGCTAGGGTTGGTGGCAGCAACCAAACCGGCTAACTCCTGACCTCTCGCACCGCGAGCCCTCCATGACCCAGGGAAACCACAAAGCCAAGGGTGTGTGGCCAAGAGGGGCCAGCGCAAGCAAGCACAACCAAGGTAAAGGCAACCTAAACATGGAACACCACATAAACGCCACGACCCGGACTCAGTATCATGTGAGTAGTATGCCCAGGCGGTAAAGCCCAGAACCCGAGACCCACAGCTCTGACCCCAGCCAGGGAGGCAGGGACCTGGAACTGTATGGAACACAAGCAAGGCCAGTGGCCGAATGAACATGTGATGAACTGAGAGAGCGATGAAGGCCGTGGGGCAGGCGCGGCTGGAGCGACAGTGGCAGGTCCACACCTGACCGATTGCCCCCCCCCCCCCCCCGCCACAACCCGAACCCCGGACTCAAGCGGCGGAGTGACCCAGGCGATAAAGCCCTGAACCCTAAGCCCTGACCCCAGCCAGGGAGGCACTGGAACTCTGGGACAATGCAGCAGGCCACTGGCCACAAGCCCGCACTGAGAACTGATTACGCAAGGAAGGCCATAGGGCAGGCGTGGCTGGAGCGAAAGTGGCGGGTCCACACCTGACCAATTGTGCCCCCCCCCCCGCTCAGTTCTGCTCAGCTCAGCAGAACATTCATGAGCTATGACCGGTCGCCTGTGACTCGGGGGCGTTCCGTAGCTGAGTATCCGTAGCTTCATGGCCCCCTCAGTTCTGAATGAATTCCACTGAGGGAGTCTGGTATGAAGTCAGGGTCATGCTGGGCATTTCAAAGCCTGACATCGTGGCCCCCTCCACGCAGATTGTTCTTGGGCCCGTTCCTGTGGAGGCCAAACGAAGGTCATTTGCTTAACTTTAGTTTCCCCCCGCCCCAGAACATGCCACAGCCTATCGCACAGTATGCGATCCAACTGGCAGCAGCCACGTGAACGCACGGGGCATGGCCAAGCAACCACTGAGCAAACATAACCGAGGTCAAGGAGCCTCGTGTTCTGTCCGTGCCGAAGGCGGCCTGCCACGCAACCCTCAGGGACGCAAGGGCTGGACTCATTGCCCTCAAGCCCAAGGCCAATGCTCCCAAACATGCACTCTCTCTCTCATGCCACAGCCTATTGACTGCTACCACAGGAAAGGGGACAACGTGCGTGTGCCCAACAGCTCCTTGGTCTCAGGTGCGCAGTTCCTGGCATTGAAGTCTATGTTTGGGCATTGGGTTGTGGGTGACAGGTGGGCAGCCTTACATTAAAACGGCCGACAACCATAGGAGGACCCCCCCCCCCCCCCGCAGACCAAAGTGACCATTGTGGGGAAAACGAAATTTGCGATAGGGAAAATCTGATCGGGCCATTTTTGGTACACACATTTTTGGGTCCCAGACCCCCCCCCCCCCTCCCCCTCCTCTCTTGTAATGTTAGCCTTCAGGTGGGGCAGGGGAGTGCCAAAAAAAGAGCACAGGCCATCACAGCCGAGATCCATTGGCATTCTCAGCACCGAGGAGGCCCAAGACATGCCGGGGTTGGGGCAGGGGCGAGGGCATGGGGTATGGAGATAGACAGGGGCAGGAGGTCAAGAGGCAGGAACTTCTAAAGGGCCTAACGGTGGGCCAAACACAGGGGTGGCAGAGGAAAGGTTCAGCTGCTGGGCCCTTACCCTTGTCGTGCCCCTGCCTGGAAAGAAGCGGTGGAGGCTCTAGCTCTGTCGGCGTGGAAGGTGCCCTGCCATGCGCCCCCCAGGGAAGCACAGGTGGGACAACGTGCCCTCAAGCCCAAGACCTATGCTCCTAAATATGTCTCTCTCCCTCTTTTTTGTCGTGCCCCTGCCAATGCTCCTGCCTCTACGCGTGCCCCCTGTCCGTACCTCTCGCCCCGCACTCTACTGCAGCCGCATCTACACAATGCCAGACACTGCCGGAGGTGTTTCCCAGCAGCCATGGGCCGTGTGGTTGGTTGGCATGGCTGCCTTGGCAGTGGGACTGGGTGCATTCAGTGCCTGGCTTGAGGCGCCCCCAGCCTCCCAGTTGATGGTAGTCCACAATGTGGCTGTGCAGCCCTCAGCAACACTCACGGCGCCGGTCATCAGTGGGGCCAGGGCACGTCTGCTGCACAAGACCCCCGTGGCTGTGGCATCCGCCAGTGCAAAAGGTATCGCAGGGTGAGGGATTGATTGGCAGCGTTGCTGTTGTGCTTCCAGAGACAATTTGAACCATGCTTTCAAAGGGGAGGGCAGGTCAGAACAGCGAATCTGGCACTGAAGGCAAGTTACCAGTCTGACGGGTGTCGTAGGTGGGAAGCTGGATTGGGATTCTGCGTGGGAGATGCAAGCCTTAGTCGTGGCGTGTACCTTGGTGAAATTGCCTGCGCCGTGGTGTAAACACGGTCGAACATGTGTGCAGGAACTGCAGGCTTCGTGAAGAGAAACAGTAGTCGTGTGGCAGACCCGGATACCTGGGCCTTGTTGACAATGGGGAGGGGGGGGGGGGGCTGAAGTGTGCAATGAGGCTGAGCTCCTGCAGCGCTGTGGGGCCCCATGCAATTCATTAATGAGGGTCTCCCACCAGATAATACTGCTGCGCTGGCTGTCCACCCGCTGTGCTTTGCAGCTTGAAACATTGTTGTTCATGCATTGAAAAGCTCAAACGCGAGAGTTGTGGGGGAGCGGGGAGGGGGATGTCGCCTCTGGTGAATGCGGTTCTGCACTGCAGCCCCAAGACCACTGACAGCCGGTCAAAGAAACATGTACCGCCTCGGCGGGTGGTGAAGCCCTACCTATCGCATTGCTTCGAACAAGTCTCAGGCACGGTCCGTACATTGGGTGCAATCCCTCCAGAGCCCCTCAAAACGCTACACTGTGGAGGTTGCTGCAGTTGTCTAGTGCTCTGTGGTGCTCCTGCTGGGGAAGGCGGGTTTTAAATGGGGGGGGGGGGGGGGCTAATAGATCCCCTCAAGACTGGGGGGGGGGGGTTTGGGGAAAGGGCTCAATTGGCAGGACCATTAATCAGTCATTATGAACTCTGGCACCGAAGGCGCCGAAAATTTTTATGAGGATTGAAAATGGTCAAATTTTTTTCACCAAATACATGGCAAATGATGGTTTCTCTGAACCCCCTCGACGTGCTGATTCCAAAAATTCCATTTTCATTTTTTGCCGAACTTTGGGTCTGGGTCACCTCCGGGGCCCGGGGGGTCAGTCTCGGTAGGATTGGGGGGGGGGGTATCTTCGTGTCTCATGTTCTATGACAGAAAGGTACCTATGGTCTTAGAGGCCACTGACGAGCCCATTTTCTTTCTGCGCTTTGTGCTGTTTGCCGCCAGTGCACACGTGACATAGCCCAGAGTTCCTTCGGGGGGGGGGGCATCAATTGAGCCCTCTTTCGGGGGGGGGGGGGAGCCAGGGCTGTATCGACCCCCCCCCTGAAGTTGAAAGCCCACCCAACCCTGTGCTTTGGGGCACAGTGTGTTGTTGGTGGAGTTATTACTGTCCTGGCACCCGTTGTGGCACCACCGCACCTCAATTGAGGTGTAGTGCGCTGGACACAGCTGCTCAGCACTGGATGACCAGTCAACCACCGGCACTTGGCGACTGACCACCTGCAGTGGGCCGCCGGCGGGGCTGCACTACAAATGCGGAAGAACAGACCCAATACACACGACAAACAGAAATGAACGGGCATTGGGATTCAACAATGGTCACTTCAAGAACAAAAGGTTGTTGGTTCGATCCCTGGCCCAGGGATCCCCAGCGCTCATCTACGAGGGCATAGGGGAAAGCCGGTAGAATTGAGCCACTGTACAGAATCACAGTCCGTAGTAATGGTATAGAGCAACGGTGTAGAGCAAAGTAAGTAGAGTAAAGGTATAGAGTGTGTAGTGGCATTGAGCCAGAGCCATGGGACAGAGCAACGGGATTAGAGTAATGGTGTAGAGCAACAGTATAGCCTGAATCATGGCATCTAGCCACAGTACAGAGTAACGGTGTAAACTGAGGGTATAGAGTAATGACAATACAGAGTAACGATGAACAAATGCCAGAGCATTCCAGCGTCAGGTTGAACCGTCTGGGTGGCAGAGTAGCTGCCTAGACAGATCATGTCATGGACAGAGCAAGTGTCAGGTTCGGTCTTTCTTCGAGTTTCAAGTGCCGTCACCCAAGTCGAGTGGAGGCAAAGGCGGATGTCTGCTCACAGATGCCCTAGCAGCCCCATTATACACCGCCATGAGCAGAGGGGGGCAGATGATATCCAATGGGGGGGGGGGGTCTGTGGTTTGGGTCACTTGGGAACCTACAAAGCATATGCATCTGCAAAAAGACGCACACACACAGGCTCCTGTGTATATGGGCATAATAAGTTGGTATGTAACGATGCGGCAGATGCCCTAGCCAGGGCAGGGGCAGCAAAGTCCACGGTACACAAAACAGTGGGGGCCGACGGATGACGGACCGAGGGCTAGGAGGCAAAAGCACACAAGGACATGGGGTGTAAAGAGGCAGGTAGCAGTGCAGGTCTAGGACAGTGACTCGGGTAGCGACAAGCTCATAGTAATCCGCCACAGGTGGCGGGAGATGTGTAATGCGCCGATGGACATTCCGGATCTTGAGCCAAATTAGTGACAGGTAGAGCGCCGAGGCACACTGTATGTATGTGACCCACGAACCAAGCCTTCATTTGCAAGAGTGTGTGTACAAAGTACCCCATAGAACTGCCACAGGCATGAACAGAGCATGGATTGAATCACCCCCTTCGCGGGACAATTGGCAATTGGTAGGCCCCTGTGCCTTAGGACATGGAAGAGGACATGGAGATACAAGAGATACAACCCCGCGCCTTGTCTTCAAAGGGACATGGGAGGGCGAGCACTGAGCAAACACAACCCAGTCACCGCACTGAGGTTCTGAATCAGCAGCAAGGGTGGACAACAGACACACACAGACACACAGAGTGCCCACTCTCATGCCTGCACGAATGTGCCTACTGCTCCCAGGCTGCATATGGATCTCCCTAGTAAATAATACCGCCCCGAGCCCATAACCCCCGTCTTAACCTGTCGCACACCGTCCAGGACGACAGTCGGCCTTTACCCTCGTAATACCGAGCACACACGCACACACACACACACACCTAGACCCAATGCTACAGTGCAAGCCACAAGCGTCTGGCTAGAGGCTGTGCACACCAGCTGCTCGGATTCCCAACAGAGCCCTTGAAACGCTCTGCTTCATGCAGGAATTTTGGGGTGTGTGCGTGTTCGTGGGCAGGTCACCAGACGTGCACAGATGTCACATGTCCCTGTACCACATCACCTCCATCCGTCGCCACGAAGCCCCGATGTTCGTGCGCGTTTGTGCTGTTGCATTTGCCCCCTGTCCCAGGCCCTCCTGCAAAGTCACCCACAACTGCACCGGGGCACGGTTGTGTGTTTGCCACGCCTTTTACTTCGATTGCTCTGCAGATGCAGTCTACGCTGATGCCCCGGTGCATTTTGAATCCCGTCATTCTGCTCCAAATGTATCGCCCTTACGTGCGCAGGTCCACTCCTGACCCAGTCCTCTGGGAACTGTGCATGCACCAGCAATCATGCATTTGTGCAGGGAATAAACTTAATTGCGTTGAGTGAAAGAATGAGCAAATTGTCTAAATCCATTTGTTTTGGGAATTTTGGTTTCATGGTTGTTAATTTTTGACCCAACCTCTTCAATACAGTTTGTTTTGAGGGTTTTTATTGCTGCAACCTGCCATCCTCCGGCCCTCAGTTGTGTGAAGTGCGGCCCATTACAGGGGGTGTCTCATGTGCCATTTGCATAGTGTTGGCCCTGTTCCTACCCACATCTACGGGGTCCTGTGGATGCAGCCAGCACTGGGGCGGGAAAGAGAGAGGGAAGGGGTGGGACGAGAGGTCAAACCGACAGCCCCAGCCAGAGCTGGACAGTACCACCTCCCCGGAAGGCGCACGGGTTGCCCGCAAAACACATGAGGACTTACCGCAGGCAGCCCTTCATGCACCACCGAGCAGTGAGTGGTGCAGACAGCGAATGCCTCGTGGCGGCGGGGCATTGGCCGTTTTCATGCACACGGGCCTGGGGCAGTGAAGGGAGGTTTGTCGGCTGAGTCATGCAATTGTGTGTGCCTTGGAAACAAGAATCTGCCCCCGCCCCCTGACCCACCCCCAACTCAAGGAGGTCCAAAAGGGCCGCGAGAACGCCTCAGCCGTCATAGCACACGACCCCTGACCCAGAGGTACCGAGATCGAGTCCCGGATGGGGCCTCGGAATAAGTGATAAAGCTCAAGTTTCCCAGGCGCTAGGGTGTCCTCGGTGACCTCACGAGCCGGAAGGGACTAGTAATGGTTTGCTCGCGCCTGGAGATCGCTGGGGTACTCTACCTCTACCTCTACCGAGAGGCCCATGGCATGACATGAGCGCTGACCACTGAGTGGACGTGGTTTGAGGTGAGACTGCAGTGAAGGCCGTGTGGGGGCAGGCCCAACTGGTGCAAAGTGGCGGGTCCACACCTGACCTTTTGAGGCTCCCCAATGAACAACAATGCCAATGAATTTGACTGGAGGGGGGGGGGAGGGAAGTATTAGAATGGCTGTACGCCATCGGAGGAGGGCCCCCCCTTCTGATACTTCCCTTGGGGGGGGGGGGGACTGTCATACATGATCGTTTTTGGGAGCAGCGATTGCTTTGTCAGCCACTTTCCTGATTGCCGTCCGCCCATCACCGTAAACCGGTTAACCCCCCATCACCGCACGGCAGTGGAAGAGGAGGCGGGGCTTTGCTAAAGACATGGGATGCCACTCTGCTTTGCCCCCCCCCATCCCCCCTTCCCGTCTGCGCAACGTGTCCTGTCGCCAGGGATCCCAGGTGACCGCGGCATTCAGCATGTTGCTGTTCCCTTTAACGGCGCTGCTTTCAGCCGCAGCATGGTACCTGCTAAAGCCCAAGAGATACGATGCTGAGCCCGTCTGGACTGTGATGACCACATCGGGAGAGAGTATGCCCTGGGCCATCCTGAAGTGATTGAGGGTTGTGTGTTTTGTCGCATAAAGCAGCAGGGCTGTCCTTAACAACTCCAATTTTTTTTCTGTCGAGGACAGCCCTTAAGAGGGAGCATTAATGCGCAGGGCGCGTGCATGGCGCGCGCAGGGCACGCGCAGGGCAACTTTTTGGGCCCGATGCACTCGTGACCGGACCGAGCAACCAGGGGTCGCGCGTGCGCGGCGTCTGCAACCCCCCTTTCCCCTCCCGCTCTGGGCTTTGTTCCCCTTTTTGGAGTGCCCGGGACGGAGACCGCCGTTGGCGTGTGATGGGGAGACCGCCTGGCGCGGTTTGGTACATGGGCCTCTTCGGACTCCGGGCTCATGCCGGCCGGTCAAAGGGGGTTGAGACCGAGGTCAGGTGCGCTAAGCCAAGGTGCGGGTGGGGCCTTTGGTAGGCTGACCGTATTTGACACCGCCCCCTCCCAAGAGTGACTGGAGTGCAGTCACTCAACTCATAACTTCCAAAATGAGTGGGACGGAATGATAATGCAAATTGGTGTGGCCCGGAGGGGTGAGGGAGGGGGTAGGCCCCTCCGGACCCCAGGATAGTGCGGGGAGGTCAAAGCCTCGGGCATCCACTGAGGGCTAGCGCCGAAGGAAGAGAAAAATGTCAACAATTTTCACCCCCTCGCCCCCCGCCCCCCGCACTGGGGACCCCCAATGTGATGCGGTAGGGGCTATGCAGCCATTTTGATGCCTCCAGATCATGCGGTCGGGGTACAGCCGGGCCTGCTCAGGTGGGGGCACGGTACTGCACTCGTGTGCCCCCGCGGCGCCAGCGCCGCGCTGGTGCGCCATCCAGAGCGCCAGCGCCATCAACGCTCAGCAGTGCGCCCGGACGACTTTGTATGCGGCGCGGGCGCTCTCTTCACGGGGTCCGAGACCAGGGGGTAGCGACGCACCGGGCGGGCGGGGGACGCCGCTGCGCCGCTCTGGGAGACCCACCCAAGATCCCGACCAGCCCACCGTGTGCGGGGGGGGGGTCAAGCCCCTGCAGACCCCCCCCACCCCAACCACCCAAAGGCAAAACATCTAACAACAAAATCCTCCGGCGCCTTTCGGCGCCGACCCAAACTCCACCCGCCTCCTCCTCCAAATGAGGGGGCCAAGGGGGTGTGGGATGGGGGATGCGGTGGTGTCTGCACACGGGACCAGTCCACGCACGACCCCCCGCCCCCGCTCCCCCTGCCACTGTGGGGGTTGGGATTCCTGGGAAAACGGTGGCCGGGACACGATCGTGGAGGTGTCCTTGGGCCACCCGGGCGCAGCCCCCGGGGCCCGTGTCATGGCGGTGTGACGCCGGCAAGGCCTTTGACTCCAGCCCCGGGTGGTGCCACCGGATGTATACTGCCCCACTACCTCCCGGTCCAGGACCGCGTTCGTCAGGCATCGCACTTCAGCCCGGGAGAGACCCAAAGTCCTGTGCCAACGGCCACTGCCGCGGGTTTTGAGGAGCATTCCGCTGATGCCGGAGGCCGCTTGCTCAGTCTGGCGGCGCGAGGGACCTGCGGACGAGTTGCGGTGAGCTGAGCATTAAAGAAATGGCGTCGGATTGGAAATGCCCCGCTTTGCATCGCTGTCGCATGTGCACAGGCTTCGCCGCGGTGCGGTTTGTCAGAGCACTGAATCCTCGCAAAACAGTTGGGGCCGGCCACTGGCAGGGGGGCACACCACCCACCCACCCATCCCGCCCCTTAATAGATTGGGCCAAATTTTCTTCCAGGCCTGCAGCCAATCAAAAATTTTCACTGGTGCCTTCGCCGCCAGTTAGTGTACGCCCACGGGTTTCTTTGGTGCCTGCACGGGAGGGGTGGTGTGGTGCTGGACCCCCCCCCCCCCTTTAGACCCACCCACCCACGCCCCTTAAAAGGAGCCCTGCGGCCACCTCTGGGTTCTGTGTTTGGGGTGACGGAGCCCTCATGCACAACGCACGGGGCAGCATGGCGATGACGGACTCGCTGAAGTGGTACCGTGCAGCTGGCAGGGCGGAGGCCACGTAGCCACCGCCCACTTCCAGGGCGGTCCTGGGGCAGCTAGTGAGGTCTGGTCCCGGTACAGAGCACTGGCGGAGGGTCCCTCGTCTCGTGGCCCAATTGGCTGGGGCCAACCAGAGGCTGTGCTCCGGCCCAAGGATGTCAGTGCGAGACGGGTCCACCGTGCGTACCTGGTAAAATGTGGTAAGATCCCCCCCGAGGGGGGGGGAAGCCGGGCCCAGTCCTTGTATGCGACCCCCCACCCCCCGACCCCCACCCCTCTTTGTACAGCCCAGTGACACATCGTGAGTGTCGTGGTGAGTTTCGTGGTGAGGGTCGGTGCGTGAGTCTGGCTACCTGGTCCACATAACCAACTGATCGGAGGTTCCAGATCCCCCCCTTTCCACATGCAAACAGTCCCCTGAACCCCCCCCCCCCGCCCCCCAGCGGCCCCCCGGACCCTCCCCCCCCCCCCCCCGGCCGGTGGTCAGACCGTAGCAGTTACAGCGACAGTTGTGGGCGGTTGGGAAGGCGGTTACGCGGTCCGTAGTCAACTGTTGCTCCATTTGTCGCTGGGCAGAGGATGTGAAGTCAGAGGTGATGGCCGATGTCGAGGCCCAGGCCAATTCAGAGGCGGATGCAGCCAAGTTGCGGCAGCTGCAGATGGAACTGGAGATCCTCAGGCGGCTGGACGCTGGGGCCATGGACCAGCTGCAGAAGGAGGTGGACACGCACACCAAGAGAATCGAGGCGTGGATGGGCGTGGGCGACGGGGATGACACTGCCCCCACCAGCGTCGCCGCCGCTGTGCCGTTGCCTCCACCGACGGCCCCCACCAGCGCCCCCACCGCAGTGCCACCCAGTGGCCCCGTCGTCAGTCCCGAGGAAGTGGCGGAATTTGAGGAGAAAATCGCGGAGGCTGATGCACAGTTCAAGGTCCATCTCTCGTGAGTCACCCCCAGCCACTCCCGCTCGGATGCGGATGGGGTGTGATGAGAGGGTGCTTTGTGTGAGTGCACTGGCAACGGGCTGTCTGGTGAAAAGGTGCACCAGAAGCGCGCCAGATGAACCGGACTCTGGTCAACTGGGGGAGGTCCGGGTCGGAGGGGGAGGGGGGAGTTGCCATAAGAATCCATACCGTTACTCTGCACCATTACTCTACACCGGCCCTCTAAACCATTACTCGATACCATTACTTTAAACCCTTGCTACAAAGCCGTTGCTCTTTACCATTACTCTACACCATTCCTCTCTACCATTTCTCTACCATTGCTCAATACCATTACTCTAGTGCTCCATACCATTACGCTATACCACTCTTCTGCTATTTCTGTGCCCTGCTACTCGGCATTTGCGGACGTGCGCCACCGCTCAAGTTTTTGTGGGAGAGGAAACGATTTTCATTGTTTGTTCCCACACGGCGCAGAAACGTATTGCGGTAGGTGAGAATGGGACCGTCGTCTCTCTGCTTACAGGTGCTGCTTCTGCCCCCCTGGCGTCCATTCCACTACCGGCGCCGGTAGCTTTCACTTTCAGTCATCGATCGTCGGGGGGGGCGGGGCAGCGCCAAAACATGTCGCGGTCAGGCCCAGCTGTTCTGGGAAAGGGTACATTTTCGGGACTCATCATCATTCCACAGTGTTGCGCGGGGCTGCAGGCTGGTCACAGTCGTCCAGCATTGCACTGGCAGGCAATTCAGCAGACACCCCAGGGGCAGGCATGCGCTCGAGGGGGGGGGGGGGTGGTAGGGATGCCCCCGACCTACCAGCGCGGCGTTCTGTTTCAGCCGCTTATGCCCACCACCAACGATGTGCCAACCATTTTGTAACCGCCACATGTTCCCCCCCAACCGCGTTTCCAACTGCATCCCTTGGGTGTTACCGGGGGTCAATAGGAGCACATCTCATGGGGGTACAGGGGCCACATATGTACTAACAGCGGTGAACAGGCTTGTGTCCAGTTCGAAGGGACAGGTTACTGAGCCGGGTTTACCGTGTCGAGGTTTTACAACCCCTCTTAGGGTTTAGGGTGAGCAACACATTTTAGCAGCAGCAGCAAGCAGCAGCAGCAGCAGCAAGAAAGCCCTTTTTGTGGTCACCCTGGCTCAAAAACTGGCATCCAAATACCTCGAAACGACCGTAGAGCAAATGCGCATCCCGTGCAACAAGTTTTGTGCCGTTTCGAGCCGTCTAGCCCATTTTACGGCTAATTTAGTGTCCAAAAAAGGCCGTTTTGGGGCTGTTTTCAGGTCGACCGTCCTGAAACTTCAGGACGATCGCTGGTGCGGCAAGTAGGCATCTCCAATGAGGGACGTTCTTCTTCCATCGCGGTTGGGCCATCAAAGGATTGCAAATGAGTGTTCAATAAGGCGTCCTCCACACCGTGGTGCCACACCGTGGTCCATTTTGAGGTGAAAATGAACTGTTTTTCAACCCTTTTTCACGATGATCAGCCTAAACGTGCACGACCAGCTCCAAACCAGGCCATTTTTCTTCCACGCCGATTTCCTATGCGTTTAGCAAGACAAGGACCCAGCTCAGTCCTAGTCGTAAGTCTTGAGTGACCGCACAAGAAGCCGGCCCAGAGAATAAGCATTTGGGTGCAGCATAACCGTGAGCAGGGGCGATCCCACAGGGGCGTCCATCGTAAGGACGCCCACAGTGTTGCACTGTGGACTGTCCCCAGGGACCGTCTCTAGTTTCCCGTCAAGCTGCTGCCGCTTCCCTCCAACCGCCGTCAGTTGCCCTCCAACCGTCGAGCTGGGGTTGACAGCAGTTCCTTTTCCCTCTTAAGGACCACGGTACCTATATCTCCATGTCCGCATTTATTCATCACAGCAATACCGCTTTTGCTGATGTTGCTGTCCAACTCCGTATGGCATCCCAGCATTTCGATATTCTTGTCTGATGTTCTTGTTTCAGGAGAGTGGGTTAAGTACCTCGGAGGAACATGTCCTCAAAGACACCCAGAGTTGCTCACACAATTCTCGCGCTCCCTGCTGCTCGTCCTGGTGTTGCCACAGGGCACCCAGCCACTGATGTTACAACACATTTATGCATTATCACGCACCCACACCCACACCCACCCACCCACACACACACACAAACACACACACACACCAGAGTGTGTGTGGATAAATGGAGGTAAGGTGGTTGGGGACAGGTATCACCCCCTGATCTGCTGTCCTCCCTACGTGTGTGTGTGTGTGTGTGTGTGTGTGTTGTGTTTTGTGTTGGGATGGTGGGGGGTGGGGGCAGGGCTGGCATATGGGAGAGAGGAGCGACAACGGCACAGGGGCGCATAGGTATGTTTGACTCCAATATGACATGGCGCTTCCTGTTGACATGGTGTACTTTCAATCCCCACCGCCCCATTCTGTCCCCCAGTGGTTCACCACTGCTGAGACTAGTGGTTCGCTGCTGAGACTAGTATCACAGCACCACCAGCACGTGGGAGCAAACATAGTAGCGAGCACAAAAAGGACACATGCATTGCTATTGATAAAGCAGTCACGTCCCCGTTGTGCACAACCGAGCTAACGATAATAATGATAATAATGATGATGATGATGATGATAATAATAATAATAATAATAATAATAATAATAATAATAATAATAATAATAATGATGATAAATAATAATAATAATGATAATAGTAATAATAATAATAGTAGTAGTGATGATGTGATGATGATGATGATGATGATGTTGATGATAATAATAATAATAATAATAATAATAATAATAATAATAATGATAATAATAATAATAATAATAATAATAATAATGATAACAATAACAACAGCAACAACAACAACAATAACAATAATAATAATAATAACAGCAATGTGAAAATTCGGTTACCAAAATGATGCACCTGTCATTAGAAGTCCGCCCATTAGTGCACATGTGGTTGAGCTTTCAGCTCCTCAAACCCCAAATTTTGGGACGGCCACATGTCAATCCACAGAATAGCCACAGTGGAATATGGCCTAAAGTGTTGGGGCGGAGCACTTAGTGGAATGAATCAGTCCATGTTGTTGCGTGACATGCTTGCTGGTTTGTTAGCCAGCTCGGTTTGTTAGCCAGCTCTGAGTGGAGCATCATGACAGACCCAAGTTGAGACCAGTCATTCTGCTAACAATCGTATCTAGGGACTGTTGTACTCCAACCAACATTTGCGCTTGAGGGGTCCAAGACCACTGTTCTGTTAAGGGACGTCTTTTGTCCCATTCTTGACCCAATTTTTGGCAGTAAAATGGCCCATTTTCAGCACTCCACCAGACAGTGGCATCTATTTGGCCATAGCAAGGGTGCATGAACACTTTTCGGAAAAAGAAACGCAATGTTCACCCATTTTTTTACCCAGTTTTTCCTCTCCCACATTACATTGCAAGGCTTTTTTGGGTTCCCAACAAAAATGGGGCCAAGGCAAGCTAGAACACCTATTAATGCACCTGAAGTGGTCTAAAAACAGTCTTGCAGGGGGGGAAAATCATTTTTGACCCGCACCAAACCTACAGTGCTGCTGCTGTTGTAAGAATATTTGTGTAAGAATATTCTAGGCATGATGCTTCTTTATTTGCCCTATTGTAAAATCAAGAATATTTCCCCTATCTTTTGGAGACTGGTATTCCTAAAAACAACATAGCACTGTATTTCTATGCCTACATCTCCATGTTGCGGCTGGAGCTCACAAATCAAAATTCGTTTGGCCCTATTGTGCATTTTGATCACAAGACCACAATCGCTTTGCCTTTGTAAATACCAGGAAATTGGGTTGAATATTCAATCTGCAGGAAGTTGGCAAGGAAAGCACGACAGGGTGTCAAAGGGTGTTTGTTGCTCATGCTGCTATCAATATCCGTGGCATTGCTAGCATTTCATGGCCTCCAAGGGAAAATGTGTTTGGCAAGTGTAGCACAGAGCGCTAGCAGGTAAGATCTTGGCTGAGAGTTAGTGGTTGTGCTGGTCTTGGTCCCGGGGTCCGCCGCAAAAAGGGCTACATAAGGCGCCTGGGATTAATTACAGGAGATGCTTTAAGTTTGCGCCCAGCCCTAGCTTGCTTCTGATTTGGAGTACTGCTTTTGCATGCTCAGTGGCACCAAGCTGCCCAGCCCAATATGTGGTTGCAAGCTAGATCTGACCATGTTGACAAAGGTGTGGTGATCTACAGCATAAAATGGAGCGGCTGTCCTGGCAATTTCCCTCCACCCATGCCTCAGTCTTGCAACGAATGTAAGGTTGAGGCAGAAGGTGGGGATGAAGCCGCCTTTGTTTTGTGGCATCAACAATTGCCAGGGGTACTGGCCCATGGGTGCTGAAATGAATAAGTGATTTGGCACCTTTGGGGGACCATAACCACACCTTCTATGTGGATTTCTTGGGAAATGCATAGGAGCTGTTTCAGTAAGGCGGATGGTGGAGGTGTGTCGTTGGTAGGTGAGTCCCCATTGAGCATTTAGCAACCCCATTTAGTATGCATTGGGCTGCAGGTTTTGAATGCCGCTCAAGCAATGAACGCCCACCAACAACGTCACAGTACCGACACACTTTTCAAGCACTCATTGTATGTTGTATTTCTCCCAAATCCT
Organism: Eutreptiella sp. 'Long Island Sound 2002'; assembly: GCA_964036045.1. Lineage (NCBI taxonomy): Eukaryota > Euglenozoa > Euglenophyceae > Eutreptiales > Eutreptiaceae > Eutreptiella > Eutreptiella sp. 'Long Island Sound 2002'. Next base: position 51,983,673 of record OZ038385.1, read on the forward strand.
GACCTAAAGTCAGTGATATTAGTTGCAATTTTCATGGCTCCGCACGGCATAGGTTGAGCATGCACAAAAAGGCCAACATTCACTCAGCCAACACGCCACCAGTGATTGTTGAGGAAACATGCACAAGGCCCTTAATGGGCTTGCTAGTTCAATGCACTGCAAATGCAAAGCAAAAAAAGAAATTTCTTGGCAAGAGGTAAATTTTGTTATGAGTAATGCCCGTCCCTGTGTGCAATATTGCCCATCCATGCGATATTGGTTGCTGATTGCGTGTTTTGGAACGTTTTTCAGGAAGTGGGTATTTCAAAATCATGCTATTTTTGGTAGCTCACTATTTTACTGTGAGCACCAGGTTTGATGCTCACCACACACATACACACGTGCGCGCACACACAAGGATCCCCGGTTAACTCAACCGGGCTAAGCGTAGGTCTCACAACCGAAAGCTCGCGGGATCAATTCCCGGATTGGGCATGCCTGGAGGCAGGCGGTGGCAGCTGTGCGTCAAGTGCATCCTTTCTGGGGAAATTACCAAATTGAGTGGGCCATGGAGGCCGCCTCACTGCCACGAGCACCACCAGCTGTGGAAGCCCCAATGCACACACAACACACGGGGCAACATGGCGATGACGGGCTCGTTGAACCAATACCGTGGAGCAGGCTGGGGGAAGCCTCGGAGCCACCACCCCACTCCCATCGTGGTCCTGGCCCCAGGATCTGGCGTAAAGTGCACATCGCACTGGTCGAGGGGCAACACAGGGACGCACCCCTGGCCTGCACCGTGGGCCTCACCAATTGGGAGCCAACCGACCCAAGGATGCCAGTGTGGCCATACAGGCTGAACCGGGAGACCAGATAAAAATGGTGAGACCACCCTACCCTAACACACACACACACACACACACACACACACACACACACACACACACACGCACACACTTGGTGCCTCGTGGATGGTTCAAAGGGCAGGAGCCATTGTGTGTTAGCGCCGACTGTACATACGGAGCATCTGTCCTCAGGACAGCCCCCCTGCAGGGCAGAACACTGAACTCATGGTTTGCAGCAGTAGTAGGAGTTAGAATTGTTGAGCCTCGCAGTTTGAGCACGATTGGAATTGATACCCTGGCACACACACATTCAGAGAGAGAGAGAGAGAGAGAGAGAGAGACAGCAAGAGACTTGAAAAATGCCTTACTCTATTTCTCGTGATTGCAGGAGGCTGATGCCACTTATGTGGAGCTTCAGTCTCAGTTGCAGGAGACCAACAAGCTGTTGGAAATGCTGGGTGAGGATGATGGAAAGAAGAAGAAGAAAGATCGTCGTGGTCTTCTGCTGGCCTTGGGTGGAGCGGTGGCACTGCAATTTGCCCTCGGTGGGAAGAAAAGGCCAAATTAGCCAGTGTTTGCAGATAAGTGACGATAAGTGACTACTTTGATGAGATGCACATTGTGGGAAGGATGATGCATTTTCCTTCTCGGTCTGTGGATGGGTGGATGTGTGGATGGGTGGATGGGTGGGTGGGTGAGTGTTGGCTGGGTTTTAGTGGATTTAAAGTGTTTGGGATTTTAGCCAGGCTGTGGAAGGCCCATTCATGGGCTTCCTGTCCAATTATATATTTCACCTACAATTTTCATCACTCAATATGTGCCATGCAGACCATAGGGCAGGTGGGGTTCTGTTGTCTGCAATCAAAAGCTAACATCAGTTTCATTTGCCTTTGTAAATTTGTTTCCCTGCCTGTTCAAATTTCTTCTACAAATTTGCAGTTGGATCGTTGAATGGAATTCTGCAGACCTTGTTTTGCTTTTTCTCTTACTCATACCAAACCCTGGTCAGTCGGCATGGTGGCAGAAGAATGGCAGGATATGTTCCTACACCCTTTGCAAGTTGTTACTCCATGTGGTAACCTTTTACATCATTTTGCGTTGTGGTTGGTCTTGTTATCACACATTTATTATTGTGGACGTGGACCCCCAAAAGGCGTAATAATCCGCCTCACCCCCCTTTTTGGCCATTGCGGTACCCCGGGGGGGGGCGGGGGGTTGCCCCTTTGGGGGAGGCCTGCTAGGGATTTTGTGTGCAGGCCCCGATTTTGCACACAAAATCCCTAGCGCACTGGTTTTCCACAAATTAATGGTATTGGGATTTGAACCTGGATACAGCGGCGCTAAAATGTCTTAGTTAACCAATTGGGGTGTTTATTTTTGTACCCTGCACCCTACACCAGGGAATGAGACTGGGTCCTGTCCAAGGCTCTGTGGAGAGCCTCTCCTGATGGGGGGTGGAGGGGCCAGCCTTTTTGTGTGCATTCGAATTTGTATGCGGGGCCGGGCCACCAGCCCCCTGGTGGGACGGACAGAAAGAATGGTGATGAATGTGGGGGCATCATGCCACCAATGCCCTTTGCGCCCCCTGGCTGTGGAAAGTGTGACCGGGGAGCGGTCCGAGAAGGAGTGGATGGGCGCTGCTCCCCCATGTCATATGGCGGTCCAGTTGTGGGTGGATCAGCCCACCAATCCCCTTTGTTTTGAATGGTGTGGATTTTTGCATGTTTGCCACCGTGCAAGCGCCCGTCTAGTGACCCTAGTGTGGATATCAAACAAGAATTGGGTATGTCTAACGGCCCCAGCCACCACCCCAACATGCTCACAACATGGGAGGGACGCTGAGCCGGTCTTGAACCCCTTGAGGGAAGCCCCTTCTCGCCCCCGGCCACCGCTGACGGGGCATGTATGTTAGGGTGATACTAACCACGCACAACAACAAATAACTGACACCTTGCCACCCTTCTCCAACATTTTCGTCACTTGGCAAGTGGAATGTCTTTGGGCAAATGCCTAAGAACTTTGTGTGACGGGTGGACAGGAACCCATACACTATGTGCCCGTTTTCCGAAGGAGGCCTCATGTTCCACGGCCCCCATGGACACGCTAGCCCCCCTAGCCAGATTTCAACCGCTGCCTCAGACCACGTCCACGACAACACACAACACGGCATCAATGGTAGCGGGATGGGTACAAACCCCACAAGCCGCCGGGCTTTCAAAATGTGTCCCCACTGCTGATCCCAAGAAGAAGGTGGCAAGGCTAGTACACATTCAATAATTAGCAGAAGAGCTATGGCGCGCTCGTGTGGGCAAAAATGCTCCGCTCGTGTCTGGTCAGTCAAGTTTGAGGGGGCCTGACTGTGGTGGTTGGGGGGGGGGTCTAGTAGGACGTGGCTACTCCGGTCTGTCCGTCTCCCGCAAAGGGAATCACACTGCGGGTATGAGGTGATGGCACCGTTGTGTATGTGTAATTGGAGGTTGAGGATGCCGGGCTATGGGATGGCGGAGAGGTGTTTGCTATGCCGTATTAGAAAGGGGGAACGCCCGGCGTCGCCATAGGGTTGCGCACAAAAGGATTAGGAATATGAATCGACATGACGACTTCACCAACTGCTAGGTTTGTAGAATTGGGGGGTGGCGTTACGAGCCGAGGCGGTAGCATACACTTGTTCCCCTCAATCCTCTTCAGGTTGGTTTTTAGCAGCCGCCCCCGATCAAAAAATCCCCGGTGCAACCCGACCCTCCCAACACTGAATGGCCTGCGATGTGAAGTAGCTAACACAACTCCCTGGGGGTCCGAAACGAAACAGCGACGCGAATACGAACACCAGCCGGACAACCATGATGATGCAACTTGCCGCATGAACGGCACTAGTGCCTACAGTTACAACACCAACAATAACAACAGCACCAACAGCAACAGAAATAACGACCACGAACACATACAACATCATCGACCCAAAGAACAACACGAAACACATAAAAGCATAAATAAATGAATTGCCGTGAATTGCAGAAAGCACAAAAAATGCAACCTACCTGCCCCCCCCCACCACCCACCTGTTGCCCCCTCAATTCCTCATACGCCACTAGACATGTGCTAGAACCCAACACTCCGCGATGTCCGCCCAAAGGAGGGGACGCTCAGCTAGGCAGCTAGGCAGAGGGTCACCCGACGTGGCGGTATTATTAGATAGAATCCGCTGGTGGGTTAGATTCTTTTTGCCCGTGCCCGAGGAGCCGCTTTGGGAGGCTTGCATAGACAAGGCCGTGGGTGGACACAACCTTCCTATGACGGCTACTCGGTCCCAACGATACCTACCTACCTACCCATGAGCCTACCAAACACCGGTTTCATACCAGGGGACGAGGCTGAACCTACGATGGCCTCTGGGCCTCCGAAAGGAGTGAGCACAAACAAACAACACCAACACCGGCACGGTGACAGCAAAATGGAACATCGCTACCGCAAAACAATATGGACGGCCGTATCCTACGCACACGTCACCACCAGGTAGCAATAGACACCATACAACGACCACAACAACTACATTTTACCCCCCGGGGCGGCAGAGACCCGATCGAGTCAAAAGATGCAAATTGCACGTGGGCACGGGAAACCTAGCGTATATGAGCAATAGGTCCTGTGCACTGCTTTATGGGGTCCTCTTTTTGATGTGAGGCATGATGGAGCCTATGTCAGCTTATGACAGCTTATGATGTGACAGCTTATGACAGCTTATGACATTTTAAGACAGTTTAAGACAGCTTATGACAGCTTATGACAACTTATAACAGCTTATGACAGCTTAAGACACCCTCAGATAGCTTATAACAGCTTATGAGAGCTTTAGACAGCTTATGACAGCTTAAGACAACTTATGACAGCTTATGACAGCCTATGACAACCTATGACAGCTTATGACAGCTTATAACAACTTATGACAGCTTATGACAGCTTATGACAGCTTATGACCGCTTATGACAGCTTATGACAGCTTGTGACAGCTTATGACAGCCGATGACAGCTTATGACAGTTTAAGACAGCTTACGACAGCTTAAGACAACTTATGACAGCTTACGACGGCTTATGACAGTTTCAGACAGCTTATGACAGCCTATGACAGCTTATGACAGCTTATGACAGCTTGTGACAGCTTATGACAGCCGATGACAGCTTAAGACAACATATGACAGCTTATGACACCTTATGACAGCTTATGACAGCTTGTGACACCTTATGACAGTTGATGACAGCTTATGACAGCTTATGACACCTTCAGATAGCTTATGACAGCTTATGACAGTTTAAGACAGCTTAAGGCGGCTTGGGACAGCTGAAGACAGCTTATGACAGCTTAACACACCTTCACATAGCTTATGACAGCTTATGAGGGCTTAAGACAGCTTATGACGGCTTATGACATTTTAAGACGGCTTATGACAGCTTATGACAGCTTATGACAGCTTATGATAGCTTGTGACAGCTTATGACAGCTTATGACAGCTTATGACAGTTTATGACAGCTTAAGGCGGCTTGGGACAGCTGAAGACAGCTTATGACAGCTTAACACACCTTCACATAGCTTATGACAGCTTATGAGGGCTTAAGACAGCTTATGACGGCTTATGACATTTTAAGACGGCTTATGACAGCTTATGACAGCTTATGACAGCTTATGATAGCTTGTGACAGCTTATGACAGCTTATGACAGCTTATGACAGTTTAAGACACCTTATGACAGCTTATGACAGCTTATGACAGCTTAAGACAGCTTATGACAGCTTATGACAGCTTATGACGGCCTATGACTGCTTATGACTGCTTATGACAGCTTATGACAGCTTACAACGGCTTATGACAGCTTATGACAGCTTATGACGGCCTATGACAGCTTATGACAGCTTATGACAGCTTAAGACAGCTTAAGACAGCTTATGACAGCTTATGACAGCTTATGACAGCTTTCGTCAGCTTATGACAGCTTATGACAGATTGTGACAGCTTAAGGCAGCTTGAGACAGCTGAAGACAGCTTATGACAGCTTAACACACCTTCACATAGCTTATGACAGCTTATGAGGGCTTAAGACAGCTTATGACGGCTTATGACATTTTAAGACGGCTTATGACAGCTTATGACAGCTTATGACAGCTTATGATAGCTTGTGACAGCTTATGACAGCTTATGACAACTTATGACAGTTTAAGACACCTTATGACAGCTTATGACAGATTAAGACAGCTTATGACAGCTTATGACAGTTTAAGACACCTTATGACAGCTTATGACAGCTTATGACAGTTTAAGACAGCTTATGACAGCTTATGACAGTTTAAGACAGCTTATGACAGCCTATGACACCTTATGACAGCTTATGACAGCTTTCGTCAGCTTATGACAGCTTATGACAGATTGTGACAGCTTAAGGCAGCTTGAGACAGCTGAAGACAGCTTATGACAGCTTAACACACCTTCACATAGCTTATGACAGCTTATGAGGGCTTAAGACAGCTTATGACGGCTTATGACATTTTAAGACGGCTTATGACAGCTTATGACAGCTTATGACAGCTTATGATAGCTTGTGACAGCTTATGACAGCTTATGACAGCTTATGACAGTTTAAGACAGCTTATGACAGCTTAAGACAGCTTATGACAGCTTATGACAGCTTATGACAGCTTATGACAGCTTATGACGGCCTATGACTGCTTATGACAGCTTATGACAGCTTATGACAGCTTATGACAGCTTATGACAGCTTATGACAGCTTATGACGGCCTATGACATATTATGACAGCTTATGACAGCTTAAGACAGCTTAAGACAGCTTATGACAGCTTATGACAGCTTAAGACAGCTTATGACAGCTTATGACAGCTTATGACAGCTTATGATAGGTTATGACGGCCTATGGCAGCTTATGACGGCTTATGACAGCTTTAGACAGCTTAAGAAAGCTTATGACAGCTTATGACGGCTTATGACAGCTTTAGACAGCTTATGACAGCTTAAGACAGCTTGTGACAGCTTATGACAGCTTGTGACAGCTTATGACAGCTTATGACAGCTTAAGAAACCTTGAGATAACTTATGACAGCTTATAAGAGCTTATGACAGTTTAAGACAGTTTAAGACACCTTATTGCAGCTTAAGACAGCTTATGACAGCTTATGACAGCTTATGACAGCTTATGACACCTTAAGACACCTTCAGATAGCGTATGACAGTTTAAGATAGCTGATGACAGCTTATGATAGCTTTTGACAGCTTACGACACCTTATGACAGCTTATGACAGCTTATGACCGCTTAAGATAGCTTATGACAGCTTATGACAACTTATGACAGTTTAAGACAGCTTATGACAGCTTATGACAGCTTATGACCGCTTAAGATAGCTTATGACAGCTTATGTCAGCTTATGACAGCTTAAGATAGCTTATGACAGTTTAAGACAGCTTATGGCAGCTTAAGACAGCTTATGACAGCTTATGACAGCTGAAGACGGCTGAAGACAGCTTATGACAGCTTAAGACACCTTCAGATAGCTTATGACAGCTTATGAGAGCTTAAGACAGCTTATGACAGCTTATGACAGCTTGTGACAGCTTATGACAGCCTATGACAGCTTAAGACAGCTTATGAGAGCTTAAGACAGCTTATGACAGCTTAAGACAGCTTATGACAGTTTAAGACAGCTTATGACAGCTTGTGACAGCTTATGACAGCTTATGACAGCCTATGACACCTTAAGACAGCTTATGAGAGCTTAAGACAGCTTATGACAGCTTAAGACAGCTTATGACAGTTTAAGACAGCTTATGATAGCTTAAGACAGCTTATGACAGCTGAATCCAAGGTATGTGAAGCATGTTTTAGGCCGTATTTACGTGTTTTTCGCCCTATTTGGGTATTGGCCGCACGGGGGGGGGGCTCCCAAGGGATTGGTACACAACCTGCTGATGCAGTTTTTCACCCTGGGCAGCTCAAAAATCGAAGTTTTTGAAACTTGTTTTTATGATATTGTGATCACTTAAAATGACCATCCAAGGTATGTAAAGCATGTTTTAGGCCGTATTTACGTGTTTTTCGCCCCATTTGGGTATGCAGTTTTTCACCCTGGGCAGCTCAAAAGTCGAAGTTTTCCAAACTTGTTTTTATGACATTGTGTTCACTTAAAATGACCATCCAAGGTATGTAAAGCATGTTTCAGGCCGTATTTGCGTGTTTTTCGCCCTATTTGGGTATTAGGTCTTGGGGGGGGGGGGTCTCCCAAGGGATTGGTACACAACCTGCTGATGCAGTTTTTCACCACGGGCAGCTCAAAAATGGAAGTTTTCGAAACTTTTTTTTATGATATTGTGATCACTTAAAATGACCATCCAAGGTATGTAAAGCATGTTTTAGGCCGTATTTACGTGTTTTTCACCCTATTTGGGTATTAGGTCTGGGGGGGGGGGGGGGGCTCCCAAGGGATTGGTACACAACCTGCTAATGCAGTTTTTCACCCTAGGCAGCTCAAAAATCGAAGTTTTCGAAACTTGTTTTTATGATATTTGTGATCACCTAAAATGACCATCCAAGGTATGTAAAGCATGTTGTAGCCCGTATTTATGTAGTTTTCACCCTATTTGGGTGTTAGGTCCTGGGCGTCTCCCAAGGGATTGGTACACAACCTGCTGATGCAGTTTTTCACCACGGGCAGCTCAAAAATCGAAGTTTTCCAAACTTGTTTTTATGATATTGTGATCACTTAAAATGACCATCCAAGGTATGTAAAGCATGTTTTAGGCCGTATTTACGTGTTTTTCACCCTATTTGGGTGTTAGGTCCTGGGCGTCTCCCAAGGGATTGGTACACAACCTGCTGATGCAGTTTTTCACCACGGGCAGCTCAAAAATCGAAGTTTTCGAAAACTGTTTTCTGATACCGTGATCACTTTAAATGACCATCCAGGGTATGTAAAGCATGTTTTAGGCCGTATTTATGTCGTTTTTTTCCCTGTTATGTGTGTGCGTTGCTTGGGGTAGGTTCCCTGCAATGTGGACTTGCCGAAGGCAATAGAATTTTGGCTTACAAGGGGAACAATCATTCAACCAATCAACACCAACAATCTTTCTTCTAGTGGGTGGCATCGTGACAGTTCACCCAAAAAGTCCGCAATTCAGAAACAGAATGAAATTCGTATTCAGGCATCATCCAACATCAGTCCCCAGACTCAGTGTCCAGACTATATCAGTTACACAGACAGCTCTGATCTGGCATTACCTGAAATAATCTGCTCATTTTTCGCAGCGCTCTGCGTGCGCCTGCGGGCAACTGGCCCTCGAGTTTATATGGGCATGACATATGACATGCATGTATGCAACCACATGGAAGTGTAAAGCAAACGACCAATTGCTTAAGTACCCGAAAATCAACGCACATCATCACTACTTGCAGTGTGTTGTATGGCACATTCGTGCATTGCTCATTGCCACTGAAGAGGGTTCTTGAGGATGGATTGGAGGTATGGGAGATAACTGAGCAAAACTACCTTGTTGTTCGATTCGTCGTTGCACCGAACATGGATGTCGAGTAAACTCGAACGCAGAAAACTTTGCACTATAGGATTCCGGATGTGATCTCGTATTTGAATCATTCTTGAAACAACAACTGGCAACATCAAGTCAACAATATTGTTGCTTCGCAATCGACACTGTGTTGGGGAAGAGGTTAGAAATGTCAAAAAGTTAAACTAGCCTAAATATTACCCTCGGGCAGTATAGGAATTAGAGGACTTCTAGATATCATGAATGCCTTTTAATTTTAATTTTTGCCATGGCAGATGCCCGTAGGCATGAATAGTGACTCCATGTGTGCATTGTACCTTGTAGTCGTGGTGGCGCCTAGCGAAAAAAGTGCTCAGCGCGCCTCATTTTGGAGGACGGGCGCCACTATGCGCTATACATGTTCGGATGTGGAAGGTAGTGCATGCAACTCGTTAATATACCTCTGCATATTTGTTTCTCACGGTGCTAAACCCGCTATCACATAACACGCTTTGTTGGTGTCGAAAGCAATGCTTAAGGTGATATCGCGATGAAACACGGAGTGTCATCAGGGCTCTTGCATGCACGCCCATTCAATTGACAAGTACCTGGGAAAGTAGTGATAGTTCAAGTACCGCACCAAGCACTTGAACACACATGAAATCATGTCTTGTAGCATTGAGTGCACTGGTTGGCTTTTGGGATTCTAAAGCAATCCTTCCTTAAGTTCCACTTTGTTTGCCGTTAGCGATGTCATTGATACGGCGGAATTTTATACGGGGGGGAACAAAACTCATCGTCACACCCCTCATGATACCGGAAGCACAACTACGCTACGAGGAACTCAAGTATCTTCCACTTGCTTTCCCTCTCCGTGAATATGACGAATTATTTCAATCGCAACTTCCAAGTGGGTACCAAGTGCCCTTGGGACCATCTGAGGTGTGGAAGATGAATGGTGTTCTTCGCAAACGTTAACTTGTGCGGACGAGGTTGGTCTGGATGATGTGGGAATGATGCTTGCTTACGCTTGCTTACACTTTGATTTGCTCACCCCACCCTGGAGAACTAGCAGTCGGAGGGGGGGGGGGATTGTTTGGCCCCGAGATTGAGTTGTGTTAACACGTGTCAGGCACAAGGGACAGGGGGGTCGATTTTCACATGCCCCATGCTAGTAGCACGGTTGTGTTAACATGCCGAGACCACGCAGAAAACACCGTTGCCCCGTTGTCTGGACTTCAGACTTTTTGTCCAGGCATCCCCTGTGAGCAGGCTCTGCCTATTGCTTGACTGCAGATCTAGTGCCTGCTGCTTTGTGGTTGAGGGATTGTTTGTGTTGACTTGTGTTCTGTTGTGGTGTGGTGTGGTGTGGGGTGGGGTGGGGTGGGGTGGGGTGGGGTGGGGTGGTGTGGTGTGGTGTGGTGTGGTGTGGTGTGGTGTGCCGAAGGCGCTGTTACCAAAAGGCAAAAGGCCGGGATGTCTACCCACGGGTACAGGTAAACGGGCTGGGCTGTGTGTGTTGTGTGCGCGCCGTGCGTAAGTGTGTAGGCCTCGGCAGGGGGAGGGGGAGTCGGGGAGACCTGGTGAGTTCGCCTCTGGCGACCGCGCTTATTCCAGGAGATCCCGCTGCACCCCTTCCCTTTCTGCTTTCTGGTGCAGGCGTAGCTCCTGCAACGCCCACGCCATCGTGCTGCCCGGGCCCAGGCGGGCCTTCAGCAGTGTGGCACGCGCCTTGGCGTGGGCGTACCAGATCCGTATGGACTCCTCCACGACGTGGCGGAGGAACTCCGTGCCCAGCGAGTGGGGCCCTGTACACTCCAGGTGGGCCAGCTGCATGGAGGGGGTCCGCAGGGCTGCCGCCCACTGCTCCAGCACAGTCGGTTCCCACAGCTGGTGACGCACCGGGGCCGCCCGTGGCCCCACCTTCTGGTCGAGCCACGCTGCGAGGCGCCGGCGGGCTGGCCCCCACTCGTGCGATTGAGCCGAGCAGGCCCACAGGTGGGGCGCCGTCTCGGGCTGTGTCCCGCACAGGAGGCACGTTGTATCCAGCACCGTGCCCCGGTGGGAGGAACGGTGGGCTAGGACGGCCATGGTCGGGACGTTGTCCATGCGATGCGCCGTGATGTGGCGCTGCTGGTCGTGGTCGAACCAGTCCAGGGGGAGGCCCCCCCCTGGCATGAAATTTACCCCCCAGCGGGCCTCGTAGGTGGTCCGCGCCGGTATGGAGGCCCGGTCCTGCAACCAGTCACTCAGCGCCGTCGGGGAGAGCTGACATTGGTCGCGGAAGGGCACTGGGGGGATAAATGAGTAGGGGCGCCTGAGGAGCCACGTGAGGTCTACCTCCGGCGGCTCCCGCGTCGCTGCGTCCACACGGACGTTGAGGTCCGTGATCCAGTGCGATGGTGTGGTCACCACATTTATGGCAGACCTCGGGGAGAGGCGCTGCCCCCCCAGGACAGTGGCGTAGAGGTGGTGGATGCCATCTCCGCAGTGCCCTCCTTCCTGGTACGTGCGGAGGGCCCCCACTGCTGCCTCCGAGTCCGGCACCAGCCAGTAAACCCCCTGCTGTGTCGCCAGCCGGCGGGCATATGAGAGGAGGGCCATCGCCTCCCCCTCCTGGGAGGTGCCCACTCCTGAGGCCACCTGGGCCTGATACTCCCCAGGCCCGCTCTGGACGACCCCGGCCATGGCCATACCCGCCTGCGTGGCCCCTGCATCCACCGCCACGACACTGCCTCGGAGGGTCGCCAGCGCAGGCAGGTCATGGAACCAGACGCCCGGGCGAGTCTCAGGGGCCAACACTCGCGGGGGGCTGGTCGCCCGGCCGTGTGGCGCCAGGAGGGCCATGTCCCCATGGTGCTCCCTGAGGTGGGTGCGCAGGGCCTGGTGTAGCTCCGCTGGCACTGACCCCACCGTATCGAGGGAGTAATAGAGGGGCCCCTTGTGCGGGTGCCCCGGGCATTTGTGCGCCATGCACTCCGCTGGATATTGGAAGCGCGCCACCGCCGCCGGGGCTATGGCGATCCACGGAAACGGCGGCAGCGTCGAGGTGACCGTCACGAGAGGGGCCTGCGATGTGCTGGCCCAGTTCCAGTAGGCGGCAGTCGGGGGGGCTGTCGTCCACACGACGGTGGGCGCCCTGACCCCAGTGCGCTGGAGCTGGGCCAGGGACTCCTGCCGGTGGTCGCCCCACAGCTGGGCGTGCAGTGGCGCATCCACCTGCACTTGGATATCCAGGAGGGCCACCAGGAGGCGGTGGAGCCTGGTGTCGCTGGGCAGGGTGCCCGGGGGCTGCTGGCACACCCGGGGTTCTGGCGCCCAGCCCGCGGTCTCCATGGTGTCCTGCAGGGCCGCGGTCATCCGGAGGGGCTGCCCCCTATGGTATATCGTCTCCATTCGGGTGGTTTTGGCCGCCCGGCCCCCCACTATGACTTCCGCCTGATAGGTGGGCACGGCCCTCGGGACCCAGTCCTTGGGTGCCGCTTGCCATCGCGGCGTGGGTTCCCTCAGGAGCGGGACCAGTACCGCAGCGTGGCGGGCCAGCCACGCACGTAGCCCCGGGATCCCCTTGCGGGCTGGCGCTCGTCTCTTCAGGGCTCGCTCCGGTAGCACCTGGTGATTCTCTGTGTAGAGGTCGCCGAGGTGATGGTAGCCCAGGGCCTGTACCGTTTCGTACACCGTCGGGGGGACGACCACCTGCGCGACGGCGCCATACAGAGTCGTGTACACCTCCACCCGGGGGGCAGGGGCCGCCGCTGCCGCCGATCGCGGCCCACCGGGACCTCGGACCAGGATGGGGGTGGTCCCTGAGCACTGGCCCGGCATCCACATGGGCAGAGCCACCTCATCCACGACCCGCTGCAGCGTGGCTATGAGGTGGGGGCACTTGGGGTGATGCGTGTACTGCCCCGGGGTAAGCACCGCCGGGCAGCCCCCCCTGAGCGCCTGGTGCGTTTGCAGGGAGTAGGCCTGGGAGTCCCGGAACTCCTGCTTGGCCCAGGCCCCCTGCCGAACCCACTCTCGTACTACCGCCGCCTGCCACGAGTGCTCCGACCGAGTGAGACCCTGGCACCCATGCTCCCAGGGTCCCCAGAGCGCGTCGGTATGAGCGTGGCGGGAGATGCCCGTCACGTGCTTGTATGCTCGCACCATGAGAGCATCGTTTGCCGCGTGTACCTTGGCCGTGGGGCGGTACACGCTGGCCAGGGGGAGCAGCTTGCTCGGGAGCTTGGCCATGAGTACCATCATGGCCGCGTCCGGGGAGAGCCGCTGGGGGCGGAGCTGTGTCCAGAGCTCCGCCCTGACCTCCGGCAGGTTGCGGGGGGCCGTAGGCGCCCCCTGGAGGTAAATGTCGGTTCCCATATATCGGAGGACCCTGGAGGGCTGTATCTCCGGGGCCCCTGCCAGTGCCTCCCGCCGCTGGTCCGGGGTACTCGTCACCCACGCGCGGCCTAGGTGGCGGGCCACGGCTGCTGGCGTAGGCGACCGTAGGGGCCGCGGGTCTGACGTGGAGCCGTGCTGGATCTTGCGGTCAGGGACGTCCACCCGCAGGATTCCCTGGTAGTATACCCGCTGATCCAATAGGACCCCCTGTATGGGGTGGGAATCGCCCCGCTCCAAGAGGACGATCGTGTCGTCCACCCACATGAGTCCCGGGAAGCGGAAGGGCTCTACCGCCGAGGACCGGTATGCGATGTCCATGTATCACAAGAAAGGGAGCGCCGCCGTCGCCCCCGCATGGACCCCCTGGACGGTACCCTGGGGCGTACCCAGGAGTTGCGTCAGGGTGTGGGACTGCCAGGGGCCCAAGGGCAGGGTGTAGGAGAAACCCTCGGTATGGGTGGCGAGGTGGTCGGCCTCTCCCAGGCCCACCCGGGCTCCCACTGGTGTGGTGTGGTGTGGTGTGGTGTGCCGAAGGCGCTGTTACCAAAAGGCAAAAGGCCGGGATGTCTACCCACGGGTAAAGGTAAACGGGCTGGGCTGTGTGTGTTGTGTGCGCGCTGTGCGTAAGTGTGTAGGCCTCGGCAGGGGGAGGGGGAGTCGGGGAGACCTGGTGAGTTCGCCTCTGGCGACCGCGCTTATTCCAGGAGATCCCGCTGCACCCCTTCCCTTTCTGCTTGCTGGTGCAGGCGTAGCTCCTGCAACGCCCACGCCATCGTGCTGCCCGGGCCCAGGCGGGCCTTCAGCAGTGTGGCACGCGCCTTGGCGTGGGCGTACCAGATCCGTATGGACTCCTCCACGACGTGGCGGAGGAACTCCGTGCCCAGCGAGTGGGGCCCTGTACACTCCAGGTGGGCCAGCTGCATGGAGGGGGTCCGCAGGGCTGCCGCCCACTGCTCCAGCACAGTCGGTTCCCACAGCTGGTGACGCACCGGGGCCGCCCGTGGCCCCACCTTCTGGTCGAGCCACGCTGCGAGGCGCCGGCGGGCTGGCCCCCACTCGTGCGATTGAGCCGAGCAGGCCCACAGGTGGGGCGCCGTCTCGGGCTGTGTCCCGCACAGGAGGCACGTTGTATCCAGCACCGTGCCCCGGTGGGAGGAACGGTGGGCTAGGACGGCCATGGTCGGGACGTTGTCCATGCGATGCGCCGTGATGTGGCGCTGCTGGTCGTGGTCGAACCAGTCCAGGGGGAGGCCCCCCCCTGGCATGAAATTTACCCCCCAGCGGGCCTCGTAGGTGGTCCGCGCCGGTATGGAGGCCCGGTCCTGCAACCAGTCACTCAGCGCCGTCGGGGAGAGCTGACATTGGTCGCGGAAGGGCACTGGGGGGATAAATGAGTAGGGGCGCCTGAGGAGCCACGTGAGGTCTACCTCCGGCGGCTCCCGCGTCGCTGCGTCCACACGGACGTTGAGGTCCGTGATCCAGTGCGATGGTGTGGTCACCACATTTATGGCAGACCTCGGGGAGAGGCGCTGCCCCCCCAGGACAGTGGCGTAGAGGTGGTGGATGCCATCTCCGCAGTGCCCTCCTTCCTGGTACGTGCGGAGGGCCCCCACTGCTGCCTCCGAGTCCGGCACCAGCCAGTAAACCCCCTGCTGTGTCGCCAGCCGGCGGGCATATGAGAGGAGGGCCATCGCCTCCCCCTCCTGGGAGGTGCCCACTCCTGAGGCCACCTGGGCCTGATACTCCCCAGGCCCGCTCTGGACGACCCCGGCCATGGCCATACCCGCCTGCGTGGCCCCTGCATCCACCGCCACGACACTGCCTCGGAGGGTCGCCAGCGCAGGCAGGTCATGGAACCAGACGCCCGGGCGAGTCTCAGGGGCCAACACTCGCGGGGGGCTGGTCGCCCGGCCGTGTGGCGCCAGGAGGGCCATGTCCCCATGGTGCTCCCTGAGGTGGGTGCGCAGGGCCTGGTGTAGCTCCGCTGGCACTGACCCCACCGTATCGAGGGAGTAATAGAGGGGCCCCTTGTGCGGGTGCCCCGGGCATTTGTGCGCCATGCACTCCGCTGGATATTGGAAGCGCGCCACCGCCGCCGGGGCTATGGCGATCCACGGAAACGGCGGCAGCGTCGAGGTGACCGTCACGAGAGGGGCCTGCGATGTGCTGGCCCAGTTCCAGTAGGCGGCAGTCGGGGGGGCTGTCGTCCACACGACGGTGGGCGCCCTGACCCCAGTGCGCTGGAGCTGGGCCAGGGACTCCTGCCGGTGGTCGCCCCACAGCTGGGCGTGCAGTGGCGCATCCACCTGCACTTGGATATCCAGGAGGGCCACCAGGAGGCGGTGGAGCCTGGTGTCGCTGGGCAGGGTGCCCGGGGGCTGCTGGCACACCCGGGGTTCTGGCGCCCAGCCCGCGGTCTCCATGGTGTCCTGCAGGGCCGCGGTCATCCGGAGGGGCTGCCCCCTATGGTATATCGTCTCCATTCGGGTGGTTTTGGCCGCCCGGCCCCCCACTATGACTTCCGCCTGATAGGTGGGCACGGCCCTCGGGACCCAGTCCTTGGGTGCCGCTTGCCATCGCGGCGTGGGTTCCCTCAGGAGCGGGACCAGTACCGCAGCGTGGCGGGCCAGCCGCGCACGTAGCCCCGGGATCCCCTTGCGGGCTGGCGCTCGTCTCTTCAGGGCTCGCTCCGGTAGCACCTGGTGATTCTCTGTGTAGAGGTCGCCGAGGTGATGGTAGCCCAGGGCCTGTACCGTTTCGTACACCGTCGGGGGGACGACCACCTGCGCGACGGCGCCATACAGAGTCGTGTACACCTCCACCCGGGGGGCAGGGGCCGCCGCTGCCGCCGATCGCGGCCCACCGGGACCTCGGACCAGGATGGGGGTGGTCCCTGAGCACTGGCCCGGCATCCACATGGGCAGAGCCACCTCATCCACGACCCGCTGCAGCGTGGCTATGAGGTGGGGGCACTTGGGGTGATGCGTGTACTGCCCCGGGGTAAGCACCGCCGGGCAGCCCCCCCTGAGCGCCTGGTGCGTTTGCAGGGAGTAGGCCTGGGAGTCCCGGAACTCCTGCTTGGCCTAGGCCCCCTGCCGAACCCACTCTCGTACTACCGCCGCCTGCCACGAGTGCTCCGACCGAGTGAGACCCTGGCACCCATGCTCCCAGGGTCCCCAGAGCGCGTCGGTATGAGCGTGGCGGGAGATGCCCGTCACGTGCTTGTATGCTCGCACCATGAGAGCATCGTTTGCCGCGTGTACCTTGGCCGTGGGGCGGTACACGCTGGCCAGGGGGAGCAGCTTGCTCGGGAGCTTGGCCATGAGTACCATCATGGCCGCGTCCGGGGAGAGCCGCTGGGGGCGGAGCTGTGTCCAGAGCTCCGCCCTGACCTCCGGCAGGTTGCGGGGGGCCGTAGGCGCCCCCTGGAGGTAAATGTCGGTTCCCATATATCGGAGGACCCTGGAGGGCTGTATCTCCGGGGCCCGTGCCAGTGCCTCCCGCCGCTGGTCCGGGGTACTCGTCACCCACGCGCGGCCTAGGTGGCGGGCCACGGCTGCTGGCGTAGGCGACCGTAGGGGCCGCGGGTCTGACGTGGAGCCGTGCTGGATCTTGCGGTCAGGGACGTCCACCCGCAGGATTCCCTGGTAGTATACCCGCTGATCCAATAGGACCCCCTGTATGGGGTGGGAATCGCCCCGCTCCAAGAGGACGATCGTGTCGTCCACCCACATGAGTCCCGGGAAGCGGAAGGGCTCTACCGCCGAGGACCGGTATGCGATGTCCATGTATCGCAAGAAAGGGAGCGCCGCCGTCGCCCCCGCATGGACCCCCTGGACGGTACCCTGGGGCGTACCCAGGAGTTGCGTCAGGGTGTGGGACTGCCAGGGGCCCAAGGGCAGGGTGTAGGAGAAACCCTCGGTATGGGTGGCGAGGTGGTCGGCCTCTCCCAGGCCCACCCGGGCTCCCACTGGTGTGGTGTGGTGTGGTGTGGTGTGGTGTGGTGTGCCGAAGGCGCTGTTACCAAAAGGCAAAAGGCCGGGATGTCTACCCACGGGTAAAGGTAAACGGGCTGGGCTGTGTGTGTTGTGTGCGCGCTGTGCGTAAGTGTGTAGGCCTCGGCAGGGGGAGGGGGAGTCGGGGAGACCTGGTGAGTTCGCCTCTGGCGACCGCGCTTATTCCAGGAGCTCCCGCTGCACCCCTTCCCTTTCTGCTTGCTGGTGCAGGCGTAGCTCCTGCAACGCCCACGCCATCGTGCTGCCCGGGCCCAGGCGGGCCTTCAGCAGTGTGGCACGCGCCTTGGCGTGGGCGTACCAGATCCGTATGGACTCCTCCACGACGTGGCGGAGGAACTCCGTGCCCAGCGAGTGGGGCCCTGTACACTCCAGGTGGGCCAGCTGCATGGAGGGGGTCCGCAGGGCTGCCGCCCACTGCTCCAGCACAGTCGGTTCCCACAGCTGGTGACGCACCGGGGCCGCCCGTGGCCCCACCTTCTGGTCGAGCCACGCTGCGAGGCGCCGGCGGGCTGGCCCCCACTCGTGCGATTGAGCCGAGCAGGCCCACAGGTGGGGCGCCGTCTCGGGCTGTGTCCCGCACAGGAGGCACGTTGTATCCAGCACCGTGCCCCGGTGGGAGGAACGGTGGGCTAGGACGGCCATGGTCGGGACGTTGTCCATGCGATGCGCCGTGATGTGGCGCTGCTGGTCGTGGTCGAACCAGTCCAGGGGGAGGCCCCCCCCTGGCATGAAATTTACCCCCCAGCGGGCCTCGTAGGTGGTCCGCGCCGGTATGGAGGCCCGGTCCTGCAACCAGTCACTCAGCGCCGTCGGGGAGAGCTGACATTGGTCGCGGAAGGGCACTGGGGGGATAAATGAGTAGGGGCGCCTGAGGAGCCACGTGAGGTCTACCTCCGGCGGCTCCCGCGTCGCTGCGTCCACACGGACGTTGAGGTCCGTGATCCAGTGCGATGGTGTGGTCACCACATTTATGGCAGACCTCGGGGAGAGGCGCTGCCCCCCCAGGACGGTGGCGCAGAGGTGGTGGATGCCATCTCCGCAGTGCCCTCCTTCCTGGTACGTGCGGAGGGCCCCCACTGCTGCCTCCGAGTCCGGCACCAGCCAGTAAACCCCCTGCTGTGTCGCCAGCCGGCGGGCATATGAGAGGAGGGCCATCGCCTCCCCCTCCTGGGAGGTGCCCACTCCTGAGGCCACCTGGGCCTGATACTCCCCAGGCCCGCTCTGGACGACCCCGGCCATGGCCATACCCGCCTGCGTGGCCCCTGCATCCACCGCCACGACACTGCCTCGGAGGGTCGCCAGCGCAGGCAGGTCATGGAACCAGACGCCCGGGCGAGTCTCAGGGGCCAACACTCGCGGGGGGCTGGTCGCCCGGCCGTGTGGCGCCAGGAGGGCCATGTCCCCATGGTGCTCCCTGAGGTGGGTGCGCAGGGCCTGGTGTAGCTCCGCTGGCACTGACCCCACCGTATCGAGGGAGTAATAGAGGGGCCCCTTGTGCGGGTGCCCCGGGCATTTGTGCGCCATGCACTCCGCTGGATATTGGAAGCGCGCCACCGCCGCCGGGGCTATGGCGATCCACGGAAACGGCGGCAGCGTCGAGGTGACCGTCACGAGAGGGGCCTGCGATGTGCTGGCCCAGTTCCAGTAGGCGGCAGTCGGGGGGGCTGTCGTCCACACGACGGTGGGCGCCCTAACCCCAGTGCGCTGGAGCTGGGCCAGGGACTCCTGCCGGTGGTCGCCCCACAGCTGGGCGTGCAGTGGCGCATCCACCTGCACTTGGATATCCAGGAGGGCCACCAGGAGGCGGTGGAGCCTGGTGTCGCTGGGCAGGGTGCCCGGGGGCTGCTGGCACACCCGGGGTTCTGGCGCCCAGCCCGCGGTCTCCATGGTGTCCTGCAGGGCCGCGGTCATCCGGAGGGGCTGCCCCCTATGGTATATCGTCTCCATTCGGGTGGTTTTGGCCGCCCGGCCCCCCACTATGACTTCCGCCTGATAGGTGGGCACGGCCCTCGGGACCCAGTCCTTGGGTGCCGCTTGCCATCGCGGCGTGGGTTCCCTCAGGAGCGGGACCAGTGGTGCAACTCCTGCAATACACTGCCGCACTGCCTGGGGGGCGGTGGGCAGTGCAACTCCTGCCATGCACTGCCTCGCTGCCTGGGGGCAGTGGGCAGTGCAACTTCTGCAATGTAGTGCCTCACTGCCCTCGGGCAGTGGGCAGTGCAACTCCTGCAATGCACTGCCTCACTGCCTGGGGGCAGTGGACAGTGCAACTTCGGCAATGCACTGCCTCACAGCCCTAGGGCAGTGGGCAGTGGAACTCCTGCACTGCACTGCCCAACTGCCTGGAGGCAGTGGGCAGTGCAACTCCTGCAATGCACTGCCTCACTGCCCTGGGGCAGTGGCCAGTGGACCTCCTGCAATGCACTGCCTTACTGCCTGGGGGCAGTGGGCAGTGGAACTCCTGCAATGCACTGCCTCACTGTCTGGGGCAGTGGGCAGTGCAACTCCTGCAATACACTGCCGCACTGCCTGGGGGGCGGTGGGCAGTGCAACTCCTGCAATGCACTGCCTCGCTGCCTGGGGGCAGTGGGCAGTGGAACTCCTGCAATGCACTGCCTCACTGCCTGGGGGCAGTGGGCAGCGGAACTCCCGCAATGCACTGCCTCAGTGCCTGGGGGCAGTGGGCAGTGCAACTCCTGCAATGCACCGCCGCACTGCCTGGGGGCAGTGGGCAGTGGAACTCCTGCAATGCACTGCCCCACTGCCGGGGGGCAGTGGGCGGTGCAACTCTTGCAACGCACTGCCTCACTGCCTGGGGGCAGTGGGCAGTGGAACTCCTGCAATGCACTGCCTCACTGCCTGGGGGCAGTGGGCAGTGGAACTCCTGCAATGCACTGCCTCACTGCCTGGGGGCAGTGGGCAGTGGAACTCCTGCAATGCACTCCCTCGCCGCCTGGGGGCAGTGGGCAGTGGAACGCCTGCAACGCACTGCCTCACTGCCTGGGGGCAGTGGGCAGTGGAACTCCTGCAATGCACTGCCCCACTGCCTGGGGGCAGTGGGCAGTGCAACTCTTGCAATGCACTGCCTCACTGCCCTGGGGCAGTGGGCAGTGGACCTCCTGCAATGCACTGCCTCACTGCCTGGGGGCAGTGGGCAGTGGAACTCCTGCAATGCACTGCCCCACTGCTTGGAGGCAGTGGGCAGTGCAACTCCTGCAATGCACTGCCTCACTGTCCCAAAGCAGTGGGCAGTGGAACTCCTGCAATGCACTACCTCACTGCCCTGGGGCAGTGGGCAGTGGAACTCTTGCAATGCACTGCCTCACTGCCTGGGGGCAGCGGACAGTGCAACCTCTGCAATGCACTGCCTCACTGCCCTGGGTCAGCGGACAGTGCAACCTCTGCAATGCACTGCCTCACTGCCCTGGGTCAGTGGGCAGTGCAACTCCTGCAATACACTGCCGCACTGCCTGGGGGCAGTGGGCAGTGCAACTCCTGCAATGCACTGCCTCACTGCCCTGGGGGCAGTGGGCGGTGCAACTTCTACAATGCACGGCCTCACTGCCTGGGGGCAGTGGGCAGTGGAACTCCTGCAATGCACTGCCTCACTGCCTGGGGGCAGTGGGCAGTGGAACTCCTGCAATGCACTGCCCCACTGCCTGGGGGCAGTGGGCAGTGCAACTCTTGCAATGCACTGCCTCACTGCCCTGGGGCAGTGGGCAGTGGACCTCCTGCAATGCACTGCCTCACTGCCTGGGGGCAGTGGGCAGTGGAACTCCTGCAATGCACTGCCCCACTGCTTGGAGGCAGTGGGCAGTGCAACTCCTGCAATGCACTGCCTCACTGTCCCAAAGCAGTGGGCAGTGGAACTCCTGCAATGCACTACCTCACTGCCCTGGGGCAGTGGGCAGTGGAACTCTTGCAATGCACTGCCTCACTGCCTGGGGGCAGCGGACAGTGCAACCTCTGCAATGCACTGCCTCACTGCCCTGGGTCAGCGGACAGTGCAACCTCTGCAATGCACTGCCTCACTGCCCTGGGTCAGTGGGCAGTGCAACTCCTGCAATACACTGCCGCACTGCCTGGGGGCAGTGGGCAGTGCAACTCCTGCAATGCACTGCCTCACTGCCCTGGGGGCAGTGGGCGGTGCAACTTCTACAATGCACGGCCTCACTGCCTGGGGGCAGTGGGCAGTGGAACTCCTGCAATGCACTGCCTCACTGCCTGGGGGGCGGTGGGCAGTGGAACTCCTGCAATGCACTGCCTCACTGCCTGGGGCAGTGGGCAGTGCAACTCCTGCAATGCACTGCCTCACTGCCTGGGGGCAGTGGGCAGTGCAACTCCTGCAATGCACTGCCTCACTGCCTGGGGGCAGTGGGCAGTGGAACTCCTGCAATGCACTGCCTCACTGCCCTGGGGGCAGTGGGCAGTGCAACTCCTGCAATGCACTGCCTCACTGCCCTGGGGGCAGTGGGCGGTGCAACTTCTACAATGCACGGCCTCACTGCCTGGGGGCAGTGGGCAGTGGAACTCCTGCAATGCACTGCCTCACTGCCTGGGGGGCGGTGGGCAGTGGAACTCCTGCAATGCACTGCCTCACTGCCTGGGGCAGTGGGCAGTGCAACTCCTGCAATGCACTGCCTCACTGCCTGGGGGCAGTGGGCAGTGGAACTCCTGCAATGCACCGCCTCACTGCCTGGGGGCAGTGGGCAGTGCAACTCCTGCAATGCACTGCCTCACTGCCCTGGGGGCAGTGGACAGTGCAACTCCTGCAATGCACTGCCTCGCTGCCCGGGGGCAGTGGGCAGTGGAACTCCTGCAATGCACTGCCTCACTGCCTGGGGGCAGTGGCCAGTGCAACTCCTGCAATGCACCCCCTCACTGCCCTGGGGCAGTGGGCAGTGAAACTCCCGCAATGCACTGCCGCACTGCCTGGGGGCAGTGGGCAGTGGAACTCCTGCAATGCACTGCCTCACTGCCTGGGGGCAGTGGGCAGTGCAACTCCAACTCCTGCAATGCACTGCCTCACTGCCTGGGGGCAGTGGGCAGTGGAACTCCTGCAATGCACTGCCCCACTGCCTGGGGGCAGCGGGCAGCGGACCTCCTGCAATGCACTGCCTCACTGCCTGGGGGCAGTGGGCAGTGGAACTCCTGCAATGCACTGCCCCACTGCTTGGGGGCAGTGGACAGTGCAACTCCTGCAATGCACTGCCTCACTGTCCCGGTGTGGTGTGGTGTGGTGTGGTGTGGTGTGGTGTGGTGTGGTGTGGTGTGGTGTGGTGCGGTGCGGTGCGGTGTGGGGTGGGGTGGGGTGGGGTGGGTCGGGGTGGGGTGGGTCGGGGTGGGGGGGGTGGGGTGGGGCGGGGCGGGGCGGGGCGGGGCGGGGCGGGGTGGGGTGGGGTGGGGTGGGGTGGGGTGGGGTGGGGTGGGGTGGGGTGGGGTGGGGTGGGGTGGGGTGGGGTGGGGTGGGGTGGGGTGGGGTGGGGTGGGGTGGGGTGGGGTGGTGAAGCTACTAGGGTGTTGTGTTGGGTCATGACATTCGCACATTTGCTCTTATCATTATGGTTGTTGCCTTCTTGTTGTGTTATTGTGCTGTGGTGTGTTATTTTCCCATTCTTGTGTTGTGTTGTGCCTTGTTGTCGTGTATTCCCTACCCCAACATTTCTTCCACCAAGATATGCCATCATGTCGTCATTTCTCATATACTGTTGGTGTCGTGTGTTGTGTTTATGTTATGGTGTATTGTGTTATGGTGTAGTGTGGTGTATGTTTTTTGTATGAGCACACCTACACCTCTCTCTTGTATCAGGCCTCCATTTTTTTGAAACGTTTTGGGCCTACCATCGATAGACTTACCTCATCAATTCATAGCGTTATCTTGTGTTTCCTCTTGTTCTATGGCATGCAAGGCGCCCGCACCGGTTGCCGGGGATGCTGTGCGTTGCCACTCTGTTTTTGTTGAACAAAACAACACAACACAACACGACACAACACGACACGACACAACACGACACAACACAACACAACACAACACAACACAACACAACACAACACAACACAACACAACACAACACAACACAACACAACACAACACAACACAACACAACACAACACAACACAACAGCAACACAACAGCAACACAACAGCAAACACGGACTACGTGGCTTTTGGGCGCCCATGCTGAATGTATTGGTCGTGTCAAAGGACGGGTGGAGGAGGGGGGGGACTTCCGCCTCGGAAAATGGACCTTGTGAACATGGTACCAAGGGGCAGGCGGAAACACAACAGTGTGAACATGCCAGGTCCCCTCACCATGGGGCACTTGGATGTCAAGAAAAAAGGTATTGCCGTACCGATGGACTTACAGATCACGCCATCGCACTTCAATTTTGCTCAAATCAAGCACGTTACTGTGCATGATGTATGTTCAAATTCACTAGGACATCCAATGTGTTGCATGCGGTGCGAATCCAATGCGCACGGTCGTGTCCAATGGGTACGTGCTTGGGGTCCGCAACCGTATGGTAAGAAGAAGTGGAAACCAAAAACACAAGGCCCAGCCCTCCCGCCCTCCACCTATACCTCTCAAAAACATAACCATGTGTTACATGAAAGCCCATGATATCTACATTCTTTCATTCTGCAAATTGGAGTTTGACAATGTTTGACAATGAACGCACTATGTCTTGTGGTTTTGGATGTTCACATTCCCAATCCCCTCGACCCCAATTTCCTTCGCGACCCGGTCTCTTCCATAACTGTCTTGGCTTTGTAGGACCTTCCCTTTGTAGTTGAACGCACTAAGTCAGGAAATCTTCCGGTGTACATGCGGATATGGGGCACTGAGCAAGAGCGGACGAGAGTGCAAAAGATCCGGGGCGACCTTCAGGTTCTTCCTCCCTTGTCTTATGCGCCACTCTCAGTGACACTACTAGCCTCGACAAATAACAATGGGGATGAGGCTTAGCTTCACGCTACAGCACAGCGAGCGCGGGGGTCGCGTTTGCCCTAGTTGTCAGTAGGGTTGTTGTGGAAAGGATGCCAACCCCAAAGTTCGGGCTTCTGAACATGAAAGTGTTTCCCTTGCGGAAGCATCCTTGCTACAACCAAGTAGGTAGCATGATGCATTTGTTTCTGTTGCCGTTGTGTTGTTGTTGTCGTCGTTGGTGTGGCCGTTGCCGGTGCTGTTGTGGTTGTGAACCCCTCCGTTGTTGAAATCCATGCAGGCGTTTGCGAATGAATTTGAAACGGTCACGGGGAAGATTGCCAAACGACATATGGCACACGTGGAATGCGCTGGTGATCACCTCGATCGCGTCCGCATTTGGCTTTGGGCCCTCGGCATGTAGTTATCTGTGGCAAATCTTGGGCGGCATGTATTTTCATGGCTCCGTCGACATGAAGCTAGTATGATACTCGGTCTTTGTGGTGGACTTTTGCACATCCAAAGTCCTGGATGGTGCATGCAAGTGACTGTGAGGAGAATTGTGGTGAGTTGTGGCAATTTGGAGAAAAAGCTTATGCTGAAAACCCACATGAGTGTTTTGGCCCTTCCGATCTAGCCCAATTGTTTTGCTTGAGGCAAGCAACAACACAGAGCATTTGCCAAACGACCTCAAGAACAAGCATGCACATCAAAGGTGCGTTTCTAGCCGAACACAAGGTTTGCTTCAATACCGGGCCGTGGCTAGGGGGGCGCAAAGTGGATACATGACCTGGTCATGGTTGCCATTGGCCATTGCGTGACGGTTTCGGGTGTGCAATTTCGGTCACAACAACCATCCGTAATTGCCCAAGTTTGAGTTTCACATTATATATTGTGCATTAAATCGTGCATTTCGGATTTTCGACCGGAGAGTTCCCCACCCGCGCTGACCCGGATCATTTGCCTGTTCCACTCGTATTTTGTGCTTGGATGTAGTCCAGTGTTGCCATTAATGAGGCCTTCCCCACAAATCTAGGCACTGGACTTCATATTACGTCTTTTGACCTTCTTCACCATCTTCATGAACTCATGCACCCCCTTGTGCTCTTCCTTGGCAAGTAGGCCATAAACAGTACTTCGCAGCGTGCAACAGTAGGTCGTCACGCAATATGGGGGATTCTCGGCCCAGTGTTTAATCTATGGAAAACGTTCCTCGGACAAGTGAAAAGGTGAAAGGCATGTTGATTGTAGAACATCGCTGTTTATCATGTACACAAAACAACAGGTTGCCAGGCTGCATCAGTTGTGCATTGGAGAGGCGCTTCAAGAGCACCCTCAAGATCCGCATTGCGATAGAGCAACGACAAGACAAGGGAACGCTAAGACAAACCTCATTTGCGAGGATTATTTTCGGACCGAAGAGCCAAAAGGTTGCCGCGCAATATGACTGTTCACATTGATTTTAACAAATTTTGCAAATGCTAGCCTTTGTCTGTTCAACTACAATTAAATCTTTCGATGAGGTCTTCACGCTAACCCTAACCGGCGATTGCTGCCCTTCCCCGGGAGAGCAACGGTCACATGGGATGTATGGTATTGTATGGTATTGTCGAGCGAAGGTGATAAGAACGCGTTGCTATATTATCCGGCTGTTACCCAGTGCCATGCATTGCATTCCAACCACAGATTCGTACATTGGGGTTTGCTGCTCATCTTTGGGCGCTGTTGTGCCCAACGGAAAGTTCGTGGGGACACAGTGATGGCAAGCCGTCGATGGCATATTTTGCGAATTTCGTTTCTCATAATGCCCCATTGCCAAGCGACGCCCGCCAATTCCCATGGGAACAAACAGAGAAGCAACCCCACGCCGGAGGTAGGGTTTTGGGGTGTCGATTGTGGCAGCAGCTCGTTGGGCATGGTAACTTGCTCCGAACTGGCGTGCTAACCTGCCCCCTTTGCGCGAAGAAGGTCTTCGTCCGAGCAGCGTGAGGCCTTGTTTCCACATTTTTTTTGAACCATGGAATTTGGTGATTCCATCCCTTGGCTGCGCCCGTAAGCAGCATGTTTGGTGGTTTGGCATGTATTGCTGGGGATGATGCTCAGGGGAGCTTACCCAGCCACGGAGGGGGGGGGGGGGGCGGGGGGCTTGGGCTGTGTTGCGTCACGGGGCCGGCGCTTGGGCTGTGTCGTATCACAGGGCCGCGGCTGTGTCGTGTTAGGTGTTGTGTCGTGTCGTGTCGTGTCGTGTCGTGTCGTGTCGTGTCGTGTCGTGTCGTGTCGTGTCGTGTCGTGTTGTGTTGTGTTGTGTTGTGTTGTGTTGAGCTTTCTATTGCAATACCAAGCCATGGGTGGCAACACGAAATCGTGGCGGCGTGCTTGTGCTTGTGCACCTGTCTTGTGTAACCTATGTGCCTTGTGCCACCATGATATGGAGGGGGGGGGGGTGGCACAGTGCGCAATGGTTAGTGTATTAGGATGAGTGGCACTTGTGTCACCTGTGTCACCTGTGCCGGCTGTGCCACCATGACATGGAGGGGGCGGGGGAGGGGCATCGGAAAGTGTGCCGCGACACGTGTTGTGACATAGGTAAGCTCCAGCGTGCCCTACCCCTTACCCCGACCGCATGGATGGTATCGTGACATTCTTGAGCCATTTAGCCGAGTCCTACAAGACGTCACACGTCGCCTAAACAACACTAAGCCGCAATTTTCAGTGCCATTGTTTTTTTTGGGGGGGGGGGGCGATGATGGAGTCAGGCGGAGTGTTGTGTCCGTCGTTCATGCGTGCGTTGTGGTTTCTGGTGCGGTCCACCTACTCATGGTGAGCCCAACAGGCCGTGCAGGTACAGGGTCGGCTGCGGCTGGGCGTGTGGGTTTTGCAGGGTTGCTGTTTGTGTGCTGCCAGGGATCGTCAGCACTACGCTGCCGGTGCTTTGAACAGATGAATGGACATGACCTACTCCCTAACCTGTAGCGTTGAAGTGGACCCACACGTTTGCTCAGGGAATTCACGATTTTTTCGCAGAGGTTTCTCTGTGATGCGTGGTGACCTTGAACTGGTGCCTGTTTTGTGCTTGCAATGCAACTCATGCATCGTTCTGAACACCCTTCGCCGCCCACCCCTCACATGGGTTTCCGTTCCCTGGCACCTGCAAGCGAGCAGGTGTTCTCTTGGGTGCCTTCGCCTCATGGTCCCCTGCCCAACCCATTGCGGCGGAATCCTCCGCCGAAGCTCAGTGCTGGCCGGTCAGGATCGGCACACGGAATTCGTTGACGCGCGTGTGAGAACCACTGATGCTGATCATTTGTCTCAACCTGGACCTCTCAGGGGGCCCAGTTTCCCCCGTCTTGTACTCAACCACAATTTCTCATGGTCCAGCCCTCGTGCCTGCCATCACTCCAAACGCATCTACCACACAAAGTTGTTCCTGCGGAAGACCCTGTCTGACCACGACGAAGTGGCGGATCGTGTCAGAGGCCTAAGGTCGGCCGCCAGGCCCCAAAATCGGCCGCATGGCCCTAATTTGGCCTCAAAACCAATGCCTAGCATACAAATGTTCTTTGAAGCTTTGAGCTTTTCAGTCTTCTCTTTGGCTGCAAATCCCGAAAGATGCTCAATGTCTGTTTCCAGCCTTTTGCCCGTGGCCTGGTACGACAAATGATGCAGTAAAAGGATGTTTTGCGCTGTGGAGGGTTCGGGATGGTACAAAGTTGTGGGGGGGTGTGCAGGTTCAACGAAAGTGGTTACGTCGTAGACGCTTGGTACCAGGTTCCAAATGTGGTGGCATGGGTTGTAACGCGTTGGCCGGCCTTCCTGATCAACAGGGCCTGCGTTGCCCTGCCGTACATGGACATGGACAAAAAGGGGGTGGACCTGAGGCGTAAGCACAAGCAAGCAAACTGCCAAGCACAAGCACTACATGCACATCAACGCATTGCACGCACTTACAACCATCACACACCCACAACAATTTGTCTCCAACGGACCACAACACGCGAGGAATACATCATGAACCTCAGGTTTTCCTCGAACAATTCATATCCCACCGCGTGATGGAGCGGGACAACCCCGGTACCCCAACCATCCTCAACCTCAATAACCCCAATTACAGTCAATACCCTCAATTCCCCTTCCTAACAACGCTTGAGAACGTGTCAACCTGAGAGCCCCCCCCTCCCCCAGAGGCCGTGGATGCAGAGGCTCAGGATTTCACACCTGCCATCCATGCAGCCAATGTTTGTGAATGCAAGGTTTGTTAGCCGGGCTGTTCCTGTTTTGGATAGCGACATGAGCGCCTGAATTTGGTTGCAAATAGGGCTCCAAATAGGACCCCAACCCTCCCCACCCTTGGGCCCCCCTGCCCACGCCGCTTGCCTCCCCAAATCGGTACCGAACCCTGAGGGAAATGCATAGAAATCTGCAATGCATATGGTGTTGGACAGGACCCTGAACACCTGACATTTTGTAGAACACAGTTCAATCGTGGAACCAGCGAGTGGAGAAACCCACACAATGCGCAACACAACTGTCAACACCGGACCTTGAGAGGATCATGCCTTCTTTAATATGATGTGATGTCATGGCAATCAGCACACAGTGACAACTCCTGCATGCCGGGGTATGGGAGGGCGGGCCAGGCTAGTCTGAGGTTGCCACATGCAAGCCCCTGAGGAGTGACGCCTGCAAGCTATCGGCACAGAACAGCGCAGGGGCATGGGCTGTCAGCACTGAAACACTGTAAACACTCCCCCTAGCCCCATGCCAGTGGTGTACAGCACCCTGACGCCGGCAGAGGAGTGAGTATTAGGGCCAAGGTTTCACTCTCACTCATAAGACTGCATCCCCCCCTGCCCCCCCCGCCAGTGACTCCATCAACAAGCAGGTCAGGGCACTGGTCGTGCCATGCGGTTACCAGAACCCACTCCAGGAAGTAGCAGCCCAAGAGGTGGCACGAGGTGTTGAGGTGCCAGCTGATCAGGATGGGATGGCAGCAACGCAACAGGTCGCTCATTGTTCCACTGGGGACACAATTTCATGGACTCCGTTGTCTCTCATACTGTCAAGCTGCTGTCATGGATGATGAGCGGAATTGCCTGCAGCCTCACTGCGCCTGCAGCCATACTGCACACAATTCATTTACCACTCTATCTGACCCTTCAGTGGGATGGATTGATTTGCATGTGCTTAGGTTGGGTGATAATGACATTACTTGAGAGTCACGGATAAAGGCCAAACGTTTGGAAATGGGTGTGAGATGGATGGACTCATGATGACGCAATCAACCGAAATGACCTGTCCTGGACTGTTGTTGCTGTGCTTTGCACAATCGATGCTGTCAATGCTTTTCTATTTCGTGTACTGCACAACGTTGGGCTGCACAGAGGGGTCCTGAGGGAACTAGATTTGTTAAGGACCGCCCTTAGGGACGGCCCCAAGGGGCCATCAACCGCCAACCATCAACCGCCACCAACCGCCAACCGCCACCAACCGCCAACCGCCACCAACCGCCAGCGGCGACCAACCGCCAACCGCCAACCACTGCCAACCGCCATCAACCACCAATCCCAAACCACCAACCGCCGCCAACCACCGCCAACCACCACCAACCGCCAGTCGCCAACCGCCAACCGCCCACCGCCAACACATGGTGTGCCCGCGGGCTTTTTTTGGGAAAACTGTGTCACGGAACACTTTTTTTTCCACTTTTTTTTTTCCGTTAAGGACCGCCCTGGGGCTGGCCATCTGTCTGCATGTTAGTCGCCACCCATCTCGCTGGCCCAGGCATTTTGGTAATTTCCGGTAGTCTGGTGTGTAGAGTGATGAGCATCATTGGGGCAAGGTGCCGACCATGCACGCACACCACAACCTCGCCTACAGAGACAAGAACAGAGGCGCACACCCTTTTCTTTTTGTAGTGCCCCAACGCGCATTATGAGCTTGTCCACCCACATCTGCACATAGATTCTGTTTTTGCCACGGCTCATGAATATCCAAGAAACGAAGCAAAGATCCAGCCAGCACATGGCGGTTTTCCTCTGTGGGATAACGTCTCTATTTCTGTGTGCCCCTTGTGCTGCAGGGCTATCCCAATTTGTTGCTGGTCAGCACAAGGGAGTCATCCAGTTCCTCCTATCACCAGGATTCATCACGTTGACAGCAGCAGCTGGCATGCTTGTGAGGTGGAAGAAGGGGCACATCGGGATGTACGTTGTGGCCGCCATTGGGCAATGTTTGCCCTTAGTCATGCTCTTCACAAGCTGCGATGTTGCAGTCATGAACCTTTTCGCCTGTTCTGCGAGCTCGCTTGTGTTCCTACTGCTTTGGGCCAATAATCTGGCGATTTATGTAGCGTTGGGCGCCGTTGCCCTCCAAGGCGTTTGCCTTGTAGGGGCTTCGGTGGTGTTAGACGCTGGGCTACTTCCTCAATGCCAGCCCGTGTCTTCAGCAGCAACAACGGACAAGTTGGTGGAGATTTGCAATCACGCTATGCCTTTGATTCTCATGGGTGGCCTATGCTGGATGCAGCACAGCACAACGGAGCTTCTGGTTGCGCATCTCCCCTCCATTACGGACCCCTGTGGTCGCACGTTGCAGATAATGTCGCATGAATTGCGCACCCCGTTGCACGTGATATCGAGCCACGCCGAGTCCTTGACCCAAAGAGAGGGCATCGTGGGCGAATGGGGGGAGGTGATTGCCGTGCAGTGCAGCCAGATGTCGCTCAAGATTGCGATGCTGATGGATCTTGTGCAGCTAGAGGACGGCAATTTGCAGCCCATCCAACAACCCCTTTCCATTCGGCGGATTGTTTCGTCGGCCATCAATTCAATGAAATTTGAAGCCGCTGAGAAAGACTTGAAGCTGCAGTTCCTGCCTTCGATCGAGACTCCTCACAACATCATCGGCGACGAGCAACGGACACTGTCGGTGCTTTACTGCCTGCTGCACAATGCAGTGAAGTGCTCCTTTTCCGGTGGTGTGGTAAAGCTGCTGTCGAGCGAAGTCGAGTTGCCCGACGGCAGCTATGCCGTCCAGTTCACGGTCCAGGATTCCGGAGTGGGCATGGATGCCGAGACTTCCCTTCGTATGCAAGGACACCAAGAGCAACACCACGAAGAGGGGATGGGAACGGGCTTGCGCATCTCACGTTTCTGGGCGAAGCGCCTTGGGGGGGCCCTGTCGCTCACCAGCGATGGCCCAGGCCTGGGCTGCATCGCCATCTTCACAGTTCCCACACACCAGCCCTCTCCACAGCCCATGCCGCAGGAGCTCCATTGGACCACCGGGTTCGGGTTCCAGCTGCAGGGCGTTCCGGGGGCCGAGGCGGCCGCATTGCAGCTGAAGTGGCTCGGGCTGCACGAGGCCCTCGTCGGCCCCTCGACGAGCCCCGGCCCCTCGTCCAGCGCTGCTGCGAGTGGCTTGTCCGTGCGGCTGGTGCGTGACGGCAGGGCGGCCACGGTCCGTTCTGGGTCGACCAGGCGCTCCGGGACGGCCACGGCCTCTGCCGGGACGGCCTCGCCGGAGTGGAACGCAGTCGCTGCGCCTGTGAGCCCTGTGGGTCTCCTGGATGCGATCCAGCACGTTACCCTCGGCCACAGCTGCTGCTGGCCCAGAAACGTCACCCGTGCCCTGATTGTCGACGACAGCCCCATGAACCGTAAGCTGCTGCGGCTCAAGTTGGAGTCCTGGGCCACCTTCGAGTGCGACGAGGCGGAGAATGGGTCCGAGGCGGTGGCGCTGGCGGAGGGCGCCCTGGCCCCGTACGACATCATCCTGATGGACGTTGACATGCCCGTCATGAACGGCCTGCAGGCCACCCGTAAGATCCGCCACCTCGAGATCTTCACCCCCATTTTCGCCGTGACTGCCAACACTGTGCAGAGCGTCACCGATGAGTGTCTGAAGAGCGGCATGAACGGCGTGTTCGAGAAGCCGCTGCGGTGGCCGGACCTGCGCGACACCATCTACAACGCGCTACTACTGGATGACACCACCGCCGAAGAGGATGGCCTCAAAAGCAGCTCACAGCAGTCGCTGACGAAGCTGCTCCAGGAGACTCCCCGCGACGCCTTCCATCCAATTTTCTCGAACACGGACGCCGCCCAGTCGGCATCGAAAACCGTTCCACTTCCCGGCCTCATGCGTGCCACCACTTGCGTTTCGGATCTGGTCTGATGAGGCAGAGCTTGTCCCCCATGCGCCTGTGAACGGCGGCTGCTTCATGACGGTGGGGATGGTGGTGTCTCCGGAAACGCAGCACGTGCAAAGACGAGACGACAGGCGATTGCCGTGGTGTCCTGGTACAGTCAGCATGCAACTGATAACAAGGGAAAAAATCGGGAGGATAATATTTACGAGGTTACGTGGTCCTGGACGCTCTGAAGTCAAGGAAAGGCCCACGGGATAGGGTTAGTGTATTACTTACGAGGGCATGTGGCTTTTATTGTTGGACGCTCTTGGGTTGGGGAAGGGCCCGTGGGTCTGTATGATTTACGAGGGTGTGTGGCTTTATTGTCCTGCACGCTCTTGGGTCAGGGAAGGCCCCACGAATCTGTATGATTTACGAGGGCATGCGGCTTTAATTGTCTTGGACGCCCGTGGGTTAGGGTTAGGGGTTACCGAAGCCCTAGCCCCCAGGACTCCCCCCAAGGGTTCGCTTGCTGTGTGTCTTGTGTGTCTGTGGCCCGCCGCTTCTGCTGGGTCAGAACCCCAGCACGCCGTCAAGCGTAAGTTTGCTCAGTGCAGTCTCCAGTGTGCATGTGTGTGTGTGTGTGTGTGCTGCATGGGGGCTGCCTGCAACTGTGCTCAAGTGCACAAAGGGCACCTGCGCTGCAGTGTGCTCATGTGTACACAGCCCCTGTGCTTCAGCGCACATTGTTTCATTGGGGCTGCCAGCCCTTGAGCTCTTGCTCACAGGGCTGCACTCGGGCTGCCAGCCCCTTTGCTTCGGTGCACGGGGCATTCAGGCTGCCAGCACCGTGGAATGCTGGCCAACCGCTGGCTGCTGCCTCACGGCTGCATGTGGATCTCGTCAATAATCTTGGTCCTTCTGTCATGCCCGTTCACCATGGGGGGGGGGCCAAGGGATCGGGCTTAGGTGCTGCAGATTGAAGATGTGAGTGTTCCCATGGAGGTACTGCACGTCCTCCAGAATTCATCCTGGGTTGAGGCCGTGCTGCAGGACATAGCCCGAGGACTTGAAACCCAGTGGCGGCCTGTATTATTCACGAGGGCAGCTGGCTATTAATGTCCCCGACGCTCTTAGGTCAAGGGGCCGTGGATTAGGCGGGAAGAAAATTGCTGTGCGGGGAGGGGGTGACACGGAGGCCCAGCCCCCCCCCCCCCTCCTTGGCCGCCGTGACGGGAGGGGGGGTTCAGGGTGGGGGTGCCCGACCTGCCGTGCCGGGGGGGGGGGGGGGGGTCAACCCAACATCTATGGCTCAAAATGATACCCACGTCGCGCTGATCGTTTTGACTACTCAAATGTGGGGGGGGGGGGGGGGAAATTATTGGTGGAAAAAACTTTTACAGGCCAAAATTGGTGTTCCTGCGCCTTTGGCGCCAACAGCCGTTCTTACACAAAACAAAGGGCCCGACACGGAACCCCATTTCTCCAACCCCCCCCCCCCTCCTTCGGCGGGCGTCCATGTCCCCCCCCCCCCCCCCCCGCAGAGCAATTTTCAGGTCGCCTTAGGGTTAGGGGTCATGTCTGCTTGCTGGTGGCGTTGCATGCACTCTGTCTGCACACTGTGCAAGTGTTGTATTTATCTATTTGTGTACAGCCTGCGAGTCTGATGTTTCAGGGCTGGGGGAAAGTTCGTTCGAGCCCCTTTCCCGGACCCCCCCCCCCCTTCTGGGCTCCCGTGACGGGGACGCCCGAGGGGCTGACAGGGGAGGTTGGGGGGGGTCCTGAGGTACCACAACACATATGACTCAAAATGATCCCCACAATGCGCTGATCATTTTGGGGTATGTATCGTGCGGGAAATTTTTCTTGAAAAAAAAATCCTCCGGGCCGCTTCGCGCCGCAGTTGGTCAGTCATCATCAGAGGTTTTAGACTAGCCTCTTGGGACTGGCCTGTCACGAGAGCCCCTTTCCTAGATCCCCCCCCCCTCCTTCGGGGGGCTCAAATGACCCCCCCCCCCCCCCCGCGCAAGCCAATTTCCCCCATACCCCAGTTGTTTATGGGTGCTCAACTTGGATATTGTTTGATGTTGGTAGCTATGTAATTTGCCCCAAGTGGCCTAGTCGAAGACGAACCTCAAGACAGGCACAGAAATGCGCAAGAGGGCTCCACAGATGTGCTTATGAAAACATGTTTCGAGCCGACTGGCTCCTCATCAGTTCTGAACGGGCAAACAGTAGGCATGTTGTGCACACATATATGGGGGCTTGTACAGACAGTGTAAAATCATGATTCACATGTAGAGCACCCGGTTAATTCACAGGTGCACAGAAAATCAAAACAATAGAATATATAATCACCGTCACGTGTGTCGCCCCGGCGCGCGGTGAAGGCGCGCGATAAACTCCTGATACCAAAATTCAGCAAAAAATCACAGCCTGAAATTTTCGAAAATTTTGGTCCCACCATCCACATCCATCAGGAGTTCAACGTAAATACAATCTCGCATTGAACGGCAACAGAGTCCTCAGGGCCAGGACGACATAAGGTGGGGAGGGTACGCTGATTTTTTTCCTTGCCACGTGGTAGCGGGGTAACCCACTGAGAGCCAAGCTCGGTGGCTTTTCGCATGGGGGACCAGGCTACCCACGCCCTGCCCCCTCCCCTCTTTGTCCGCCTGTGCGCCCGACACACACCGTGCCCACTCATCGCCGTGCGCCGCACCATACCCATGCGGTTCCGAGCGCGTGCGTCGTGGCTTTCGTGTCGCTCGATTCATCATCGACATTGACGACTACAACAACCTCAACAACAAACCTTCGTCAACGATGCCTCCATGGCCCCAACAGCGACCTAGCGGCTACTATCGTGGCTGCCATGCAAGCACCCATGCGTGTGACGGCTGCAACCATCGACGGGGCTGTCTAGCCCCAGCATGCACCTCCGCCAACCGCGGCTGGTGACGAGGACATAGCGCCCGCCGAGGTGCTGTAGCGGCTCCCTTAATTGGCGCCCAGGGCGCGGCGTGCAGCTGCGCATTCCCCCACCCCTATCACGCCCGAGAAGCAACGCGCTACCGCTAATTTCAGAGCTGCTGGAGACTCCACAAGCAGCACGAGGAGTTGGTGGCCCTCTGGCAGTAGCTATGCGCCCCAAGGGTGGCGGTATCCGCGCCGGCAGCGCCCCCTCCCTACTCGCCAGCATGCGTGGCGCCCCCGCGGTCCCTTAGGGCCCGGGTGCATCCTCGGCGGCTTCAGAGGCAGCGTTGCAACACTGTGGTTCAACGTCGTGGACGAATCACCACGACGAGACGCAACACTCGTACATCCACGCCGCGCCCTACACGTGCCATAGGTACGTCTCCTGTCTGCCCCCCTATTCTGTGGGCGGACAGTAGTTCATTTTCGCTTACCGGTTGCTCTTCTGCAGCTCTGCGAATTTTTGTGTTTTTGCTTGCACCATGTTTTCATTCACCCTCTCACCGGGGAGGGGCACGACCGGTTCACCTATAGGCCAACACCCAGTACCTGGATGAAGACGTCCACACTCTGTTGCACATCTTTTTCCAGGCGCCTCTGGTACGAATGATGAGGATTTTGTTTGCTGAGCTTGCGTGCTTGGCCGTCGTAGCGCGCAACCCACAAGACTCCGTACGGGGGGGGAGGGATGCGGCCCCACCCAATGATCCGGTCTCAATGTCACCGGAGGCCTTCTGATGCAGCAGCAATCAGCCATGGCATCCTTGCAATCCAAGATCACCGAGATGTCCAAGGATGGGGTCCCGGACCTCACTATGACAGCCATCAAGGAAGTTGTGGATAAACCGAAGATGGCAGCCTGGATGCGCCAGTGTGGCGCCGCCCTGCATGATTATGTGAGTGCCGTCGACCGACCATTGGGGCGGCCAATAGGGCGGCAAGGTTGTGGCTATGACCATGGTGATCGCCTGACGTACAAGGTTTGGACCATGTGGTGGAGTCTCAGCGGGTGTACTCTGAGTAATTCGCTTACCCAGCCGCGCTATCGTGGTCGCAAGCCTTGTCGTTGACTGATGCCCGCCAAACGGGAGCTGACAACTTCACCTTTAAGGGCATCAAGTTCGCGAGTGGCGGGGTCCTCCACTGGAGGATAATGAAAGGGCGCTGAATCCCAGAGACCGCAGCCGCCTCCTAGCCTTGTCGCTGATGCCAAGAGTTGGGTGTCCAAGAGGACTTGCTAAAGCACTGGCCCTTCCAGTGCCCTAGTCAGTCGTAATGCGCGGAGACGGGGGCCTAGGGTTGGGCACCCCGGCCCCTTGGGGTCGAGCCCACCCCCACGGATGGGCACTCGGGTGTATTGGCCCGCCCAAATTCAGATGGAAAGTCCCGCATGGCAGGCCTTGCATGGTCCGGAGCCCATGCTGGTGTTCACCTGCGAGACCCAGTGACAGTCGCCATGCGGGTTGGGCCCGACGGACAACGCGGCGATACGAAGGAACTCTCTTCCAGCTGGCCAATTTCGAGGAGGGCTACGAAGTGCCTGCTGGCACGTATGCCTGCCTGTCCCAGTTCTTGGCTGTCAAAGTGGCCGAGGGAGCAGCGAGGTCCACGTTGCGGGACATGAATTCCGCGGTGCATGGGGTTGAAGACTTGGGCTTGTTTCCGCCCACGGTGGCCCCATGCATTGGAGGCTGTCTAAGGGTGGGCAACCCTCAGGGTTGCAGCCCTACTTCAACCCCCAAGCGCTGGGACACCTCTGCCGGGCGGCATCAACCAAGGAGGAGCGTGTCACCGTCGCGCTTTTGGCTCAGTTACTCCCTTTTCTTGCGGGTCTCGGAGGCGGCTTCCATCAGCCCCCGCAATTTGCAGGTCCTACTGGTGGCGTCATTTGTGTCCACCAAGGTGGGTGGTACTACTGTGGTCAGGCGCCCTTTGGCTCGCTGGGCAGATCATTGGGCTTGCCATCTCTTATCTCTAGTCGGGTCTGATGATGATGTGGGCCAGCAGTTTGCTAACTGAGGGGCGGTGGGTGTGGAAGAAGTTCTCAAAAGGCTACTCTGTGGATCCCGTTGGCATGACGTGCATTGGCATGCCCTACGACGTGGGGCAGTGGCAGCATGCTACCACCGCAAGCCTCATGTCCGCTTCTTCATGTGGTGGGGCAGGTGGCGACGTCTGCAAACTGCCCAAGAGTATGCCATACGCTACAGTGACCCTGGGGTCGTGGGCCCCCTTGTGCTCCTTGATCTGGGTGATGGGTATATTGTGGGGGGCCCTGTTGATTTGCCGGTCCAGGATATGTGGCCTACGGCGATGTTCGCCCACGAATCTATTAAAGTTGTGCGCCTCATCACGGAGGTTGGGATGGCTCCCAATTCGGGTCCGGCGTCCAAGAAAGCAGTCCGGGAGTCCTCTGGAAAAATTTTTCCACATCGGAGACCACATCATCCTCCTCGTCATCCTCCTTGTCGTCTTCCTCGGGGGACGACACCTCCAAACCAAGGGAGCCGAAACGTCCCCCGGGAGGCTCAGGATCTAAGCCGGGGCACTCTACTGGACTGTAGGGGAGAGGGTCATTCGCGGTCAGACGAGCCCCGCCCGTATGCAAGTTGGGCAAGCCAAGAGCACTCAAACGGAGGCGTGCAGGGGCGGGGGAGCCCTCTCCGGCAGTCCCTTCTCCCGTGGGGAAAAAACATCGGCCAGCAAGGAAGTGGAAAGTCCCAGCTCCAGGCGTACCCATACCTATCGATGGCCCTGTGGCGGACGGCGCAACGGTGGGCATGGGTGGTGGTACGCGCGGGGACCCTGCCGCCGCTGGGGGCAGTGTTTGTTGGGCTCGCCGCGCAGGGGGTTCACGTGGAGTTCCTCGAAAGTGCCTCGGGGACGGAAGGCTCTCTTGGAGTGGGGAACGCGCCCGCTCCAGCAACGGAGTCCGTTGGAAGTTCAAGCCCCGTCGGGAGGACCGACGTAATCTGATCAGCTTGTGATGTGGAACAAGCTGTGGGCCAGAGCCCCCCCCTTGGCGGGTTCACGGCCCCCAGGCGTTTCAAACAATCACAACGGTGGACGTTCCGTCGCGCCAAGGGGTGAGTGCCGGGTTGGGGGCTTGGGCCTGCGGCGCCGGAGTCCGTGCGGCTGTTGGGAGGAGGGGCTGGAGGTGATGAGCCCGCTGTAGTACTTAGAGCGATGGCGGCTCGCGCCGCCGACCGGAGGCCCTTGTTCAAGGTCGGAGAGAGGGAGCCCCTTTACCTTTTGATCTTGCGTGCGTTTACAGGGATATTGGAGTGGCTGGCGGTGGAGTTGGCGTTGAGCCTCCGTTTTTTGTTGGCACGTTTGCAATTATTTTTGTTGCATGTGTTTGTGTCGGCAGAGGCTTTTTGGTGAGAACAGGTGATGAGTATTTGCTTGAAGGCACTGGAGGAATTACGACCGGATGTTTGGCAAGGCCTCATGCATGTGTCCACTTCACCCAAGCCGTTGGTGTAGTCCTCCCATCTTGAGCTGGCAGCGTCAGGTATAGGTGAGGTGGGGGTTTACCACATATCTGATGAGTTGTGTGATGAGTGCGTGGGGAACGGGGTGGATGTGGAAAGGTTGGTTGCGGATTTTGCACCGGATATGCAACCATCGACGGGGAGTTTGAGCCGGCGGGAAACAGATCCACTGGTGGCGCACATGTTGGCATGTTTGGAGAGGCGGGGGGGGGGGGGGGGTCGTGGAACACCTGGGTCCTGGACAGGAGTTGCCAGCTACGTGCTGGTTGTTTGTCATACCAAAATGGTCGGAACAAGTGTCCATGCTTTTCCACTTAGTAGGTTTTATTGAGGTTTCCCCCCCTCCCAATTTCTCGTTGTGCTCCTAGGAGCAGGTTGCTAACCATTTGCGCTCCTGGCCGTCCGATTCCCCATTGTTCTGTAC
The DNA here is from genome assembly GCA_964036045.1 of Eutreptiella sp. 'Long Island Sound 2002'. NCBI lineage: Eukaryota > Euglenozoa > Euglenophyceae > Eutreptiales > Eutreptiaceae > Eutreptiella > Eutreptiella sp. 'Long Island Sound 2002'. Next base: position 52,023,386 of record OZ038385.1, read on the forward strand.
ACACGTTGACTTGAAAAACACTTTCCAGTCTTTTGTGATTCCCCTGAAAAGCGGCGGGGGCTTTTCGCTTTTCGTTCCAACCGGGGGGGCGCGTGTGATGTGCCATATGCACTCAAGCCCGAATTAGAGTATCAGCTTTGGCAATGGTGTCGTACCCCCCCCCCCCCCGGACCCCCCTTCCCCCCACAACACCCCACTTTCTGAGTGTCTATTTTTTTTCGTGTCTATTTTTTTTCGATGTCTTTTCATGGACGGCCTACCGGGGATCATTCCCCTAGGCACAACTAAAGCGTCGGCTACTACGAGGAGTACCACGGAGACAACGTCCCAGCCGTCCCAAGCGCCTCCCAGCCGCTACAAAAGCACCACTGCTCCACAAGTACGCAACAGTGGACGAACGACGTGCTGTACTCAGCGCTTTTGAAGGTCTGCCGAACACCGGTCGCCTCTTTGTACACTAGGCCTCTGGGCCCGGGTCCTCTCCTGCACCCACAGGTGCCTAGAGACCTCCACTGCGGCCGCAAGGGCAACGCGTGGTCATCTCCTGGTCCTGGTGGTGTGACTGAGCTCCCCCCCAGTCGCAACCGCTTACTGGTGAAAGGGTGGACACCCCTTCCTGAGTATGGCGAGTTCCAGTGGAGCAACATCTGCGAGCACCATCCTCTCGGCTGACTTGAACATGGTCCCTATCCCGCTCGTGGACCTGCCGGTCGCACAGCAACTGCTTGACATCTCCAGGAAGGAAGATCTGGAAGATATGACCATTCTCCTCCAAAAACAACTCCAAGCCAATGTGGTTCTGGGAACCCTCCTAAACCCGGCTCTGGGTCCGCATCAATGGGATCCAGATAAGCAGCACTTCAAAGAAATACTATCGCCCCAGAGTCAACAGACCCTACAAGCCCAGCTATGGGTATAGTAACCCAATGGGCTATCAGACTTCAGACTTCAGACTTTTATGGACCATCCCCCCCAACCCCCAAAACCCAAGCCCCCCATGATAGACCCCCCCCCCCCAATATCAGACTAGTGGACAAGTGGAAAATGGGAAAATATGGAACCTCGGAAAATGTTCAACATGGGGGAAAGCATAGTACCCCCCCCCCGCCTGTTTCGAATCATAAAAGTGCCCCCCCCCCCCCCCCCACCAGACACATAGGAACTTCACTTCAGGAAAATGGGGATAAAAGGGCAGTACCCCCCCCCCCACCCCCACAGAGACACGGGAACTTCACTTCAGGAAAATGGTGGGTTAGGGAAAATATGCCCGCATGTGTGCATGTCATTGTGTTTGCTCTCCTTTCGCTTGCAGCGGTAGCTAAGGTGAGTAAGCCCAGGAGGGGCCACCCCCTGGTAGAGTCATCATGTTTGAGATTGACATTGTGGTAGGTAAGGTGAGTAAGCCCAGGAGGGGCCACCCCCTGGTAGAGTCATTGCGGCTATGTATCATGTGCATTCACATGACGCATTAAAGGGTAGGCCACGCGTGGTGCGCTCGGTAAACCCTTGTTTAGGTTAACCAGGGGCTCCGCCCTACGTTCTATAAGAGAACGGGCGGAGTTCCTTAAGCTTGCTTTCTTGGAAGGACCTGTTTTGGGACAGCGTATTATTTTCCACTCGAGGACCCGTATAATACGGCGAGGGTGGTTAGGTTCCTCAGCCCAAAACAGTGCCTGCATGTGAACCTCTCAAGTGGTGTAGGTCAGGGTGATTGGTGCACTTTGCTGTCTTCGACGGCACAATTTTTTGCCCAGCAAAAAGGGCGCGGATCACACCAAAGAAATGGGGAACCACCGAAGAAGACGCTGAACGACTCCGCCATGAACGACACGTACTCACGCTGCACCGCAGTGCACTCCTTCCCTCCAAGCCTTGGCAGGGGTACGCGTAATGGCGTCCCTGTCAGGCCACAGCAACTTAGCAGCGCTGTGTGTTGCTTGCTTCTCTCACAGGAAGGCCAGTAGGGCCTACGACCTCGTTGACAGCAGCACCAAGTAGCGTGTGCGTGTAGGAGTGGAAGGCCTGGATGACGTCATCCTTCGAAGGCTGGGTCCACAGTAGGGTGTGTAGGACCTACAGTGTGTGTGTCACTGTCGTGCCAGTTTCCTGGAATTTTAACAGGGTTTTCGGTGGGCAGTGGCAGTGGTAGCCTAGGTTTTGGCCACATAGCAAACAGGCGTTTTCATGCCTCATAGCTTTTGGCCACCCCTCCCCTGTAGTAGGCAGGCAGGTAGGAAAAACCAATACCTTGGCGTTATCGCTGGGTATTCCCCCAAGCATTTTTGGTGCCAGCACAGAAATTGGGCACCTAGGGGCGGAGAGACCCGGGGCGTACCCCGTGGCACCGGTAAGACATCCGCCGGGTTCAGCAAGGGTGCAGACTTGGGTATAATTAGGACACCATTTCTGCAGCTTGCTCCAGGACCTCAGGCTAGCACATTGACACAGACATTTTGCTGTTGTTTCAATGTGATTATGTAGAACACCCTGGAGGTGTTCTGGTTGTGTGTGGTCTAGGCCTTGGCGCCTACGACCATATACCCCTTCAGTGATGATGCTGCCAACAGCTGAGAAGGGGTTTTGACATGTTTGTTTCTGCATCCGATCAGAATGTGCTCATTATGCAGAACATCCTTGAGGTGTTTTAGCTGTCTGTGGTCCAGGCCCTGGCGCCTACGACCACAGACCCCTTCAATGAAGAATGCGCTGACAACAACTGAGAAGGGGTTCTGATTTCCTGGTATTTGACACGCTTAGCATGCAACACTGTGGTACAACGCTGTGGTACACCGCTCCCCAAAAAACCATGAATCCAATGCAAGGTCCTTTGTGCACATGCAGGGGTATAGCTGAGAAGGGGCTCTTCTCTGTTGTTGTGTTGCCAAGTGTGTGTTACAGGTGTTATGCATCCCCTTCGATGATTTTTTGCTACCAAGGGCGCAAACGCACGGGGATGCTCCGCTGACATCGGGTCTGTGCCTCCCCCATAGCAGAGGCACAGACTCCCGCAGGGACCTTTTTTCTTAGGCCCTGTTTGGGTTGGCAGAGCTGTTGCGCAAGTGGGGCGTGAAAGAGCATTTGCCCAAGCCTGGGAAAATCAGTACCATCCAACTCTACGTTCCACCGGGAAGGGATCCAGCTTCTCTAAGGAGCCCCAGAGACACGTTTGAAACATCCCCACGTATGGCGCCGGGAGGCTGACGCTTCCACCAAAAACAATGTAATGAGAAGGGGCTCTGCTTTGGCCATTTCGGTCACTTTGCTAATACCGAGACGGGGGTCTGCTTTGCTGATGTTTGTGTTTTGGTTGGTTTTTTTTTTATTTGATGGTCTGCTTTGCTGATGCTTGGTGTTTTGCTTTGGTTTTATTTTATTTGATGGGAAATGCGTGTATTGCATTGGAGACGCGTGTGCACGGAGCCTCTTCTACACATAGGGCACTCTTTTGTTACCTACCTCCCCCTTGAGGCGAGGAAGTCTGTCTTGGGTCTAGACCACTGCGTCTCTGACCCAGACATTGGAGTTGGGCCTGCCCCACCACCCGCTGCGCGCCGCAGTTTGCCATGTCGTCTAGCCCCCTTAGCGTGGCCTCTTCCGTCCCCTCCAGCCCTTCGTTCCCGGAATGTGGTTGGGGGGATCTGCCGGAGCTATTGCGGTTTGGAGACCAACCCCCCTCGCCACCGTGGGACTCTGACGCTGAGAAGTGTCTCAGCGAAGTGGCCTCGCCCCAGCCTCCATTGCCAACACCGCCCCCCTCTCCCCCTTCACCAGCAACCTCTCCAACGCCAGTAAGTCCTCCACCGAGACCCCACGTTACCTCAACCCCATACCTGGTAGGCCTGGAAGCCGTGGAGGAGGCCCTCATGTGCACTGCCGTTCCACCGCCATCCCCCCCACAACCCCCCAAGTACGTACCCAAGGACCCCCCCACCCCCCCCAAACCCACTGGTCACGGGCCCTACAGTGCCAAAACATTGCAGCTCATCCGGGAGAATCACGGGGGTGGGGTTCAGTATTTCGTGGACGGGGTGCTGAACCGCCGTGCGATGTACCGGTTTGCGGTTCAGCAGCCCAAGAAAAACCCCTTGCGGGTGTGGCAGGAGGGCATGCGAATTAGCCGTTCGCATTTCCTTTCCAGGGACGAGGAGCATGTAGCAGTGGTGCTTGAAATCTTGTGTGCTACCCCAAAACCCTCCCGTATCCCCAAGCCGGCCCCACAACCTGTGCCTCGTCGGCCACTGCCCCCTCCAGCAAGTGATCAGGTGACACTGACCCAGTATAGCAGGCACCGCCGCTCCTCCCTCCTCCCATTGGCTCCCGCCCCGAAGCGGCCGTGCCCCACCCCGCAGTACGGTTCATTGCTCCAGCGCCGTGCGTCTCAGTCCGCCCCCCCGCCGGAGAGGCCGCAGTTTGGGTCATTGCTACCTGCGCAGGCCCCCCCGCAACGTCCACAGACTTCGGCGAAACGTTCCAATTTCCAGCTCTTCGGCAAGTGTGCACCGGGCGTCTCTTACACATAGGGCACTCTTTTATTTGCAACCTCCCCCTTGAGGCGAGGAAGTGCGTCTTGGGTCTAGACCGTTGCGTCTCTGACCTACAGACCTAGACATCTGAGTTGGGCCTGCCCCAACACCCACGCGTTCATCTCTCACCCACTGCGGGCCGCTGAGCCGCAGGCGTTCGCCCTCGGTCCCCGGCCACAGCGCCCCGACCAGGGTCGTCGTTCCCCTCCGTACCCACCCACTGCGGGCCGTTGAGCCGCAGGAGTTCGCCCTCGGTCCCCGGCCACAGCGCCCCGACCAGGGTCGTCGTTCCCCTCCGTACCCACCCACTGCGGGCCGCTGAGCCGCAGGAGTTCGCCCTCGGTCCCCGGCCACAGCGCCCCGACCAGGGTCGTCTTTCAACCCCCAACTCACCTACTGCAGGCCTCTGAGCCGCAGGAGTTCGCTCTCGGTCCCCGGCCACAGCGCCCCGACCAAGACAACATGCCAAACGGAGGGCAAACACAGCCCCATGGCCATTGGCAAGGCAAAGGCCCTCAGCACGGCAAAGGCAAAGGCCCACAGCAAGGCGAAGGCCCACAGCATGGCAAAGGGTATGGCCCTGCCCAACGCAAAGGCCCTCAGCAAGGCAAAGGCCATGGCCCTCAGCAAGGCAAAGGGCATGGCCCTGCACAAGGCAAAGGCACACAGCAAGGCAAAGGGCATGGCCCTGCGCAAGGCAAAGGCCCCCAGCAAGGCACAGGCAAAGGCCAAGCCCATCCACAAGGCAAAGGCCATGGCCCCCCACGAGGCAAAGGTCAGCCCCCCCCACAAGGCACAGGCCAAGGCCCGCCGCAAGACAAAGGTCAGGCCCCACCACAAGGCACAGGCCAAGGCCCGCCGCAAGCCAAAGACAAGGCCCGGACCTTTGCGGAAACCCTTGCCCACGTGGACTATGACATCGACACGAACCCCACCGATGGATTCACCACCCGTTGGGCTGATCGCGATGCGTATGTCCACAAGGCATCCTTGGTGCACACCGTGCATGAGATCGCCGCTGCCCGGAGGTGGGCATGGGACCAAGGTGCCTAGAGGGAGCTGTGCTTTGACAGGGTTGAGACGCAGAAGGAGGACAAGCATGGCAACATGGTCAAGGTAATAGAATGGTCTGCTGAGCTCGAAGTTTGGGGCAACTACGAGCTGACCGATGGGGATCTCATCCATGGATGGGACATGAAGCGGGCAGATGTCGACACCCTTGACGTGGCACCAAACCCGGACTGGATTGGCAAGGTGCAAGGTGATGGCACCTCTGGTGACATGGTGACCATTGTTTGTGCGAACAAACCGCCCATCTTGCACATGCGCAGGTGGTGGTGCTGTGTCCTGCCTGACGAGGCAGCGTTCCGGTCGTTGCGTGAGGAGATACGGACAGGGGTGGCCTGGAACGCGTTGCTCAATGCCACCCGGCAAGAACCACGGCTGTCTAACAGCCTCCCTGCCGAGGACCAGCAGATCCTGCGTCACCTTGTGGAGCAACAAAACCTGAACCCCTCCCAAGCCTTGGCTGTCCGGCAATGTCTGGGTGAGGGTGCTGTTGTCTCCTCCATGACTGGGGGGGCCGGCACGGGGAAGTCGGAGACCCTGGTGGCCTGCATCAAGGCAGTGATGTGGCAGCAGGGGCACTTCGACCCATGCATCCCGAATCCCAAGGCGCCAGATTTGATACACACTGGCAGGAAAGGGGGGGGGGGACCAACCGACAACCCCCCTCGGGCATGCATCTTGGTCACCGCCCCAACAAACGCACAGATCGACAACCTGATGCTGCGGGTGATCCAATCGGCAAACCAGGATCTTGTCTTCTCAAAGGCGGTCCTGAAGGCCCACCCCGTGCCTTGGATGCGGTTCCGAGCTGCAAGGGGCCGGACCCCCCCAGGTTTGAAGCCGTACAACCAAACAACAGTCCAAGAGACGTTGGCCAATCATCCCGACTGCAATGGCACATTGCAGTGTGCCCTCAACAGCTGCCGGGTTCTCTTTGCAACAGCAGGTATGGTCGCCACACGGCGGAAGTTGTTGCTTGCGGGTGACCCACCCCTCCGGTTCGCATTCAGCTTCGTGGATGAGTCCTCGAGGCATAGCATCCCAGTGGTCTGGACTTGGCAGCTTTTGGGGCACAGTGCATGTTTTGTGGGGATGCCGGTCAACTGCGCCCATACAGTGCCATCACTCTTCTTGCAGCTGCAGCTGCAGCGAAAGCAGCTGAAGCGAAAGCAGCGGAAGGGGATAAAAAGGGGAAAGGGGGCAAGGTGACGGCTCAACATATTGCATGGCCGCAGTCCGAGCATTTTGCTAACCTCAATGTGCACCTTGACCAGGGACCAGGGATGCAGTATGGTGACTCGCAGCGCTTCGCCACAAGTAGTGTGTTGCAGTTTGTCCTGTACCGTACAAGGTGTACTGCGTGTGTCCTAACCCAGCAATTCCGCATGGACGTGCCTTTGGCAACGGTGGTGCGTGGGCTGTTCACGGGGGGGGTCCTTGGGCTGGTACCCCGCCTCGGCCCCACCATTACCCCCCGCGGTGTTGGCAGGGCAACGCATCCGCATAGTCAGCACAAACGATCCTGAGTGGAGATCGGAGTTGACACGGTACGGGATGTCGGGCGCCCGGGTGCAGATACTGAGAAGGGAGGTTGGCAGAGCATCGGAGAGCCTTGTCATGGACGAGGCCATGCGCAATCAGGGGAACACGAGCAAGGACGAGGCCTTGCTCGTGTTGCACTTTCTGGAGCATGCACACAGTGCAAATGTGTACCCCCCCAAGTCAGTGGCAATCGTCACCACACACTATGCGCAGATGCTATGGCTGCAGCACTGTGTGGGGGCGGCAGGGCGCCGGCTGCATGGGGACCAGGCATATGAGTGTGTGCAGATGATCGCCACCCTGGACCGGTACCAGGGTCTGCAGGCTCCGGTTGTCCTTGCCTCCCTGGTGTCCTCGGAGCCGGGGATCATGAAGGACGTGGTGCGGGCAAACACACTAACCAGCAGGGCCCGATCCGAGCTGCATCTTTTCGGGGCCTTTCTCGGTTGGGAGGAGCCCCCCCTCACTGCGGGTTGGTTGAGTGGGCTGAGGGTGATGGCTGCCGAACTGCAGAATTTCCCTTCCCCAGACGACGTACAGAAGGTGCACCTCCCGGGGGTTATGTACCAACAGCCCACCCTTGCCAAAAAAGAGGTGGGCGTCATCTACAAGTTCAAGGGGGGGGGGGGTTGGGGGTGGTGGGGCATTGGCTTTGGAAACCGTGGAGGAAGCATGCCAAAGCCCTTGACCCCTGGGGATTCTCCCCCCCCCAGAGTGACCAATTGTTGGAGTGGGAGCGGATCATGGCCAACAAGAGGGTTGGGACACTGGAGATGCGGGTGCGCCTGGAAGCGGGGGACGTAGAACCAAAGCACCTCGGGTTGACCCTCCCCGATTTCACGGAGTGGGCATTGCCCTACATCCTCATCAGGGATGAGGACACAGGTTGGGCAGGGTGGCATGACATTGACGGGTTGGAGAGAGTGTGCCACACACAGGATTTGGCGGACCACGAGCAAAGGCCGGTGCAGTTTCTGCTGACCAAGCCCTTCCGCGACGCCCAAACCTATTCCCACCCCCCCCCCCCCGGTCATCTGGCTACCGCACTGTGTCTCTGCCTGTGTGGCAGGATGCCTACAGGCACGTGGACATGGTAGGCTTCCTGGGCAATGACTTCTGCACACCCTTGGGGGTGTATGTGGCGTCTTTGCTCCATGGGGTGAGAGAGTGTGAGGGGGGGCGCGATGTGTGTGCCCCACATGCTGTTAACCGTGGACATGCCGAGCACTGTGGTTGGAAGCCATTGCCGGATCGTGTGAAGCGATATGTCCTGGCAGAGAAGCCTACATTTTCACCTGGCATCCCTCTTTCGGTTCGGAAATCATGACATGACCCTGGCTCTGTGGAACATTGGACAGCCTAACCCTAACCCTAATCAAGACTGGATATTGGGACCGAGCTGGTGGGGGAGGGAACATTAGATATGAATGGTGAGGGACATCAAGAATGATTCACACATTGATGGCTCTTGACAAAGTGAAATGCACCTGAACCCCATCACCACGAGGCCCACTTTCATGGCTTTTTGGACTTCTCAGGGGCCAAAATGCCCCAAAATGGGCTCAAAATGGGCTCAAAATGGGCTCATTTCACCCTTTTGTGCACCCCAAATGGTCTACGATGAGTTTTGGAAAAATGTGTTTGTGACCCATTTTTGACCCATTTTTGGTCCCAAAACAGCCCATTTTCAAGGCATTTTGGGATTTTTGGAGGACCCAAATGGGCCACCACAAGCTCAAAACAGTCCAAAAACACTTGTTTTAGCGTCGCACATGGTCTAGGATCATTTTTGCAGAAAGTCATATTTTTACCCCTTTCGGACCCTGTTGACCCATTTGGGTACCCACCTGTTTGGGCTTGAGCTTGCAACTTGCCACAGCCTAGTGGGCCTAGTTATTGGGGTCTAGGCGTCCGTTTGGGCAATTCTGAGGGGTGGAAACCACAAAACGTGGGGGGTTGCGGGTGGAGTAGGTGCCCTCGGAATCGCATTTTGAGCCATGTAGCCAAACATATGGCCTATTCTTGGTTTGTGGCTGTCGGCAGTTGGAGCTTCTGGGGGCCTTTTTGGGCCGCATCCGCGGCATATCATGGAGTTAGAGGGCCGCAAAGAGCTCGTTGACACGGGGAAGTCAAGCGGCACGTGGAGTGTACCCACCGTTTCCCTTCGTTTGGCCGTTTTGAATGTGTTCCAGGGCATTTTTGGCCCAAAAATGGCTGTTTTTGGCCCTAAACTGCAGTTTCTGAAAATGAGGTCCGCCACTTGCGAATCCCGTTCCCGGCCGCCACCGTTGAGTTTCTTGCTCAAACTTTGTGTGATTGTACTTCAGACCCATAGGTATCATCCACCAAAATTTCACCCGAATCTGAAGCACCACGACGGAAATCTGATTTTTACCCATTTCGCGCGTGCTGCTGCTTGCTTGCTTGCTGCTGCTGCTTGCTTGCTGCTGCTGCTGCTAAACCTGGTAGGTCCACCCTAGACACTATGTACCTGCGGCTCACTGGTGGCTAAGTGGAAATGTGAAGTTGGGGCTCATTTGGGGCTCAGTTGTGCATTGCGATGTCTTTGTGCTTGTTTGTTGTGCGTTTTGCATGCTAGGTAATGTGCATTTAATGTTTTTAGAAGTTTTAGATACTCACTTGGTCAAGGTTCAAGGGGGGGGGTACTTTTTTTGGCGACGGCTCAGTTGACTGAGCGCCCGACTGAGCCGTCACTGAGCCGTCACTGAGCCGGCTCACTGAGCGCTCAGTGAGCGCTCAGTGAGCGCTCACTGAGCGCGCCAAATGGCTCAGTGAGCGCTCAGTGAGCGCTCAGTGAGAGCTAATTGGGGGCTCACTCAGAGGGTTCCCCCCCCTTTCCGCCTCTCCTCCGCCCCCCTATCCGCCTACCCATCCATTCCTTCTCGCTCCCATAGGTCCTCTCTTTCACACCATGTCTATTGTTGTCCCAGGCCTGGAACCGGCAGCTTCAAAGGCTCTCGCGTCTTTCCTTAGTCGCCCCCGGGTACCTACCGCTTTCACAGAGGCAGCGTACCCGGGGGTGCCTTCGACGGACCTAGAGCCCTTGAAGCTGTGGGCCCAGCAGCTCCCTGCCCCTTCCCCAGAAGTGGTCCACATCAACGTGACCGATGTGACCCTTCTTGGAAAGAGCTGGATGCACCGGTGCAACCAAATGTTGCGCCAGGTGCATCCAGCTCTTCGTGCCGTACGCTTCCGCTTTCCTGTGGCTGCTGTCCAAGATTTGGTGCAGCAGTCCTCAGGAAAGCTGATCGGTACCCCCCACGAGTTCGGGACACGGGTTCATGACACCAAAGATCTCCAACACGGTTGGACTTCAGATCTTGGTGTGAGCCACGTCGCTCCCAAGAAGGGACTCCTTGAGCCCCTGCCTTTCGGGGTCGGGGTGGTGTCAGGGGAATGGTGGGAAAGCCTTTCGGCTTGTCCCATCATTCCTGAGTGGTGCCATGTGGTGCCCGACTACACCACCCCAGCCTTGTACAGGACCAAGGAGCCCGTGTTCCTCCGCGGTGCCGCCTCCCCTCCCCCCTACATTTCCCTGGCTGCCCCGGTGTTCTCACATGAACTCCCGGCTCATGACCTTGAGTCGGATGAGTCCTTGTGCGACTTGGGGCTCCGGGTGGTTAGGGGGGCGGTAGAGGCCAAGGAGTGCGAGAACTGGTACCACATTCTCGTCGACTCCTGCGGCACCCAGCCGGATGCAATTTGGGATCTGCTGTCCAATGCACACTCTCGCGAGGAGTGCTTGGCTGATCCCAAACTGCCACGGCGCTGGGGTACTCGGCCCGGCAAGCTTATCTCTGTGTTGGGAAGGGACCCCTTGCAACGGGCTAGTCAGCAGTGCAGTGCTCGCTGGCCCGAGATGAGGGGTCTCTTCCCAACGCAGTGGTCGGCAATTGCCGCCGGGGAAGATGCTAGGGAGCAGACCTGGCACACTGACATTGATAAGTTGCCAGGGACGCTCCCTATCATGGGTGAGCTGCCCGACCATCTCTCAATGATGCTTGTCCTCTCGGACAAGTATCATTTAGAGGTGCACCTGGGCAGCCACCTGGGTGACCATGACGCTCTGCGGGTCGAGACCTTCGAGTTTCAGCGTGGGGACATGGTTCTCTTTGCCTCCACGCTGAGACATCGGGGTCTCGCCGCGCTGCCGGGGGTGGGGAAGCAGGTCGTTCTCTTCCGCTTCCTCACCCCCGACGAGCGTCACAAGTGGGTGGACGTGGAGCGGTTCATCCTTGACCCTCTGCCAGGGGCCAAGGATGAGCTGGCTTCACGGCCACGGGGAGACGGGCCGCTGCCCAACCCCAGGGCTATCAGCCACTGGGGGCAGTACTTCGGGTTATAAACGGGGCACGGAAAGTGGCCCGCACGGTGCGGCCTGGAAAGTGGGGGGCGGACAAGGCAAATGCCAAAGGACAGGTGCGCATGGAGTTGGGGGCTGCTGCGCACTTTGTCAAGGCCCGGCTGTGGGGCCCACTGTTGCAGCTGGTTGCACCGGTGATGGGGAACCATCAAGTGGGGGGCAGGCCATGGGTTGATGTGTGCACGGAGTGGTGGGAGGCGTTTGCGGCCATGGCCGAGGTGGCCTGGAAGGCCGACTTTCTGAGTGGTGCAGAGCAACGTGCCTTGCTGCAACGGCAACGGACCATGGGGGCAAGGCACCTTGACCTGGGATGGGGGAAGACGTTGTGGACGCACATGTGGGTTGACCACATGTATGCGTATGTTGCACGGTGGGGGACCATTGCAAGGTTTAGTTGCTTTGCATTGGAGGGCAGCCACGTGCGACTGAAACGGTTGCTTAGGAATAGTGGGGGGGTTAGCTTGCTGAACGATAGGTCCGGCTTGCAGTGTGTGGTGGATAACCACACGCTAGATGACCACCTCCGCAAGGAAGGTTGGGAGGTGGAGAGTAGGGCCGTGACCAAGCAAAGGGGGTTCCAACGACGGTGCATGACTTGGTCACGTGCCCGGCGGGAGAGGAAGGGGAGGGAGAACATGGTGAGGAGGATTGTGGAACGTGCATTGCGACAAAGGACCAAGTAAGTGCTTATGATGGATGATTTGTGCCCGTGCATGTTAAGTGAGCCCTGAGTGAGCCCCCAATTAGCTCTCACTGAGCGCTCACTGAGCGCTCACTGAGCCATTTGGCGCGCTCACTGAGCGCTCAGTGAGCCCTCACTGAGCGCTCAGTGAGCCGGCTCAGTCACGGCTCAGTGACGGCTCAGTCGGGATGCTCAGTCAACTGAGCCGTCGAAAAAAAGAAACCCCCCCGGTGAAATCCTCTTGGCCTAGGGATTGGGATCCCTTTGGGGACATTCCAAAACCCCAACCCACCCCCGAAAGCCACAACTTTTCACATTAAACCCCTTGAAAAACACCACTTAGCCCCAAATGAGCCGTTTTAGCCCCAAATGAGCCCCAACTTCACATTTCCAAGTGAGCCGCAGGTACATAAAAAGGGTTATAAAACCAAGACTGGTTTCACCAGCTCGGTGACCCTAACCCTAACCAAGTGTGGCGCATGTGGAGGTGTGCGTAGGACATCGGACGTTGAGAATGGATGGTACATGGAACGTCATGGGTTGCCGGCCACAATCTGAGGGTCTCTATTGTCCACCTCTCGTCTATGTGCAGTGTTTGCTTCCGTGCTTCAGGGTGTCATGAACCAAGTCAGGGGCTCTACAGAAACCCCCCCCCCCCCCCTGCCCCGCTTCCTGACGTACCCAGGGTCCCCATGAGGTGACCCAAGTTGGTGTGATGTCCTTGCCTTGGCGCAACGACTTGCACCCCTAGAACATAGACTTTGGATGGTACATGGAACGTCATGGGTTGCCGGCCACAATCTGAGGGTCTCTATTGTCCGCCCCTCGTCTAGGTGCAGTGTTTGCTTCCGTGCTTCAGGGTGTCATGAACCAAGTCAGGGGCTCTACAGAAAGCCCCCCCCCCCTGCCCCGCTTCGTGACGTACCCAGGGTCCCCATGAGGTGACCCAAGTTGGTCATGTTTGAGTGCCCGTGATACCGTGTGCCCCAGTGGCTGTGATGTGCTGAGATCCTGACGGCGCCAGGCGGGAAACCCAGTTGCCTGACTACACTCCCAGCGTTCCGCCACTCTCAGTCCCAGTGTGAGCTTACTGACTTGCAGACGCACTTGCAGTCGGGTGGCGACCTCCGGTGTCCTGACCTCGGTCAGTCTGCCTGGGAAACTGGTGGTTTGAGGAGTCGACGCCTCCGCCCAGACTGCATGGGGACTCCCCCATGCATGGCCTTCGTGGTAATGGGGCGAGGGAAAAGACGGCCTTGATGCCCGATCCCTTATGGAGGAGCTCGTTCGGCTTTACCACTCTGGACTCGCGTTGTGGATATGGACATGGTGCGCCCAAGGAAGGACCCGTGGGGACTCTCCCCCAGCCTGCGGCCTTGGGAAGCCTGGGGTAGCGTGATGGATCTTTGTGGTCGCTTTCGACCTGTGGGACCACCTCGGTCGTCGTGTGACGCCTATGTTGGCCGTGTATGCCACTGCCACTGTGGTAGTGACCGTCGCAGCCGGCACCCGGTGCGCCTGGTATGGGTTAACGGGTCCTTTGGATGCCGAACAATCGCCGCCAGGACCCAGGACGTGATACTTCATACTATACATGCAGTTACTAACAACTACAGCACCATACCTCCGTGAATTATTTATGCCCCTCCGTAAATTTTTTGGGCCCTCCGTGAATTATTTACGCCCCTCCGTGAATTATTTCGGCCCTCCGTGAATTATTTATGCCTCTCCGTGAATTATTTCACCCCTCCGTGAATTATTTACGCCCCTCCGTGAATTATTTGATGCCTCCGTGAATTATTTATGCCCCTCCGTGAATTATTTGGGCCCTCCGTGAATTGTTTACGCCCCTCCGTGAATTATTTGATGCCTCCGTGAATTATTTATGCCCCTCCGTGAATTATTTCACCCCTCCATGAATTATTTACGCCCCTCCGTGAATTATTTGATGCCTCCGTGAATTATTTACGCCCCTCCGTGAATTATTTGGGCCCTCCGTGAATTATTTACGCCCCTCCGTGAATTATTTGACCCCTCCGTGAATTATTTACGCCCCTCCGTGCATTATTTCACCCCTCCGTGAATTATTTACGCCCCTCCGTGAATTATTTCACCCCTCCGTAAATTATTTATGCCCCTCCGTGAATTATTTGGGCCCTCCGTGAATTATCTATGCCCCTCCGTGAATTATTTGACCCCTCCGTGAATTATTTACGCCCCTCCGTGAATTATTTCACCCCTCCGTGAATTATTTACGCACCTCCGTGAATTTTTTCACCCCTCCGTGAATTATTTACGCCCCTCCGTGAATTATTTGACCCCTCCGTGAATGATTTACGCCCCTCCGTGAATTATTTCACCCCTCCGTGAATTATTTATGCCCCTCCGTGAATTATTTGGGCCCTCCGTGAATTATTCATGCCCCTCCGTGAATTATTTCACCCCTCCGTGAATTATTTACGCCCCTCCGTGAATTATTTCACCCCTCCGTGAATTATTTACGCCCCTCCGTGAATTTTTTCACCCCTCCGTGAATTATTTATGCCCCTCCGTGAATTTTTTGGGCCCTCCGTGAATTATTTATGCCCCTCCGTGAATTATTTGACCCCTCCGTGAATTATTTACGCCCCCCCGTGAATTATTTGATGCCTCCGTGAATTATTTACCCCCCTCCGTGAATTATTTCACCCCTCCGTGAATTATTGATGCCCCTCCGTGAATTATTTGATGCCTCCGTGAATTATTTATGCCCCTCCGTGAATTATTTGATGCCTCCGTGAATTATTTACGCCCCTCCGTGAATTATTTACGCCCCTCCGTGAATTCTTTCACCCCTCCGTTAATTATTTACGCCCCTCCGTGAATTATTTCACCCCTGCGTGAATTCTTTATGCCCCTCCGTGAATTATTTGGGCCCTCCGTGAATTATTTATGCCCCTCCGTGAATTATTTGACCCCTCCGTGAATTATTTACGCCCCTCCGTGAATTATTTCACCCCTCCGTGAATTATTTACGCCCCTCCGTGAATTATTTCACCCCTCCGTAAATTATTTATGCCCCTCCGTGAATTATTTGGGCCCTCCGTGAATTATCTATGCCCCTCCGTGAATTATTTGACCCCTCCGTGAATTATTTACGCCCCTCCGTGAATTATTTCACCCCTCCGTGAATTATTTACGCCCCTCCGTGAATTTTTTCACCCCTCCGTGAATTATTTACGCCCCTCCGTGAATTATTTGACCCCTCCGTGAATTATTTACGCCCCTCCGTGAATTATTTCACCCCTCCGTGAATGATTTACGCCCCTCCGTGAATTATTTATGCCCCTCCGTGAATTATTTGACCCCTCCGTGAATTATTTACGCCCCTCCGTGAATTATTTCACCCCTCCGTGAATTATTTACGCCCCTCCGTGAATTTTTTCACCCCTCCGTGAATTATTTATGCCCCTCCGTGAATTATTTGGGCCCTCCGTGAATTATTTATGCCCCTCCGTGAATTATTTGACCCCTCCGTGAATTATTTACGCCCCTCCGTGAATTATTTGATGCCTCCGTGAATTATTTACCCCCCTCCGTGAATTATTTCACCCCTCCGTGAATTATTGATGCCCCTCCGTGAATTATTTGATGCCTCCGTGAATTATTGATGCCCCTCCGTGAATTATTTGATGCCTCCGTGAATTATTTACGCCCCTCCGTGAATTATTTACGCCCCTCCGTGAATTCTTTTACCCCTCCGTTAATTATTTACGCCCTTCCGTGAATTATTTCACCCCTGCGTGAATTATTCATGCCCCTCCGTGAATTATTTGGGCCCTCCGTGAATTATTTATGCCCCTCCGTGAATTATTTGACCCCTCCGTGAATTATTTATGCCCCTCCGTGAATTATTTGATGCCTCCGTGAATTATTTACGCCCCTCCGTGAATTATTTCACCCCTCCGTGAATTATTTACGCCCCTCCGTGAATTATTTCACCCCTCCGTGAATTATTTATGCCCCTCCGTGAATTATTTGATGCCTCCGTGAATTATTTACGCCCCTCCGTGAATTATTTCACCCCTCCGTGAATTATTTATGCCCCTCCGTGAATTTTTTGGGCCCTCCGTGAATGATTTATGCCCCTCCGTGAATTATTTGACCGCTCCGTGAATTATTTACGCCGCTCCGTGAATTATTTGATGCCTCCGTGAATTATTTACGCCCCTCCGTGAATTATTTCACCCCTACTACAATACAGCTGTCATGCAATGAGACGACAGCTCCCCATCAACATCGTTTTGATAGTACCCCGTGGTCAGTAGTGTTCTCCACGGGGCGGCACGTGGGTGGTGAGATCTGGGTGGAAGAGGGAGGTGTTGGCAGTGGTCCGCGTGGCAGACCAGGGAGAAGGCAGTGCCCAGATGGCATTAGCCGTCCGGGGCATAGGTACCGTGTCGATAGGCAACCTGTAGTGGTCCGCACCGGGCCATGGCATGCTACTTGCCCATGGAAGGGGGATAGGCGATTGGTGGTGCTTTACGGCCGTGGAGATTGGCAGAGTTTGCCTGCTTCGCACCGCAAGTTCTTGCAGCAACATGCCTTCCGCCTGCCTGCAGGTTAGTGGCGGTCCGCAAGGTGGAGCACGGCAACGGCTATGTGGCATGGCGAACCCCCCAAGTCACAATTGGTGTTGGTCTGGTACAACGTTGCAATGCCTCCTGCTAGCCTCTGGGGGACAGGAGGCCTTCCATGATGAGTGCCCAGATGATGTGGCGCTGTGGGCTACATGTTGGGGTGACATTGTGGCAGGTATGACAGGTGCTGTGTACCGTCCACATGCCGTTGCACGCCTGCTGGCGGATGAGGGACAGCCAACTGTTACTGTGTGCCAGTGTAGTGGTCGGTGTCAATGTGTCAGGAGGGCTCCCAAGTTTGAGTGGATGCAGCAGTCCGAGATGGCTGAGTGTTGGAAGCACATGGTACCGAAACTGGTTCGTGCTGGTGTTCGTTCTTTGTCGGACTGCTTGTCTCATGAGCAATGGTGGCAGCGGTGCCCAGTGTGTGACGTGAAAGTCCACCAGGCTGGAGGTGAGTTGGGAATGCCCGCCCAAGTCCTGCATGTTACTAACCAGGGCCAGAGCGTGCGGGTGCGAATGAGGGAGGGAATGAGGGGCCGTTCGTTGGGCCGCCCTTCAAACGCCCCCCCATGTGGCTGTGGGGGGGATCTCCAGGAGGCCATTGTACTATCGTCACTAGTGTTCAACAAGTGGGCTCTACTCCATGTCCACAATCAACAGCTTCATAGCTTGACGGTGGATCATGAGTTTGTGGATATCAATGGGTACCATTGGTCCCTTCGGGCCATGGTGCTACATGTTGGACCAACTAGGGAGCAAGGGCACTTTATTGCTCACATTTTAGTTCGCGATGTGTGGTGGTTGTGTGATGATGCGTCCGTGAGCAGGGGACGGCCCCCAGCCACTTCACGAAAGGTGACATTCCTATTGTATGAGCGTACTCCCACGGAGATGGTGGGTCTGTCACAGGGCGGTTCACAAAGCAATCGTGGTGTACGTGATGGCCCCCCTCAGTCTGTAGCAACAATTGTCGACAGGCATGCCCGCAGCATGCCAAGTATCACCCCGTTGCGAGCCATGGCGCTGGCAACAGGTGACCCAGAGTCTACCAACCACATTGGGGACGCACAACCCTCCCCCTCACAGTTTGCAACACCAACTGTCAACAGGCATGCCCCGAGCGTGCCAAGTAACACCCAGTTGCCAGCCATGGCGCTGCCAACGGGTGACCCCGGATATGCCACACATGTGGGGGATGTGCAGCCCACCCCCGAGTTTATTGAAGCTGTGGCAAAGCTTGTACAAAAGCAAAGGGTACGGGTGAAACAGCATCTGCAGGTCCGTGTGCAAGCCCACCAGGCTCATCTCCGGGCACGTCATGAGAAGGAGTGGGATGAGAGGCATGCAGGTCAGGGCATGTCACACCGGTCTGTTTCCGAGTCCATAGAACAGGATAGAGCCCGATCTGCTGCATTGGCAGCAACGGGGAGCAATGCTTTTTCTGTGATGATGGGGGCAGCCCCCAGGCAACAGACAGCAGGGCCAAAGACACTGCAAACGTTTGTGGATGAGCATTGGCAGTTGCAGTTCACTGTTCAAGGGGGTGTAATGTGCATATGTTGTTCATGGGCTGCTGAAACGGATTGTCCTAGGGTGAAGCAGCCACCGAAGGCTGCTGCAGCCTTGGTGAATGGGACATATGGCATGGGCATGCGTATGATGATTGCTACACCAAAGGGATGGCGTAAAGATGTCCTGGAGGGTCACCTTGGTGTGTCACGTGGCACGACCAGCAGCCGCAAGAAAATTGATAATCCTGGCCGCCACCACTTGGCCGCTGAGGAGAGTTTCCGGGTGCATTGTGCAGAACGTTTTCGGGCACTGTGTCCCAGTGCATCTGCATCTGCACGTGCAGTCAATGTGGCAGAGAGGAGCACTGTGTTCATTAGGGGTGAGGGCATGGACCTCGGTGTACCTATGAGCGATGCGGTGGCAGCCATTTTGTCGCGCTTGGTGGAGGTGTACATTGGCCTCCGCATGTGCACATCCATCCGTGCAATCAGTGAACGCATTCTTCTGCATTGTGCGTTTACCTCCGAACCGGGCCATCATGCCTCTCGGCGATGGATAGTTGAGAGGGCCATGGTCGCAATGCATGGCGCCATGCAAGATGGTGTGTCAGAGACCTTGCAAAGGGCATTGTTCATTGCCTTGTTGTTGGATGGATCTGACCGGCAACGGCATCGCATCAATGAGTATGCCATCCTGCTCCTCTTTCCAGGCACTGGGCCGGGGGGAATGTGTGAGGTGTTCCTTGGTGTGGTGGATGTGGCTTCAGGGGAGGCACAAGAGGTGACGGCACAGGTGGAGGCAGTGCTGCTGTCCTGGATGCCTGATCGTGCCTGGTGGGCTCAGAAGGTTGTGGCTTTTGCGGTGGATGGTGCCTCTAACCTTGTTGTGCGTGGTGCCACTGCAAGGCAAGCTGTTGATGTGTCGGCAAGGGAGCACAATGTGTTTGCCATGCTTGTGAAGTGGCTGTCCTTGCTAACCCCCTTGGATGAGCCATGCCATGTGGTCCAGTGCAAGCTAGGCCTTGCCTTGGAGGCTGCCGGCCAAGTGCATGCTGACTACCTGGCAGCCGTGGGTCGCCAACGTGCATTGTACAACGGTGCGCGCCAGTGGAAGGACCTCCAAAGGTGTGTCCAAGAGAACACCAGACCAGATACACGCAGCGGGTTGCGTTTGATCCCTGCTAGTCACCGTATCCGGTGGTCCGAGGCAAATGCCCGTCGCAACAAGGTGTTCTTGGCCAATGTGCCATGGGTGGCGAGGCATTTGGATTCCAAAACGCACCTCACCACCAAGGAGGAGGATGTGTGGGAGGATTGCCATGATGCAGGTTTGCTGTCATGGGCAGTGGTATACGGGGACATACTACATGGTACGCGCAGCTTCAACAACGTTGCACAGTTGCATGCACCAACAGGTGCCCACTTGACCAAGGCAACCGAAATGTTACAGGCACGGGTGGAAAAGGTGGCGAGGGAGGAGGGGCCAGGGTGGACTCAATTCAAAGAGCAAACTGTGACAGGTGCATGGCATGACGTTGAATTGGTCCGGTTTGATGCCGATGGCCAGAGGTGCACAACCAGCCCCCCTTTTCCAGCCACAGAGGCACGGGCAGTCACACACACACTGGTTGCTGGCATCAGGGAGGGACAGGGTACCATTGACCCCCGGGGTGTTCTTGAGTGTGCTGTGTTGCTTGACCACGGCCGTTGGCTCGCTCTACCAGCGGCTGATCGAGCCACATTTGGAGTGGATCTGCTGAAGAAGTTCATGGGCACACACCATGCTGAACTGGCAGCTGCGCATGTTAATGCTGCTCGTGCATTGGAAGAGTGGGAATCCTTCAAGGAGCATGTCGTTCGGACCTTCGCCAAGACCCCCATGTCCCGGATGTGGGAGGCCTTGACGCCGGAGCGGGAGCATGTCCAATGGGTGAGTGTTTTGCGTGTTATGGCATTGCTGCGCACATAATCCTTGCGGAGGCTGCTGTTGAGCGTGCCATTTCGTTGCGTGGGAGGTTCACCAACAGTATGCATGATATGGAGGACACACATGTCCTTAGCATGTGCATGGCTTTGCATTGTAATCTGCCACCTTTGCGGCAGTGGGTGAAGGGGCAGGGTGTCGAGGTAGCCAGCAAGCTGGCAGCCAATGCACGCTTCGATGTGCGTCCCCGGCATAGGGTTTCGCATCGCATTGATCCACGTACATCAGTGGAAGCGGCCATGTTGCAGTGCCTGGAAGGGGAGGCTGCAATGGCAGACGATGGTGACATTTTGCCATCTTTTGGGGGGTCGGAAGTGCCACTGGCTTGTCAAGGCGCAACACGCAGACGCGCTGACCGACAAGCCCCGTCTGAGCACACTGAGGGCACTTTGGTCGAACCAGATGGTAGTCCTGCTCAGCATGGTGGCAACCATGACTTCTTCACTTTCCGAAGGGGCATGGATTGTGCAATGTGCAGGCAATCTGTGCGCATCTGGTGCAACACATGTCTGGTTTGCCATACATGCTTCGTCAAGGATCCAAGACCGTGTGGTGAGGCAGTGGTGCAGGTTGTGGATGATGCAGCTGAGGCTGCTGAAAATGATAGTGAAGAGGAGGCAGTGGCACCACGGAAGTCCGACCCAAAGCGTGCCTTGGCCCGTGCACAGGCCAAGTTGGTATGTGCTGCAAAATCAGGCACATTGCGTGACTGGACACGCGCTCGCATCTGTGATTGCTTGGCAAGCATGGGTGTGAAGGTGCCAAATAGCAAGACCCGGGGAGAAGCCCGAGAACTTGCTATGCAAGAGGTGTTGCCTTTGCTAGCCCAGATGGACTGTGACTGGGTCCCCCCAACGGATCGTGTTACCCGTTCTGCTGCACCTCCCAGCAGCTCACAACCATGTTCCCAAGTGCCGGTGGATGACATGGACGGACTCATTGATGAATGACAGTGTTGGGGTTGCAGTGGTATTGTGCTTTTGCATGCCTGCTGTGCCAATCCCCATGTTCTCCTTCTCTGCAGGTCCATTCATACATTAGCAAGCATCAGTACGGTTTTCCCATTTCCCTTGGTTTTCCCTTTTTCCACATTTTCCCCAACGCCCCATTTTTCAAGAGGTATGTGTTTTTTTTTGGGGGCAGGGAGGGGGGGGGGGGGTACTTGTGCCACATTGTTCCCAGAATTGCCTTTTCCGGATTTTCAAACCCCCTTTTTTCCCCAACCCAACCACATTGTTCCCAGAATTGCCTTTTCCGGATTTTCAAACCCCCTTTTTTCCCCAACCCAACCCATCATTTTCTTGAACTGTGTGGTTGTGTGTTTTTTTTTTGGGGGGGGGGGGCTTGTATGAGACTTTTCCCAGTTTTCCCTTGTCCACATTTTCCATTCCAAACTATTTTCCCTAACGCACCATTTTACCGAGGTGAAGTGCCTGTGTGTCTGTGGGGGGTGGGGTATTGCACTTTTATCCCCATTTTCCTTTGAAGTTGCTATGTGTCTTGGGGGGGGGGGGTCTGCACTGCTGTAACCATTTTCTTGAACTCAAGTTCTTGTGTGTGGTGTGTGTGGGGGGGGGGGGGGGCACTTGTATCAGACTTTTACTTGGATGTGCTCTAATGGTGGGTCCGCAACACGACATGCCAAATCAGACTTCAGACTTCAGACTTTATACCCATAGCTGTACAAGCCTACTTCACAAAGGTCATGGAGCGAGCCTCCGAAGCCAACACAGACACGGTGATGGAAGAAGTGGCCCAGCACTCCAATGGACCAGATCAAATAATGAGGGCCCTGACCCTCTCGGCAGCGCAAAATATCATTGATCTTACGCACAAACGATCCGCCATGAGTGCACATCTCGACATCCTAACGGCGGCTGGCCCACCACAAGATCAACAAGCAATCAAGCACAGAGCGATGCTCACAGCCGCATTGGAGGACCTGGCCGCCGCGATCAGGCTCTCGTTGCATTAGTACAAGCTCGAGGACGGCTCACCACTGTATGAGGCGAGGAAAACGTTTTTCCTCTTAATTGCACAAAGCAAAGAATGTGAGGAGCAGCTCCAAATGATTGAAGGCAACGATGAGCCCGCCCGCAAGAAGTTACACGATCAATGGACGCACGTTAACCAGCAAATCGCGCAAA
The DNA here is from genome assembly GCA_964036045.1 of Eutreptiella sp. 'Long Island Sound 2002'. Lineage (NCBI taxonomy): Eukaryota > Euglenozoa > Euglenophyceae > Eutreptiales > Eutreptiaceae > Eutreptiella > Eutreptiella sp. 'Long Island Sound 2002'. Next base: position 52,045,849 of record OZ038385.1, read on the forward strand.
CGGAGACGAACATCTACAACTTGCTACAGAGCCCAGACAGCAATCTTGACAGCACCATCAAAGCACAGCAAGAAGAGGTTCTCCGACAACAGCAAGTGCTAGTCGACCAACGAGCATCTATGGATCGGCGCCTGGCCGTGGCCATAGGGGTCTCGCCCGCCAAAAAGAAGGCTAAAGGGTTCTATCCAGACAAAGTCCCAGATACACCCCCCGACATAATACCCCCCCCTCCAAGTACCGCACCCCCCGCAGGGGGGACTGTTTACTGTGGTTTCTCCCAGGACAATGTCGCTGCAGTCACCGCCATGCGTGAGCGCATCAGGATTGTGTATAGCGACTTAGTCGGCTATCAGACATCAGACATCAGACTTTTATGGACCATCATTACCAGACCATGAACCCCCCTCCCCCAGCCCCTTGATTATGCACTACATCAACCCCCCCCCCCCCGTTCTTGTCCACACCAAACTCTTCACAGGAAACCCCCCCCGTGACCCCCCCACCCCCCCCCCCCACTATCGGGTGCTTTCAACCCCCCCCCCCCAAGGAAAAAAGGTGCCACGGAAAAAACAAACCCCCCCGTTTGGAAACCAATTGCACACCTGTTGTTGACAATGTATGTGACAACTTCAATTTGATTCTGATTTTGGTTGTTTGAGCAGACAATTTGTTTGTGTACAACGCCCTTGAGGTGTTTTTGATTGTTTGTGGTCTAGGCCTTTGCGCCTTGGACCAGAGACTCCTTCAATGATGAACGCGTTGATCACAACTGAGAAGGGGTTCTGGCACGTTTGCTCCTGCAACCAATTACAATTTGCTGACTGTGAGCCCCTTCAATGACGATGCATGACAATTTACATGTGCTGCTCCGTCACGCGTGGGTCTTCAGTGTCGACCCCCGCAGGGACCTGTTTCTTAGCACCCGTTTTGTGCGGACGGAGCTTTGCGGATTTGCGGCCGAGGAATGGGACTGCCCCCAGCAGTCAGTGTACCATGTCCACCAGAATGTGCACCATGTCCTCCAATGGCCAGCAACCATTTTGAAAACCAAGCCACATACATCTGAGAAGGGGCTCTGCAGTGATTTCGAATTTGACTTCCTTGTTTTAAACCGCCCCTCTGTCCCAGCCCCGAAGGCTCATTGCAATGTGCTGCACTATGCCCTGCTCACGCTTTGTTGTTCATTGCAGGATCTGGTGACGACCATTAAAACCCCTGTGCTCTGTCTTGTCGTCCTCCGTCTTGCCGTGGTGTTTCTTGAGGAAGTTTGGAAAACCATGCAGAGAAATCCATAGTGTAGGGAAAACACCCCCCACGCAACCCCATGCGCAATGGTGTGGAAAAGCCTGCCTTGCCTCTTTCAGTGTCAGCATCACATGGTGTGTGTCTGTGATGTTCGATGTTTTGTTGGTTCTGCGTGTAGTGGAAAAACATGGAAAAAAACACAGACTACAGATTACCCACAGACTACAATTCTCAGAGGTGTGTTATGGTGTAAGTCGTGAACATTTGCAACTTTGGTGCCACGTGTCGCATTGCATTTCTTTTGAAGGTGTATTTGAACGTGTGCTGTTTGTTCCTGAAAAACACCCATCGAGGTGTTTGGTATGTCCATGGTCTAGGCCCTGGCGTCTACGACCACAGACCCCTTCGATGAGGAATGTGCTGACGACAACTGAGAAGGGGTTCTGATTTCCTGGTATTTGCTTCCATGTTTGCTATTTGACAAACGAGGTTACGCATCCCCTTCGATGATTTTCTAAGGGCGCAAACGCAGGGGGATGCTTTGCCGACATCGGGTCTGTGCTTCCCCCACAGCAGAGGCACAGACCCCCGCAGGGACCTTTTTTCTTAGGCCCTGTTTTGGTCGGCAGAGCTGTTGAGAAAGTGGGGCATGAAACAGCATTTGCCTAAGCATGGGAAAATCAGTACCTTCCAACTCCACATCCGGGGGGGAAGGGATTCGGCTTCGCAGCAGCAGCATCCCTAAAGAGCCCTCGAGGCGCAGCCCCTGTCCCGGCCAAGACCCCAAGACATTTTTCAAACATCCCCATAGTCGTATGGCGCCCGGAGGCTGACGCTTCCACCAAAAACAATATTATGAGAAGGGGCTCTGCTTTGGCTGTTCTGGTTACCATTCACAGAGGTGTGCGTTGCTAATACTTTTGTGTCTTGGTTCTGTTTGATTTGATGGATTTGATGGATTTTATTTTATTAGATGGAGCATGCATTGTGCCATGTACGTATGCACTGTCAGCCAAAAAAAAAACTGAGAAGGGGCGCTGCTATGTGGGTACTGGTGGTCCATTGATTTAATGTGGTTGTGATTTCATGGTATGTTTTCGTTTTATCGCACTTGATTTTACATTATTTGCTGGATCATGCACAACACCCTTGAGGTGTTTGGTACGTCCGTGGTCTAGGCCATGGCGCCTATGACCATAGACCCCTTCAATGATGAACATGCTGCCCGCTACTGAGAAGGGGTCCCATGTCACATGCTCCTGGTACCTATGTCCCTTCAACGCTTATCTGTTCCTTGTTGTGCATGTCTCTCTCAACACAAAGGGAAATGCGTGTATTGCCTAGGAGACAAGTGTGCGCTGAGCCTCTTCTACACATAGGGAACTCTTTTGTTATCGACCCTTGACCCTTGAGGCGAGGAAGCGCGTCTAGGGTCTAGACCGTTGCGTCTCTGACCCAGACACTGTGGGCTGCACTTTGCCATGTCGTCTAGCCCCCTTAGTGTGGCCTCTTCCGCCCCCTCCAGCCCTTCGTTCCCGGAATGCGGTTGGGGGGATCTGCCGGAGCTCTTGCGGTTTGGAGACCAACCCCCATCACCACCGTGGGACTCTGATGCTGAGAAGTGTCTCAGCGAACTGGCCTCCCCCCAGCCTCCATTGCCAACACCGCCTCCCTCTCCCCCTTCACCCTGCCGTGCACCAACAACCTCTCCAATGCCCGTAAGTCCTCCACGCAGACCCCACATTAACCCAACCCCAACCACATTAACTCAACCGGGCGCCCCAGAGGCGCCACAGTCTGCCCCTGTCCCGGCCCTGGCGCCGGCTGACAGGGGCGCGCCGCACTCTGCCCCCCCAACCCCATACCTGGTAGCCCTGGAAGCCGTGGAGGAGGCCCCGATGTGCACTGCCGTGCCACCGCCATCCCCCCCGCAACCCCCCAAGTATGTACCCAAGGACCCGCCCACCCCCCCAAAGCCCACTGTACACGGGCCCTACAGTGCCAAAACACTGCAGCTCATCCGGGAGAATCACGGGGGTGGGGTCCAGTACTTTGTAGACAGCGTGCTGAACCGCCGAGCGATGTACCGGTTTGCTGTGCAGCAGCCCAAGAAAAACCCCCTGCGGGTGTGGCAGGAGGGCATGCGAATTAGGCGTTCGCATTTCCTCAGCAGGGACGAGGAGCATGCAGCAGTGGTACTTGAAATCCTGTGTGCCACCCCAAAACCCCCCCGAATCCCCAAGCCAGCCCCGCCACCTGTGCCGCGTCGGCCGCTGCCCCCTCCACCAAGTGATCAGGTGACGCTGACCCAATATAGCAGGCACCGCCGTACCTCCCTCCTCCCACTGGCTCCCGCCCCAAAGCGGCCATGCCCCACCCCGCAGTACGGTTCATTGCTCCAGCGGCGTGCGTCTCAGTCCGCCCCCCCGCAATTTGGGTCATTGCTCCCTGCGCAAGCCCCCCTGCAGCGACCCCAGACTTCGGCGAGACGTTCGAATTTCCAGCTCTTCGGGCAGTGTGCGCCGAGCGTCTCTTACTCGTAGGGCACTCTTCCAAATGGCTCCAAAATGGCTCGCCAAGACCAAGTATGGTGCAAAGCCGAAGCCGAAGGCAACGGCACCACCACCATCACCATCACCATCACCATCGCACGCCCCAGAGGCGCGCGCCTCCGCCCCTATCCCGGCCCGCGCGCCGGCTGACACGGGCGCGCCGCACTGTGCCCCCCAAAAGGCACCGGCAACTCAACCGGGCGCCCCAGAGGCGCCACAGTCTGCCCCTGTCCCGGCCCTGGCGCCGGCTGACAAGGGCGCGCCGCACTCTGCCCCCCCAAAGGCAATGGCACCTCAACCGCGCGCCCCAGAGGCGCTGCACTCCGCCCCTATCCCGGCCCTGGCGCCGGCTGACAGGGGCGCGCGACCCTCTGCCCCCCCACAGGCACCGCCCCAGCCGCCACCCGGGGGTGTGGATTTCGTCATGATCCCACCGCAACCCTCGGCACAACCACCATCATTGCGCGCCCCTGAGCCGCAGCAATCCGCCCCTGTCCCGGCCATGGCGCCGGTGGACTCGGGCGCGCCACAGGGTGCCCAACCCTCTGCACCAGCAATGCGTGCCCCCGAGCCGCAGCAATCCGCCCCTGTCCCGGCCATGGTGCCGGCTGACTCGGGCGCGCCACAGGGTACCCAACCCTCTGCACCAGCAATGCGTGCCCCCGAGCCGCAGCAATCCGTCCCTGTCCCGGCCATGGCGCCGGTCGACTCGGGTGCGCCACAAGGAGCTCAATCCTCTTCACAACCACCATGCGCTGCTCAGCCACAGCAGCCAACACTGTTGCCCACTACGGCCACGTTGAACAACATGGACTACGGGCCCGATGACAACCTTGTCGAAGGGTTTACTCAACGGTGGCTTGACCGCGACAAGTTCGTGACCAAAGCATCAGAGGTGTACACCGTCCATGAGATGGCGGCCGCTGAGGTGTGGGCAGACAAGAACGGCACCAAGCGGCGCTTGGCCTTTGAGGAATGGAGGCCCCACGGTGATGGCGATGGGGATGGGAATGCTGCCCCACCGCCACAATGGGCCTCCCAAATGGAGGTCTGGGGCAACTATGAGCTGTCCGATGGTGACATGGTGCGTGGCTGGATCTGCAGCAACCACCACTGGGATAAAAACAAGCCGGACTTCGAGGCGAGGGTGCATGGAGATGGCATCTCAGGACAGCGTGTTTGGATCAGCTGTGCCAATAAGCCACGCACCAATCTCGCTGACACCTATTGGTGTAAGATTGTCCCCGACACAGGTGCCTTTCAGACCTTGCGTAGGGAGATCCAGGACGGAGAAGCGTGGCCCCAACTGCTGGCAAACATGCGGGCCGAACCGAGGGACACGCCTCCCCTGTCGACCGAGGACCAGGACATCCTGAAACACCTTGTCAAACAGCACGGGCTGAATCCCTCACAGGCGTTGGCTGTGCGGCAGGTGTTGGATGAGTCATGCATCACGGCATTGACTGGTGGTGCTGGCACAGGGAAGTCGGAGACTTTGGTGGCATGCATCAAGGCCGTGCTATGGCAGCAAGGCCTCCTGGTCGCCCAGAACCCTGAACCTGCTGACCGGAGTACGTGGAACATGGGCAGGAAGGTGGGGGGACCTGAGTCAGATACCCAACCCCGCGCATGCGTGTTGGTGACTGCACCCACGAACGCACAAGTCGACATGTTGTTGGCACGCGTTCACGAGGAGTGTTACAAGGACAGTGTGTTTCGTGAGAAGGTGCTTGGCGAGCACCCAGCCCCCTGGTTGCGCCTCCGAGCCCAACGGGCTACTGCCCCAACAGGCCTGGCACCCTTCGACCAGGAGGAGGTGCAGAAGACCTTGGGCAAGACCCCAGGTTGCAAGCCTACCCTCAAATGTGCCCTCAACTCCTGCCGTGTTCTGTTTGCCACGGCTGGGATGGTTGCTAACCGGCACAAGATGCTGCTTGGGAAAGGGCAGGAAAAAACCAGGTTCGCGTTAAGCTTCGTGGATGAGGCGTCGAGGCACAGCATCCCTGTAGGCCTGGACTTGGCCGCCATGGGCAGCCAATGTTTGTTGTGTGGTGACCCAGGGCAGTTGCGGCCCTACAGCCACGTCCAGCTTTTGGCAAGTTGGTGTGAGGCTGAGGGGCTTGACGTAGTCCCCCAGAGAGTGGCATGGCCACGGACGGACACCTTCAAGTTCAACGGGGTTGTAATGGACGGTCCTGGCCCGGAAGTGCATTGGCATGATTCACATCGGTTTTGCACCACCAGCACCTTGCAATTCTTTTTGTACCGCACGCGCTGCCGGGCCAGTATCCTGGTACAACAGTACCGGATGACCCAGCCGCTGGCCATGGTCATGCGTGCCTTGTTTACGGGGGGGGCAGCTGGCCACTACCACTCATCTGAGCACCCCCTCCCCGACCCCATCCTGAACAACCCCATCCGCATTGTGGACCTCGCTAGGTCCACTTGGTGGGGGGAGTTGGAGCAGACTTTGGGGGCACAGGACCTAGGTAGAATGTGGCACGACGTACAGGAAGCATGGGCCACCCTGCGAATGGATCCGGTGTTGCTAAACCAGGGGGGCCTGAGCATGGAGGAGGGTCTGCTGGTGTGCCATTTTTTGGAGTATGCTGCCAGGAAAGGGACCTACCCAGCATAGTCGGTAGCGGTAGTGACGACTCACTACGCACAGATGGTGTGGTTGAAACACTGCGTGGCGTCTGTTGGCCGCAAGTGGCAGACCCATCATGTAAACCTCCTCAGCACGGTTGCGACCCTCGATATGTTCCAGGGGCTGCAAGCCCCAGTGATCCTGGCGTCCCTGGTGTCCAAGACACCAGGGATCATGCTGGACATCTGGCGGTCAAACACCCTGACCAGCAGGGCGCAGTCGGAGCTGCACCTCTTCGGGCACTTTGCACGGTGGACCACCCACCCCACCCCTGGTGTATGGCTCAAGGCACTGCACGCGATGCAATGGGAAGCAGCCTCTGGGACTATGAGCGACACTCTTGAGCTGGCAGGGGGTTCTGAGGGAGGCCGCAACTGTGGAGAAGATTGTGCATGGCACAATCTACCGGTTGGCTGGGGGGTGGTGGGGCACTGGCTGTGCAAGCCATGGAGGAGGCACAAGAGGGCACGGGACCCATGGGGGTATCAACCAGGCAGTGCGGATCAGTTGCTGGACTTTGAGCGCATCATGGCCAACAATCGGAAGGATGAGGTGTCTGTTTCTCTGAGGGATGCACAGGGGAACATTGTGCAACCCCGCCTTTTGGGGGTCATCCTGCCTGACTTCACCGAATGGGCGCTCCCGTACGTCTTGGTTGAGGACGATGGACAAGGGGACAGGGGAGAGGGGGACTGGGGGGGGCTGATGAGGGTAACCCACACATCCAAGCTTGACGTGTGGGAGCAGCGACTCGTGCAGCACCTGGTGGGAAGGCCCCTCTTCTGGAAGCAAAAGTACAGCAACAAGGAGACAGTAGGGGCGTACCGCAAGATCCACGTGCCCTTGTGGCAGGACGCGTACGCGTGCCTGGATTCCGTGCCGTTCTGGCGTGCGGAATTCCGCACCCCTATTGGTGTGTACGTGGCGTCCCTGCTCCATGGTGTGCACCCCTGCCCTGGGACCCTTGGGGTGTGTGCACCGATTCCGGTGCACGAGGAGCAAGCCCCCCAATGTGGGTGGCGCAAGCTGCCCCACGGGGTGAAAGATTACATCCTGGGGCGCCACTAACCCTTTATGTAGGAGAACATGCATTGACCCATGGCCTCTGACCATCCCTGGCACATCACAACAGTACCGGCCACAGCACCAGCGGGAAAGAGTACACACATGTGATCACCACCAGGTTTGCTGCACTGTGCGTTCATTATGTTTGTCCGCTGCGGTACGAATGTGCCCATGCATGACTGTCCAAGATTGAAGGAGGTCTCCAAGGTCTTCAGGGTGGGGATGCCCAAAAAGGAGGTTGAAGACACGCCAACGATAATTGCCGTTCAACAATGATACAGGACAATACATCAGGAACAGGCCTATGCATGCCCAGAGCGTGCCTATGGACGCCTCTGTGCCAGCCATGGCGCTGGCACAAGGCGCACCCCCCCCCTTCCCCAACTGCAACACAGAGTGCTTCAAGGGTAGGGGACATGAGTACGCATGCCCAGAGCATGCCTAATGAGATGTGGGAAAGAGTACACACATGTGATCACCACTAGGTTTGCTGCACTGTGCGTTCACTATGTTTGTCCGCAATGGTACGAATGTGCCCATGCCTGACTGCCCAAGATTGAAGGCGGTCTCCAAGGTCTTCAGGGTGGGGATGCCCAAAAAGGAGGTTGAAGACACGCCAACGATAATTGCCGTTCAACAACGTTACAGTACAGGGGTTCCGTCAAATATTTGGTGGGTGTACAGCCCCCTAATATTTGACGGAACCCCTTCCGTCAAATATTTGGTGGCTCTACACCCCCCAAATATTTGACGGAACCCCTTCCGTCAAATATTTGGTGGGTCTACACCCCCCAAATATTTGACGGAAGGGGTTCCGTCAAATATTTGGTGGGTGTACAGCCCCCAAATATTTGACGGAACCCCTTCCGTCAAATATTTGGAGGGTCTACATCCCCCAAATATTTGACGGAACCCCTTCCGTCAAATATTTGGAGCGTCTACAGCCCCCAAATATTTGACGGAAGGGGTTCCGTCAAATATTTGGGGGGTCTACACCCCCCAAATATTTGACGGAAGGGGTTCCGTCAAATATTTGGAGGGTCTACAGCCCCCAAATATTTGACGGAACCCCTTCCGTCAAATATTTGGTGGGTCTACAGCCCCCAAATATTTGACGGAAGGGGTTCCGTCAAATATTTGGAGGGTCTACACCCCCCAAATATTTGACGGAACCCCTTCGGTCAAATATTTGGTGGGTCTACACCCCCCAAATATTTGACGGAAGGGGTTCCGTCAAATATTTGGTGGGTCTACAGCCCCCAAATATTTGACGGAACCCCTTCCGTCAAATATTTGGTGGGTCTACAGCCCCCAAATATTTGACGGAACCCCTTCCGTCAAATATTTGGAGGGTCTACAGCCCCCAAATATTTGACGGAAGGGGTTCCGTCAAATATTTGGGGGGTCTACAGCCCCCAAATATTTGACGGAAGGGGTTCCGTCAAATATTTGGAGGGTCTACAGCCCCCAAATATTTGACGGAAGGGGTTCCGTCAAATATTCGGAGCGTCTACAGCCCCCAAATATTTGACGGAAGGGGTTCCGTCAAATATTTGGAGGGTCTACAGCCCCCAAATATTTGACGGAAGGGGTTCCGTCAAATATTTGGTGGGTCTACACCCCACAAATATTTGACGGAAGGGGTTCCGTCAAATATTTGGTGGGTCTACAGCCCCCAAATATTTGACGGAAGGGGTTCAGTCAAATATTTGGAGGGTCTACAGCCCCCAAATATTTGACGGAAGGGGTTCCGTCAAATATTTGGAGCGTCTACAGCCCCCAAATATTTGACGGAAGGGGTTCCGTCAAATATTTGGTGGGTGTACAGCCCCCAAATATTTGACGGAACCCCTTCCGTCAAATATTTGGAGGGTCTACAGCCCCCAAATATTTGACGGAAGGGGTTCCGTCAAATATTTGGTGGGTCTACAGCCCCCAAATATTTGACGGAAGGGGTTCCGTCAAATATTTGGTGGGTCTACACCCCCCAAATATTTGACGGAAGGGGTTCCGTCAAATATTTGGTGGGTCTACAGCCCCCAAATATTTGACGGAAGGGGTTCCGTCAAATATTTGGGGGGTCTACACCCCCCAAATATTTGACGGAAGGGGTTCCGTCAAATATTTGGTGGGTGTACAGCCCCCAAATATTTGACGGAAGGGGTTTTGTCAAATATTTGGAGCGTCTACAGCCCCCAAATATTTGACGGAAGGGGTTCCGTCAAATATTTGGTGGGTCTACACCCCCCAAATATTTGACGGAAGGGGTTCGGTCAAATATTTGGTGGGTCTACAGCCCCCAAATATTTGACGGAAGGGGTTCCGTCAAATATTTGGGGGGTCTACAGCCTCCAAATATTTGACGGAAGGGGTTCCGTCAAATATTTGGAGGGTCTACACCCCCCAAATCTTTGACGGAAGGGGTTCCGTCAAATATTTGGGGGGTCTACACCCCCCAAATCTTTGACGGAAGGGGTTCCGTCAAATATTTGGAGGGTCTACAGCCCCCAAATATTTGACGGAAGGGGTTCCGTCAAATATTTGGGGGGTCTACAGCCCCCAAATATTTGACGGAAGGGGTTCCGTCAAATATTTGGTGGGTCTACACCCCCCAAATATTTGACGGAAGGGGTTCCGTCAAATATTTGGTGGGTCTACAGCCCCCAAATATTTGACGGAAGGGGTTCCGTCAAATATTTGGGGGGTCTACAGCGCCCAAATATTTGACGGAAGGGGTTCCGTCAAATATTTGGAGGGTCTACAGCCCCCAAATATTTGACGGAAGGGGTTCCGTCAAATATTTGGTGGGTCTACACCCCCCAAATATTTGACGGAAGGGGTTCCGTCAAATATTTGGTGGGTCTACAGCCCCCAAATATTTGACGGAAGGGGTTCCGTCAAATATTTGGTGGGTGTACAGCCCCCAAATATTTGACGGAACCCCTTCCGTCAAATATTTGGTGGGTCTACACCCCACAAATATTTGACGGAAGGGGTTCCGTCAAATATTTGGTGGGTCTACACCCCCCAAATATTTGACGGAAGGGGTTCCGTCAAATATTTGGTGGGTCTACACCCCCCAAATATTTGACGGAAGGGGTTCCGTCAAATATTTGGTGGGTCTACAGCCCCCAAATATTTGACGGAAGGGGTTCCGTCAAATATTTGGTGGGTCTACAGCCCCCAAATATTTGACGGAACCCCTTCCGTCAAATATTTGGAGGGTCTACAGCCCCCAAATATTTGACGGAAGGGGTTCCGTCAAATATTTGGTGGGTCTACAGCCCCCAAATATTTGACGGAACCCCTTCCGTCAAATATTTGGGGGGTGTACACCCACGAAATATTTGACGGAACCCCTAGTGATGGGGTTCCGTCAAATATTTGGAGGGTCTACACCGCCAAATATTTGACGGAAGGGGTCCAATATCTCACCTCCAAAACATTTCGGGGGTACGCCGCGTCCAGGTTCTGTGGTCTGATCTGTACTTTTTCTCCTTGTAGTTTGTTTTTGCCTCATTACACCTTTCCTTGTGCGAGTTCGCGTTCTGCCAGTTCGCCTACTCTGCGCCTTTGAGCCACAGCTACCTGGCTCGGTCCGAGCCATTGCGCTTCGCGACGGAACCTTGATCGCCTAATGTGCGCCTTTGAGCCTCAGCTTTCGGTTTCAGTCCAAGCCATTGCGCTTCGCGACTAAGCCTGGACGTAGCCACTGCGTGCCTCTGAGCAGCATTACTTCGTTTGTGGTCATAGCCCTAGCGCTCTCAACAACAAACCCACCAGCAACGGCGTCTCCTGGACCAGCCGGTGAGCCTGAGGACTAGCCTGGCTGGCACTCTGAGTACCAAGGACCTGCCCTTGATTGCCCCCCCGAGTTGTGGGAGCCCCATAGTGGTCACGGTTGTGGACCCTGCAAGCCTCGAAGGTCACCCAAACCACTAACAGTCGTGGTGCACGAGCCAAGCAATGGACCAGCCTGCTGAATGGCCACCGGAGCACTTGCTGGAGCCAGCAAGAATGAAGTATGGCCTAATGCTGGCCACAGGACAATTGGGGTGGGAGGCCACACCGGAGGTGGCCGGGCGCCTATGGCGACGGTTGAGGGACCGCATGGCCTCGTGTGACCTTGATGTGGTGAATCTGCATGGTTGCAGGGCATTGTGCCGGTTCATCCACACCGAGCATGGGTTTGCCAAGCCCACTATGCATGATGGGGGGAGCCTCGTGCACTACCGGGATATTGCCACAGACCTGTGGGAACGACTTGCGAAACGGAACACTGGCCGGCCAGGCAGTCGTAAGGCCGGTGCTATTGCCGGGTGGCCGTCAAGTGTGAAGACAGCAGAGCAAAGGGACGTTTGGTGTGAACTGGTGCGTGCCCTACCTCTGGTCGACGAGTGGCCGTTCTGGACTGGGGACGTGGTGTATCCCACCCCTACCATGGGTTACTTCTATGACAAGGCTATTCGCCATGTGACGCCTGGCCCATATTTGTGGCCCCAAGCGACAAGTGGGCCCAAACCACTGGTGAGCGACCTGTTGCCAAGCCCCAAGGCGCGCGCTAGCGGTCGGCGCAACTCGTTGCTGACTGAGGCTGCGGTCCCACGTGTGTGTGTCACTGTCACCCAGACACGGCAAGAGCGCTTTGACCAGGCGTTGCTGCAAGCCGCCCATGGGGCAGCCCGCTGCCTCACGATTGCATGCCAAGGGCTGCAAGAGCAGCGCCGAGAACCATTGACTGAGGACAGCCTGGTGGCAGCATACACGCTGGGCCGCCACTTCGCGAACAGCATGCGGGTGCCTATGCAAGACTGCAACGAGCTCTTGCTGCGTTGCAGCCCCTTCAGCCCAGAGGTGCCAGACAGGCATCCCGGTCGTCTGCATGCAGCCGTACGGGTTATGGACAACGCATGGAGGGATGATGCAGGGCTTGAGATGCTGCAGGTACTAGTGGAGGAGATGGAGGCGGCCGGTGTACAGCCAGCATACACCCAACGATTAAGTCCAGGAGGGCACCCCCGAGGTGACCCAAGTGACTCCACGTCCTCTGCCGTAGCGCAGGGGGTTGGAGCGGCGGTGCGCATGGAGGAGATGGAGGCGGCCGGTGTACAGCGCCCATGCACCCAACCTTTAAGTCAAGAAGGGCACCCCCGAGGTGACCCAAGTGACTCCACGTCCTCTGCCGTAGCGCAGGAGGTTGGAGCGGCGGTGCGCATGGAGGAGATGGAGGCGGCCGGTGTACAGCGACCATGCACCCAACCTTTAAGTCAAGAAGGGCACCCCCGAGGTGACCCAAGTGACTCCACGTCCTCTGCCGTAGCGCAGGAGGGTGGAGCGGCCGTGCGCATGGCAAGAGACCCCTCAGGCGATGAGTCTGTGACTCCCACTTCGTCCTGCCTGGCACAAGGGCGTGGTCCCCCGGCAGGTGCACCTAGGGTGGAGACTGGTGAGGTGTTAAGTCCACCTGCCCCCCCCCCCCAGGTGGTGCGAACGCGGCATGTGTTGAACGTGGAACACCGGACCCCTGGTCCCAGGTCTGCCCCGCCGGTGAGTCACACTCTCCGGCCCCCCACCCTGTGTGTCTGACACCGGCGGCTAGTGATGGAGGGGTGGCGAGTTCCTTGGAGGAGTCTCCTGTACCACTTGCACAGAAACCCAAGGAGCCAGCTGCTTTGGACTGCAGTCCTTCTAGCACAGGCACTGTGGTGACAGTGAAGGCTTGCAGTCAGTCTAGTGCGGATTAAGGGTACACCCCGGTTGAACACCCTAGTTCATTGGCGACAGTGAGGGCTTGCAGTCAGTCCAGTGCAGAGTCAGCGACCACCCCGGTTGCACAACCCAGTTCTGTGGGACAGAGCCCACGGAGCAAGAAGCGCCCAGGGGTTCCCCCACCAAGTAATGGGGCTGCCGTGAAACGTGGCAAGAAAGAGCAAGGCACAAAGACAGCGCCGATAATTCCAGATGCTATGGCATTGGACCACGTGGACAAAAAGCCCAGCAAGGCCGAGGTTGGCAGAGTCCTACCAACGGCAAGGTCCTTGAAGCTTCGCATTCTTCCCGACCAATACGTTGCCGGGGCATGTTTCTACTATGCCGTGGCCCAAAGCCTGCATGCTATCACCAGCAACACCCCGTTGGACGGCGCATCGCTGCGGGCAAGGGCCATCGCCGTGTTTCGCGACATGTGTGGGCTTTCAATTCAAGAGTCTTCACTATCTGTGAACCGGGATCTTGAGAAGGACACATGGCGTGGCCGGCCCCAAGGGGGAATGGCTGACCACTTTGCTGCCTTGGCGAAGCACGTGGACGGTAGTGTGGTGTTGCTGCGATCAGACAGGTACAGCATTGTGACGTCAGGGTTTGGGATTGACAGCGCGTTGACATCCGCTACTGTTTGGGTGCCTGGACGGGAGCATCCGCTGCACTACCATGACTGTGGGGATATGGAGGAGCAGTGCCACCGGGCGACGGTGGTGGTTATTGCCCAGGCGGAACGAGATGGTGTCAAAGGAGGTGGTCATTTCCGGGGTGCAGTCTTTGACCATTCGCTGCAGGTAGCCCCCTTTTGCATGTTGCACGGGATGATGGGCATCTTGGCATACAAGCGTGGGCCGGTTGGGGGGGTTAGAGCGTGGCATTTGCAACTAGGGGTTGGTGGTATGAAGGGCCACACCAATGCAACAGACTGCCGCTGCACTCGTCTAGTGCAACAGACACGCAACTACAAGCCACTAGTGACCCTGGTGAACAAGATGGCAAGGCAGATGTTGCCTGATTGGTTCACATGGACCACCATGCAATTGTCTTGCAATGTGCTCACAAAACCGCATCAGCATGTGCATGACGCGTCCCCTTGGTCGGCAGTGTTTTCCACCGGCCAGCACACACGGGGACACATATGGGTGGAGGTAGGTGGTGTATGTAATGGTCGGGTGGACGGAGATGTAGTATGGAATGCTTGGATGGTGTTACACGGGTTGGCGCCACGTACGATGTATGCCAGCAACCGGTTCTCGTGCGTACGGGTGCATGGCATGGCACTTGTTCTTGGCACGGGGAGAGGAGGTTGGTGGTGTTGTATTCCCGTGGTGACTGCTGCGCACTTTGTCAAGGCCCGGCTGTGGGGCCCACTGTTGCAGCTGGTTGCACCGGTGATGGGGAACCATCAAGTGGGGGGCAGGCCATGGGTTGATGTGTGCACGGAGTGGTGGGAGGCGTTTGCGGCCATGGCCGAGGTGGCCTGGAAGGCCGACTTTCTGAGTGGTGCAGAGCAACGTGCCTTGCTGCAACGGCAACGGACCATGGGGGCAAGGCACCTTGACCTGGGATGGGGGAAGACGTTGTGGACGCACATGTGGGTTGACCACATGTATGCGTATGTTGCACGGTGGGGGACCATTGCAAGGTTTAGTTGCTTTGCATTGGAGGGCAGCCACGTGCGACTGAAACGGTTGCTTAGGAATAGTGGGGGGGTTAGCTTGCTGAACGATAGGTCCGGCTTGCAGTGTGTGGTGGATAACCACACGCTAGATGACCACCTCCGCAAGGAAGGTTGGGAGGTGGAGAGTAGGGCCGTGACCAAGCAAAGGGGGTTCCAACGACGGTGCATGACTTGGTCACGTGCCCGGCGGGAGAGGAAGGGGAGGGAGAACATGGTGAGGAGGATTGTGGAACGTGCATTGCGACAAAGGACCAAGTAAGTGCTTATGATGGATGATTTGTGCCCGTGCATGTTAAGTGAGCCCTGAGTGAGCCCCCAATTAGCTCTCACTGAGCGCTCACTGAGCGCTCACTGAGCCATTTGGCGCGCTCACTGAGCGCTCAGTGAGCCCTCACTGAGCGCTCAGTGAGCCGGCTCAGTCACGGCTCAGTGACGGCTCAGTCGGGATGCTCAGTCAACTGAGCCGTCGAAAAAAAGAAACCCCCCCGGTGAAATCCTCTTGGCCTAGGGATTGGGATCCCTTTGGGGACATTCCAAAACCCCAACCCACCCCCGAAAGCCACAACTTTTCACATTAAACCCCTTGAAAAACACCACTTAGCCCCAAATGAGCCGTTTTAGCCCCAAATGAGCCCCAACTTCACATTTCCAAGTGAGCCGCAGGTACATGGTGGACACTCCCGCCGCGGGACCGTGCATTCCTCGATGAGACCGCTTTCCGCTTACATGCAGGTGCATAGTGGGCCACTTGGTGGAGCACCGCGGCGACCATGGGGAATGGAGAATCCACATGGGTACAACTGGTGTTGGTTGGGTACCACGCTGCAGTGTCTGTTGGTGGCGTCGGGTGGACATGCAGGACACGCAGGACACGCAGGATGCCTGGACGAGGAGGGTGTCTGGGGACCATTGTGGCAGGGTGATGTGGCACATGGAGGAGGTGGTGCATACAATCCACAGGACATTGCTGAGAGGCTGGCAATGGAGGATGCCATGTGTGAGACGGTGTGCCGATGCAGCGGGCGATGCAAGTGCAAAGCCCCTGCACCAAAATTCCAATGGATGCGGCAGGCGGAGATGCCCGAGTGTTGGAAGTACATGGTGCCCAAGCTCACGGCCGCTGGGGTGGTTGCTCTGTCATGTTGTTGTTTGTCGTACGAGCAGTTCTGGCAATACTGTGGTGCCTGTGGGGTGAAGGTTCTGCGGGAGGGGGGGGAGACAGCCATGCCAGCGCAGATATTGCATGTGACGAACCAGGGACAGAGTGTGCGCCACCGTGTGAAGGAGGGAATGAAGGGGAGACCGGTTGGGTTACCTGACAACCCCCCCCCGTGTCCGTGTGGGGGTGACCTGAGGGAGGCACCAATGTATACATCGGTGGTATACAACGAGGTCGTGGGGTTGCATGTCCACAACCAGCAAAAGTACAAGTTGGTTGTGGACCATGAGTTTCTCGATTGCCTGGGGTGGCAATGGTCCTTGCATGCCATGGTGTTGCACATTGGAGCGACGAGTGAGGAGGGTCACTTTGTGGTGCATGTCGTTTTCAACGACAGGTGGTGGTTGTGTAACGACACCACGGTGAAGGCCATGAATCCCCCCCCCGACCCGCGAAAGGCGACGTTTCTGCTATACAAGCGGAAACAGACAGATTTGGTTGTACCAGACATGTCGCAGCGTGCCTCCCAACGGACAGGACCGCCGGCCCCTGGTCAGACACGGGATGCCCGGAGCGTACCTACTGACACCTCGGTGCCAGCCATGGCGCTGGCACCAGGTGCGTCCCCCCCCACCCCTCCTTCAACACAGGGTGCATCAAGGGTGGGGTACATAAGGAACAGGCCTATGCATGCCCAGAGCGTGCCTATGGACGCCTCTGTGCCAGCCATGGCGCTGGCACAAGGCGCACCCCCCCCTTCCCCAACTGCTTCAAGGGTAGGGGACATGAGTACGCATGCCCAGAGCATGCCTAATGAGATGTTTGTGGCTGCCTCGGCGCCGCTACAGACGTCCTCAGAATTTGTTGAGGCAGTGGCACAGTTGCTGCAGAAGCGCAAGGTGCGAGTGGCAAGGCATCTGAGAGTGCGTGTTGAAGCACACGAGGTGCAACTGAGAGCACTGCATGCAAAAGAGTGGGATGCGCGGCATGCAGAGCATGGCATGTCACAATCCTCCGTGGCACAATCAGTCGAGCAAGACAGGTTGAGGTCTGTTGCATTGGCCGCATCGGGGAAGGACGCATTGTGCGTGTTGATGCAGGCCACTCCCATGCAACTGGACAGTGGTCCAAAGACACTACAAATGTTTGTAGCCGCCCATTGGCAGTATCAGTTCACGACAAGTGGGGGTGTTGAGTGTCTGTGTTGTGCGTGGGCAAATGTGTGTGGCATTCCCGGGGTGGCGCGTCCCCCTAAGAAAAGTGAAGCCCTGGTATTGGGAACATATGCTGTAGGGATGCGCATGAAGACCTCCGGCCCAAAAACGTGGCGGAAGGAGGTGTTGGAAAGCCACTTGGGGTTATCACGTGGCACAACATCAAACCGAAAGAATCTGCATAGGCCAGGGCACCACCACCGATTGGCTGAGGACAGTTTCAAGCTGCATTGTGCAGAGCGGTATCGCGCATTGTGCCCCACTGCTGCTGCCACAGCTGTGGTGGTGGGAGCGACCGTTGTGTTCGTCAGGGGGGAAGCCATGGACATTGGTGTGGCTATGTCGGATGCTGAGGCAGCCATTCTGTCACGGTTGGTTGAGGTGTATATTGGGTTACGCATGTGCACTTCTGTCCGTGCTATAAGTGAGCGCATTCTTCTGCACTGTTCTCTGACATCTGCCCCTGGGCACCATGCATCACGGCGGTGGATAGTTGAGAAGGCTATTGCAGCAATGCATGATGCCATGCAGGATGAGGTGACGCACACCTTATTCCTGGCAACGTTCATTGCAGTGTTGCTTGACGGCTCGGATAGGCAGAGGCATCGCGTCAATGAGTACGCCATTCTGCTTATTTTCCCGGGGACTGGCCCTGGGGGCATGTGTGAGGTGTTCCTTGGGGTGGTGGATGTGGCCTGTGGTGATGCGCATGAGATTGCAACACAGTTGGAATGCGTTCTGTTGTCCTGGATTCCTGACCGCGATTGGTGGGCAAAGAGGGTAGTGACCTTTGCAGTGGACGGGGCTTCCAACCTTGGTGTGCGGGGTGCCAGTGCGCGGCAGGTTGTTGATGTCTCTGTCATTGAGAGCAATGTGTTTGCCTTGATTGGGAAGTGGTTGGTGTTGATGACACCCTTGGGTGAGCCCTGCCATGTGTTGCAGCGCAAGTTGGGTCTTGCGCTGGAGGCTGCCGGCGCGACCCATGTTGATTACATGGCGGCCGTCGATCGGCAGCGAGGTTTGTACAGTGGGGCACGGCAGTGGAAGGAGTTGCAAAAGTGTGTGCAGAAGCATGTGCAGGATAACCGTAGTGGCTTGCAACTGATCCCCACAAGTCATCGCATCAGGTGGTCACAGGCAAATGCACGGCGCAACACTGCTTTTTTGGCCAATGTCCCCTGGGTGGCACGACACTTGGATTCCAAGGTGCAGCACTCTACCAAGGAGGAGGATGTGTGGGAGGACTGCCATGATGCCAGTTTGCTTGCATGGGGGGTGGTTTATGGGGACAT
The DNA here is from genome assembly GCA_964036045.1 of Eutreptiella sp. 'Long Island Sound 2002'. Lineage (NCBI taxonomy): Eukaryota > Euglenozoa > Euglenophyceae > Eutreptiales > Eutreptiaceae > Eutreptiella > Eutreptiella sp. 'Long Island Sound 2002'. The sequence continues at coordinate 52,064,467 of OZ038385.1, forward strand.
CTTGCATGGCATGCGGTGTTTTAACAGTGTGGCACAACTGCGCGCGCCCACAGGTGCACACTTAGCCACTGCCACAGGTATGCTACAAGCCCGGTTGCACAAGGTGGCTTGCGAGGAGGGTCGAGGGTGGTTGCAGTTCAAGGAGCAAACTGCGACCAGTGCATGGCATGGTGTGCAGTTGGTGCAGTTTGATTCAGGTGGGCAGAAGTGTGGAACAACCCCTCCTTTTCCTGGCGTTCAGGCGCGTGCAGTAACTGATGCGTTGCTTGCAGGCATCAAGGAGGGGCAGGCAACCATTGACCCCAGGGGGGTGTTGGAGTGCGCAGTATTGTTGGACCATGGCCGTTTCCTTGGCCTCCCGGTCAATGAGCGTGCTGCATATGGGGTAGAGCAGTTGCGTCAGTTTATGGCTGCACACCAAGAAGAGTTGTGCGCGGCACATGTGAACTGTGACCGTGCCTTGGTAGAGTGGGCAGACCTTAAGGAGCACATGGTGCAGCACTTTGCAACTGTGCAAATGTCCAAGATGTGGGAGGCATTGGCACCCGAAAGGGCACATGCACAGTGGGTCAATGTGTGGCGCGTTCTCGCATTATTGCGAACGTATTGCCCCGCTGAAGCTGCAGTAGAGCGTGCCATCTCTTTGCGTGGGAGGTTCTGCAGCAATATGCATGACATTGTGGAGACACATGTCCTCAGCATGTGCATGGCATTGCATTCCAACTTGCCCCCTTTACAGCAATGGGCAAAGGGACAAGGTGTTGCAGTGGCACGCCACTTGGCTGCCCGTGCACGCTTCGATCTGCACCCAAGACAGAGGGTTTCAAGGAAGGTAAGTGAAAGAGAATCTCTGGAAGCTGACATGCTGCAGTGTCTACAAGGTAATGAAGCGGTGCCTGATGATGGTGACAACCTGCCCTTCTTTGGAGGGCCGGGTACACCACTAGCATCCACGGCCCCCTCAGGAAAGGGTACAGAACGGCACCAGGCTGATGTGGTACGCACTGTGGCACCAGATGGGACCCCTGACTCGCATGCTGGCAACCACGACTTCATCGCTTTTCGCAGAGGTATGGAGTGTGCCACATGCAAGAAGGAGGTTCGCATCTGGTGCAATACATGTCTAGTGTGTCATGCATGCTTTTGCGCAAGCCCGCGTCCTTGTGGGGACGTGGTGGTGAATGTTGTAGGTGATGTCTGTGATGAGGGGGAGAACAATAGTGCAGACGAATTGGCCACAACGCGCAAGCCAAATAAGGGGCGCAGTGTGGCTAGGATGCAGGCGAAGTTGGCAATGGCAGTGCAGAATGGCAGGGTGCGTGATTGGACGAGGGTGGCGTTGGTGCATTGTCTTGATGTGCTTGGTGTGAAGGTGGCAAGTAACAACACTCGGCGGGAACTGCGGGACCTTGCTACGCAGCACGCATTGCGATTGTTGGAAGAATGGGATGCGTTTGTGCCAGACACGGACCGTGTCACGCGTTCTGCGGCACCACCAAGCAGCTCCCAGCCCAGTTGCTCGCAGCCAATGGATGACATGGATGGACTCATCGATGAATGAGAGGATGCCCACGTATTCGCATGTGCCTTTTTGTTGTTGTGCGCTCTCTTTGAAGATTTTGCCCATTTTCCGTGTTGCAACATTTGGTGTTCTATGGTGTACCATGACCATTTTATGTGTGGATCCGAATTTAAACGATGCCAATTGCCATGGTCAGGATGCTATCCGTTGAGATTTCTGCCCCTTTCCCTGTTTGGCACATTTCCCCCACGTTACCCATTTGGTTTTCAGTGCTATGTATGGCCGTTTTGTGTGGTGGTCGTTCAATTTTCCCATTTATCCTGCTCCCACATTTTCCCCTTTCCCCTTTCCCCTTTCCCCTTTCCCCTTTCCCCTTTCCCCTTTCCCCTTTCCCTTTCCCAAAGTGTATTTTTCCTTGGCCACTTTTGCTGCTCACCCATTTTCCCCATTGCCCCGTTGTGGTGCTCAAAGTGGTTTTTATTTTTGTGTTGCCATGTTTCTGATTGTCACAGATGCTGTCTGCTGTCAACAACAGGTGTGCAATTGTTTTCCAAACGGGGGGGGGTTTGTGTGTTCTGTTTTTTGTGGCGCCTTTTTTCCTTGGGGGGGGGGGGATGGAAGGCACCTGATAGTGGGGGGGGGGGGGATGGGTGGGTCAAGGGGGGGGGTTCCTATGAAGAATTTGGTGTGGACAACGGCAAGGGGGGGGGGTGATTTAGGGATAGTTTCTCCCAATTTCCTCTAGACATTAGACCCCTAGACCCACTTCCAATAGACAAGAATATCAGACATCTTCTTGGACAGACCGCACACACAACACCCCTTATCAGACATCAGACATCAGACTGTATACACAATCCTGGAGCGCATGGCGAAACTGCCCACCGTGAAAGCAACTACCCCCCTACACGCCGCGGAGCAGCAACAACTGATGTTACAGTTTCGTTGAGACAAGGATTTCACTTGTCTCCAGTCCTGTCAGTTCTTCGACACGCACGGCCAGGCCCGAAACCGGCAGGGCCTGGACAAACTAGGTATTGATGAGCTGTCAACCGTCTTTCCAAAAGAGTCCTCAAACGTGGTCCTTGTGCTCAAGGACACTGAAATTTCGCAATGCATTGAATTACATCACAGGCTCAACAGGGACCTCCCCCCTAATTGCCTTGATATGTTGATTGCCGTCACCACACAGGTTCCTTTCAGCCAGTGGTGCGATCAGACACTACAGAAGATGTCCGCCACCCCGAAGTCTTTCTCTAGATTAACACGCCGAGTCCACCTGGAGACGGGAGGCACAATGGATTTCTGGGTAATCAGTTTTACCCCGCAGTCCATCTCACAGAGACTTAAGCCGGTCTACAACACGGTGAGGCTTCTCTCGCAGGGCTCGACCCTTGAGAGTAAGGATGCCACCTTACCACCCCCCCCCCACTTCAACTTTTGCGATTCACATGACCGAGAACGACATGTCACAGACCATGCTACACATGGGCCTTTCTGGAGCCCAGTGTTTTAATGTGGCCGGACCCATAAATCTCCGCCCCCCCAACAAACCTTTACACACAAAGATTTTCCTGCTCGACCTCAACGCTCAGGAGAGGTCCAAGTTTATTGACGCACACAAAAAGAAGGATCACTTTTCAGTAATGTCACTGGGAGAGTTCGATGGCTCCGCTTTTCATGATCAAGAGGCCGTTCTGTAGGTTTTCTACAAAAAAACTCACAAAGAGCAATATAGTAAGAACCTATGGCTCACCCTACACGCCATTGTGACAGACTCACTGCCCGATCCGGCCTCATGGTCCCTGCAAATCGCAGGACGCAATAAAGTTCGCCTGGGGCTCAAGGCTCCAGAGGATCTCTACTATTCTGTACAAGGACCGTACGTCCAACTCCAAGCCAACGGGCTCCTTTTTAAAGACGAGAAACAACGAGACTGGTTCAACCCTGACTCCCAATCTGACGCCAGCTCTGTCTGCTCGACCAGATCGTCCGCGTCAGGACAGGGAGAAGGTGCCAGCCCCCCTCAGGCCCTAGTGGCGTATAATGTACCTATCTGGCTACGTGACACCGCACTGCGCGATTTCCTGTCTTCGAATGGCTTTGTTGTTGACACATTAACCAGATCCACTTGGAATCCAGGGCGCATGAGCACCGCAGCATGGAAGCTGCAAGGGCCGCACCTTTCCCAGACCAGTGTCATCCAGCATGATGCTCAGAAAAATACATCAATCACCATCATACCGCTAAACGAATTTAACGCCCTGAAGAGAGACTCTGTGGAGGCTCGGAAACGCCAGCAACCAGCTGGCAAAACCACATATGCCAGAGCAACTCGCAATGACAAATGAGTAAGACCTGCGCTGCTGAGATACTACCCACCCATGGGGGTCACCAGAATCCACGTATGCCCCCCCCCAATTTTGTGGCAGCCTCCCTCAAGGCGTGCACTTTCAACGCCAACGGCTTGTCCACTCTGGTCCCGACCGGCACAGGCCACGAGCACAGGTACACACAAATTATGAAATTTTTCCATCGCTCTAAACTCCATGTCATGGGGCTCCAGGAGCCTCACATTCCAGATGAGCAAACCCTGCTCAATCTGCATGAACAATTTTCCAAACGGGACATCAAGTTACTCACCAACCTGTCCCCGAAAGGACGGGGCGGGGTTGCGATCCTATACCCCACCACATGGACACACATCCACAGCTGGACCTGGACCAGCCGGTTCCTTTTCGTCAGGCTTCAGGACCCAGACGGCATTGAACTTTCTTTCGCTGTCTGCCATTTCCATCATGATGCCACCATCAGAGCTCACCAGTGGAAAAAGTTAGCATCGCTCCGTCATCTCACTCCTTCTGATACCATTTTTCTGTCTCACCACAATTCTGTAATTCTGCCTTCCCGAGATGTCTCCTCCTTGAGAACCTCCCCTGAGCAGAAGGATGTCCTCGAGGCGAGAGAGTGCGAGTTAATTTTCATTGCCCAGCACGATTTAGTGGACGCCTTTGCTACACTACACTCCTGCCGCACTGAAGATTTCCCCCTGGAAGGGCGGACATGGGGTTTTCCATCTTTATGCCCCAAGGACGCCCCCCCACCGGACGTCAGTCAGCACGAAGCGGACATGACGGATGTCAGCACAGACAGAAGACACCGGATTGACCACATCCTCATACCGCACAACTTTGTCTCTATTTTACGTGAATGTTATCCATGTTTTCTTGCTTCCTTTGACCACAAGGCCGTAGTATTTTCGCTCTTATCTGCCTCCTGCGACCAGCAGCGTCGCAAAAGATGTCCTGTCTCCTTTCTGCAGTCCCAAGAGATTGTAGACGATATACAGGCACAACTCTCCAGTTTGCAAACTACAGGTTTCGTCCAATGGGCGGACTCTCAGGATTTGGTCCGCCGACAAGCCCTCGCATATGAGAGGACTCATTGCTGCACGGGCTATATTGAAGTACAAATTCTTTTGAGGGAATCCACATCACATAAGCTTGCCCCCGGAGGCCACCATTTTCTTTTGGCCAAGGGATATGACATTCCCGACCCTCATGTGGCCTATCGCGTCCTTGCCGCCCTGGCTGAAAAGGCAGACGAGGACCGGACAGGCCAGCTGGTGCTTGACAAGTTGAAGACCACGATATCCGATCCATGGGCCTCACAACCCTGGCGGCGGAGGCAAGAAATCTGGCGCCTTACCCGCCAGCTACAGGTGAAACGGCAACTGCACACGCTCCGCAGCAAAACGGGCCAGGTCCTCCCCGACCCCGAGTCGATAGCACAAGAGGTGCTGGGTTTCTGGTCTAACAAAATGTCCGTCTCAGGGCTCTCCTCCCCCCAGGTTTCGGAGTACTTATGCTCTTTCTTTAAGGGTAAACCTCTGGCTGACATGGCCAAGTTACTCATTCGCCCAGCATCAGCTGACCTGGTGCACGCAGCGCTTGACGCTCTAAATGCGACCTCTTCTCCGGGCATTGACGGTTTTACAGGAGCTATTTATAAGTGCTTCTTGGGACACTTTGTTCCTTTGATGCACCAAATTTATCAATCGCTGCTGGATGATCCCACCTTGCCTGAAGCTTGGTCCATGGCCATGCTGAATCCTATTCCAAAAACAGCAGCTCTGCCCGGTGTGCAGGACCTCAGACCCCTGGTGCTCCAAAACTTTTGCAACAAGTGGGTAGCGAACATTGTGGCGATGCAGCTGCAAGACTTCATTGCAGCCATTACCCCGATCCAACAAAAAGGTTTCATTAAAGGCCGCTATATTTTCGATAATCTCTGGCAGGCCTTTGGTACGTTTGCGGAAACGCCGCAGGGTATTTTCTGCCCAGTGGACTTCAGCAAAGCCTTTGACTCGGTTTCTCACGTTTTTGCCAAGACCTTTTTCGTCGAAATGTGTATCCCGCTACCGATAGTTAATCTCCTCATGAATCTCTTTGCTGCTCCAATTTGTTTACTGGTAAGAGGAGGAGTAATGCCCCAGCACAGATTTTCCCCAGCCTTGGGTGTGCGGCAGGGCTGCCCCCTTTCTCCTTCTATATTTGCTATGCTCATTTCCCCACTGGCTCAGAAGCTGACCTCTGTCTCTGACACGGTACAAATCTTGCTTTATGCGGATGATCTGCTTATCATCGTGACCGGGGAACCAGCGCAAGCTGTCTTTGTTTTCCTATTAGTCTGGGGCTCTCTCAAAGCCTTTTCTAAATATTCAAGGCTGATGGTTAACCACAAAAAGTCAGCCATTCTCCTGAAGGGACACCGGACAGAGAGTTTGAAAGTCCAGCTACTCTCGACCGGTCTGCAGTTTCAAGATAGCTACAAATACCTGGGGATTGAGTTTGGCCATGTCACGCCAGAAGTGGCTTACTGCCATGCACTGCAAAAGGCCATGGGTCGGGCCTTTGCAATGCAGTCATGGGACCTATCGCTAGCTGAAAGGGTCCTCCTGCTGAAACTCTGGATTCTCCCCCTCCTGATTTGTCCAGCGAGAGTGGTCTTCCCCTCGGACCCTGTGGTGAGCGCACTGCGCACGGTCTATCAGGTTGCACTAAAGCTCAACTCCTGGTCCATCACGCTGGACATACTCTCCCACCCTCTGCACAAGGGAGGATACAATCTGGCCGCACCGGGAACTTTCCTGTATTGGCAGCATGCGTCAGCACTTGTGGCTTACGTTAAAGACCCACTGAGCGTTCCTAGTATCTTGCACACGTCATTCCAGCCATTTGCAGCCGATTTGGGTATTACCCTAAGCCCGGCACCACTGCCTTTCTTTCAACTAGGACCAAATGTTGTTAAGCAGACCATGCCTTTCCTGGGGTGGTGTGCACGCGCCTTCTCACTGGTTAAAAAAGATATGCACTTTGAACACCCTGCTGCCTGGCGATGCCCCAGCGTGGCAGTCGACTTTTTTCTTGAATGAACACTGCCAAACCTACTTCTCGCCCCGCCTCATCCGCCAACGAGTTTTAACAATTGGACAACTGCTTGAACATCCCACTTATTTTTCCATGCTTGCTCCCACCTGGGAACCTGTCTATCGGCACCGCCTCCAGGTGGATCAACCACTTCTCCCTGCCTCTCTCCTGCCCACTTTTGCACTGCCCCCCCAGCCCCCTCCGGACCTTACCTTTTGGTATGCATGGACACGAGCACCAGTGGCGGAGCTTTTTTCACAACCATACTCCTTGAAACCTCGACAGCCAGACTCAGTCTGGGAAGCCTTCCACCGCTGCAACCTCCCACCCCGGCACAAGGACTTTATTCATAAAGCATTGTGGTCCAGGCTCCGTGTAGGCCAACGACAGCAGAGCTGGAAACCGCTAGAGGTGTGGTGCCCTGTTGACCAGGAACTAGAAACCGTTGCACATACGCTGTATCACTGCCAATTTGTTCAAAAATCTTTTTCATTCATTAATCAGGTCTTCAGGCCAGAGGGCTTCCAACCTTTTAACGTTTCCCAACTTTTGCAAGAGGACCCTGCGGCCTCCCTGAGCACCCCAGCAGGCCTTGTGGGCTGGTCCGCCGTTATCACCAACTGGTCGCTACGATGCACCAAAAAACACCAGCCATTTTTCAGGGTCACGTGGGACAAATTCTGTGACCACTGGTATCACGTCCTAAACCTCTGGTTCTCGTGCCCACGCTACCTACCCATCCCGGATACGATCCTCACCTGGTTCCTCACCAAGCTGCGACGATCGTCCCGCTCGAGCACCGCCGCACTGCCCACGGCAGAGCAACCGGACCCGGCCCCCTCCTTTCCCAATAACCCCCCAACCCCTCCACCCACCACGGCAAAGGCGCGTGCCACAGCACGACAAATGCGCAAACTTGAAAAAGCAGAGGAGCTGTAGGAAAGCCTGCAGGACCTACAGGACCAAGGCATCCCGCGAGTCTACACCGACGGTTCCTCCGCGGTTGAGGGGCCGGCAGGCAGGCTAGCAGGGTATGGCATTTTTTGTGAGCATCACACCAGCATCGCTACATATGATCCGGATGAGTACAGGCAAACCAACAATTCCGCCGAGCTCCTGGCAGTCATTAGAGCACTTAAAATCTTTCACACAGGTGACATTGCACTATGCACGGATTCACAATACGTCATTTTGGGAGCACCCGGGCCCGCCCGCCGCTGGCGATTGCGGGGGTGGGTCGGCTCGTCGGGACCATTTTCCAATGTCCCCTTGTGGGAACAACTGCTAATGGAACTTGACAACAATTCACGCACCGTACACTTGATCAAGGTCCCCTCGCATCTGACCATTGAGGGCAACAATGAGGCAGACCGCCTGGCCGATCAAGGCAGGCAGCTCCACCCCCGTTACCCACACCCTCGCACGCCACAGCTACAACTCTGCCACACGGGCACCCCGGCGGCGCCCAAAAGAGTCAAGCTCTCTTCACTGGAAGCAACTTCGCCTGTTGTTAAACGACTGGATTTTTTCCTGCACGAGTCACCTCTTCGGGCAACCTCTGCGAAAGGGCATCACCTACTCACAGCTCTTAACATCACACTTCTGGCTGACGGGGGTGTGAGCACCTCTTCTAGCAGTGACAGTGACACGGACACATGGAACACCTCTAGGGGAGCGTCCAGCCAGCCAAGCGTGCGGTCGTGCTCCACGGAGGCCAGCCGCTAAGCCCGGCTGGATCCACCGGGTGCCCCCCTCCAAAACGCCGGGAGACCTACACAGCGGCCGCAAGGGCTACGCGTGGATGTCACCCGGCCCTCGAGGTAGACACGCGGTTCCCCGCCCTACCCCCCCGAGCCCTCTCCCCATTTTCTGATTAGCCTACCTTTGCATTGCTACGTCCACAATGGAACCCGGCGATCCCTCCCGCAAGAGGAAGCGGGGACACACGTCGCCTGATCCTGAACGGACAGAACGAAAGCGGACAAGGCAGGATCACAATCTGATCCAAGATGTGACCGTCACGGAGCATCTACCAGCAGCATCCAGCAGTTACCGAACATGGACGCTTGTCCCATCCCTACCAGAACAAAAGCAATTCAGTCTTCTTGCCGCATTAGCTCACAGGCTCGAACGGCACGTCCCGCACCCTGTGAGTCGCCAGCCTGAGTCGAAACGACACGCCGGAGTACATTCCATGGAACGAACGGTTGTCATCACGGACGTGGACACCAATAGGTCGCTGAAAACCGGCATCACAACACAACGCATTTCCGGTGTTCCCAAGGGTACAATGCGGCTGTGGTGCATGGGGCTGCCCCGCCTGGTCACTGCTTACCAGCGTGTGGTGCAGACCTTTGTGGACGAGGACTCCAACACATGACGCCACACCCTTCTTACAGTACAGACTGCACACGGCTTACACGTCACACCTGCTCTTATACTTTATCCTCTGTATCTTATCCTCTCACTTCAGTATGTACCCCCCCCCCCCCTGCTGCATCTGTATGTTACCCCCTGCTCTTCTTGAAACTAAACAGCAACTGACGGGGAAAGGCCGAGTGAGTGCCATGCTTTGCAGCCCAGTCAGTTCGCACGTAAACAAGTGCATGCAGTCCACACCTTAAGGACGACTGCTTTTTTATTGATCCTGGTTGTTCACTGGAGTCGGCAGACAGGACAAGCACACAAGTGACCCACAGAGCTAACCGCAAGAAACGCCTCGATGTACCTTACATAGTGGAGCACCCCAACCAAGAAGGGGACACGTGCATTGATTGAGCTACACAGTACTGCTGGACTAATGGCTGGAATTGTCTATGGCGGGGACATTCAGTCTATCGGAACCGACCATTGATCCCCCCACAACACCCCCTTCAAGCTCCGAAACAATCAAGAAACATGTTGAAGAATTTTTTCCTATTTTTCGAGGTACTGCAAGTTCATCTCATCCATTGAGGGTCAAAGACCAACTTGTGTGGGGGGTCCTGGGTTGTTGCTTCATTTTCCCATTCCTTTTAGGCACCCATGGAAAGTTTGTGAAGGTTAATGTCAAATTGCCAGCGCTTGTTGAAACTGGTGCGCTGATATCAGCCATCCAATTTTTCAAGTATGAGGACCGCCTCTCTGGCAAGAAGAAGTTGCAATCCCACAAACTTGCACAGAAGGCACAAGTCTCCTTGCATCCCAGCCTCAATCTCAGAGCCATGCTCTGATTCATGAAGCAACGTGGCTGGCAGGCTCTGGGGATCACATTCTTCCCTTTGTGCTTAAGCACACTTGTGCTGACATTGTGAACCCCCGGTTTGTTACACAACACCCCTGCAATTTCAACCTTTTGGCAGAGGCCTATTGACCCGGTGGTTGAGGTGTATAGGAAGCAGAGGCGGGTCCATGCCTTGCGTGGTGAGAGGGCGGACAAGGGGAAGCGTAGGCGTCGTGATGGTGGCCTTGCTGAGACTGATGATGTTGATGATGATGCTCCTAAAGACCATTCCGTTGATGAAGGTACCGATGGTGTCCAAAGGCTTTGATATGAGCTCCAATTCGACCTCCAGCTCTGCCTCTTCTTTGGACACGTCCGATTCCTCTTATTGTGACTCCAATTCAGACTAGTTGTGAACATTTCCTGACCCTAGATTGTCAACATGGAGTACTGTCACATGGATTGTATGTCATTCATCATGTCAAGCAGTTTTGCCCAAGTGTTTTACCAACCCAAGGGTTTTGGGTATTTGTTGTCGCAATGCCAATGGTGTACCCCCCCCCCCAGCCTGGACCCCTCTGCCCCCCCCACCTAAACCCCCTACCCCCCCCCCCCCCCAACACCCCATTCTGATTCGGCCCTGTATGCGCCGTATGCCGTTTGGTTGGAAATACTCTCCCTTGGTTTGTCAGGTTGCGTTGTAGCGGATTATTCCAGGTATTGTCCCCACCCATATGCAGGCACTCCGGGATGCGGGATTTTTGGTATCACCCAAGTCGGTTCTAGAACCTACCACCCGTATCGTTTTTTTGGGCAAGTCTATTGATACAAGTGAGAGGAAGATCTAATCCCATCCCTAGGCCTTCCTGCATATATTTGCCCAGTGGGTTCGGTTAGCTACAGCGACGCATCCACACCCGAGGCACTTGAACAAGGTGTTAGGGTCCATTCAGTGGTGCGTGCGTCCGTGGAGAGGCATGGGTCCGTTCTTAGCGGGTGCGTTTTGTTGCTAGTGATGGGGTCAGGAGGGGCAACACATTCCTTTGAAGGACTTGCATGGCTTGGCGGCTGCCATCGTCTATGCGATGGAGCCCCGGTTGCCCCTCAGCGAGCCCTGGTTGTTCGTTGTTCGGGCGTGGTGCCGTCCCTCTAATCTGCGGTTGCGTGCTTTGGCGGTCATATTTGTTGATGCGGTGTTAGACATTTTCGGGTACCGGTCTGGGGCGTTTATCCCGAAGATGAACACACTGCGGTCAAGTGTCATTTTGACGGTGAGGCATAATCAGCAAAGTGCTGGGCTTTGGGGTGTTTGTTGGGTTGTATGTTTGGCCCGGCGCTTTGGGTGGCGGTATTTGTTCTTGCTTACCAACTCGCAGGTGCCCTAGATTTCTTGGGTGGAGTTTGGTTGTAGTGGTGATTAGGGGAAGGGGTACCGAAGGTGATTTGTTGTGGAATTTGTTGCTTGTGTGAACTCCTATCAGCCCCCCCCCCCCTATTTTGTGGGCGCACAGTAGTTCACTTTCGCTTACCGGTTCCTCTTCTGCAGCTGTGCGAAGTTTTGTGTCCCGCCCACCCACCCAACCCTTTTTGCCTTGTGTTGACCTATTTGGCCCCTTAGGGTCTTCTTTGGTTCTCAGGCTGCGACTCGTGGCCCTGCCCACATATCGTTTGCTGCCACTGCCAGCGCCGCGCCCAGGTCATCGTTGGGCGGCGGAGTGGGCGTGTTTGCATGAGAGCGTAGCACAAATTGAGGTGAGGGTCCGGCCTTGGGATGTGGTGCGGCAGTGGTTGCGTGAGTTGTCCGCCGTCATGGGTGCCGCGCCGAGGAGTCTGGAGCACGTCGCAAACGCCGCCTATGGCCTATTCGTGCTGTCGTCCTTGCGCGCAGGACTGATGGCGCTCGCCGACGTGTTGGTGGGCGCTTTCGCTTAGTGTGTGGCTACGGGCCAGCAGCCGCTCGCTTGTGTTGGATGCACGCCAGGGGGACAGGGCATCGGCCCCGTTGCATTGTGTGTGACCCTGAGGGGTCTGTATGGGGGCCGCTATGCTCCTATGTGGTGATCCCCCCGGATTCATTGGTCGCACTCCGGTTCGGTGGATACATTGGCAGTGTTGGTGACGGCTTTGTGGGATTGTGCGCCGGTCCCACTCTGTAGTGGCGCCCGCTAGGTTCCTTCGGCGTGGGTTGATCGCCTTACGGACAGCGTCCTCCTTTTCTCAGGCTAGTTGGCGGGCGTGTCCTCTGGGGTTAGGGGGTCACTGGGTGGTTTGATGTGGGATGGTAGGGTTTTGTGTTCGTGGTTTGGTATGTAGCCAGTGGGTGACGTTCGTGCAGCTGTGCTTGAGGTACCCCGCCTCCCCCAAATATCCCCCGGGGGATATATGGTGGCCGGACGCTCAATAGGGCCAAGGGGGGATATTATTTGGTGCTGGGGGTTCTACATGTTTCTTTTTGCTTTTTTTATCCTGACAAGGCTTTTGTGGATGTGTGTGTCACAAGTGATGATGGAGCTGGGGCAGCACCTTTTGGAGCTGTGGCCCATGCCTCCAGCAGTGTTTCCAATGTCAAGAAGCCAACAACAATCACTGCACTCTTCAAGTGAACGGCTGTGCTGCAGTGTTGAAAACATATCCTCGGTTTCCTCGTGTTTCGTTTGCTTGTATTTGGGAAAAGGGGGTACAAATTTTGGCAAAACGCCCATTAAGCCAAGGGGGGGACCTTATTTTGGGGGGATAAATGGTGGTGGCGGGGATATTCTTTTTTTTCCCGGGGGGGGGGGGTTCATGTGTCGGGTCCCGCATGTGCAGGAAGTTTGGTTCCTTGTCCTCCTGCCTGCAAGGAGGGCTAGGAGGTGGGATGGGTCGGAGGCCTTGGCGGCAGGAACGCCGTGCTGGCATTGGCGAGTGGGTAGCAGGCGCCTGTACATCGTGACGCGCAGAGCAGTGCAAGATTGGTCCACTAGGCGAACGCCGGTGAGACGGTTTGTCCATGCCCCCTTTAACTGTCCCGCTCTGCGTGCTGATGAGTGAGTCGTGGGTAGCCTTGGGGCCTTACAACCAAACACAACGGTGGGCATTCCGCCGGGCCCTGCGGCTTTCCCCATGTGGTCTAGTGTTGCGCGTGCTGTGCATGGTTTTCTGTTGCGAGGGGCACCCCGTGTCTCTGCCCCATGGGCCTTCTGTTTTCTTTGCACTTGCCTCATTCACAGTGGTGACGCTGTTATGCCGCTGCAACGGGGTTCCTTTCGGTGGGGAAGGTTTGGCCCACGTTGGACATGGTGCGATGATGGAGTGGGGCACCTCGTTTGTAGTGATGTGACTCTGCTGTCCTAAGCACTGGGGCGTCCGCCGATTTGTCGTTCGTATATACATGTCTTGCTTTGTTTGCGTTGTTGATTGGTGTTTGAATTCATGGTGCATCGATTTTGATGGAGTCCGTAGCGTGTGGTGGGTTCCTACAGCTGTAGAGTCAGCCTATGGCTGAGTGTTTCGGAGTTTAGAGTTTGCTGCGGGTTTCATTGTCTACAGCTATACCCCTGAGGGGTCGGTTGTCTTTGGAGTAGTTTGCGACACTCATCCATGGCATTGTGCCATACGACTGCGATCAACTGCATCCAGAGGTTGTTTGGACACTGGAATTTGTTGCTTGTGTGAACCCGGCGGGGCTCCCCAACCCTTTGTGCGGGGGCCGGCCCTAGGATCTCAACATCCTGCGGCAAAAGTCCCACAAGGACAAGCACATCTCTTGGATCCTCGAGCCTGTGGGGGTGGGTTGGTTACACACCCACTTGTGCCTGGGGCGGACTTGGTGTGAGGCCCAATGCCTGCCGCCCCCCAAGAGTATCCTGCCCCCAACTTTCACCAAGGTGGCATGGGATGCCGTCCCGCATGGCAAGCTAGCCGGGGTTGAGATGGCGGTCTGGCAATCCCTCGGCTTGAAGGGCGAGCACCTTCCCTTGACGAGGGGCCCTTCCTCGGCGAAAGGGGCCGGGCAAGCACCAGCCGGGTACGCAGCGGTGGCAACGGCCCAACCCTCTGCCGCGCCCCGGCGCAACCCCCAACAAGTTGTGGCCCCGTCGGGCCCACCAACTGGGTGCAGGTTCTTGTGCAGCCAGCCCCACCGCAGGTGAGCGGCCCCGGCGCTCCTTTGCAACCGTCGCCACAGCACCTTCCAGCTGCTACAAGGTGCATAGTCCGTGATTGGTGTCATTTCGCTCTCGCGCCCCTACGTGGAGCGCGCATTCACTCCCCTTCAAGCCGAAGGGGCCTGCGCCAACTCAAGCCGGAGGCAGACACCTGCGATATTGTTGTTGTGGCCTTCGACAAGTGGCACGGCATGGAGGCCGTCTCCAAGGTGGTCGTAGTTCATGGTGCCCCTTGCTCGTAGTGCTCGGTGAAGTGCACTTAAGAGGCCGCAGGCGACGACCCTCCTCCCCCCAGGCCCCCATAGGCACAGCAGGCGGGGTTGAAGAGGGTGGGGCAGCGACGCCCCATGCAGACTCTGTGTGATGCGCACAGAGCTCCCGCGTTCAAGTTGTGCCGGGGGCAAGGGGGATGCAGCACTAGTGCTCTGGGCATCACAAGGACCACCCTGGTTTGGCGCTTGCAGTGGGGGTGTGGCAGCGCACGCTGTTTGGGACGGGAGGAGTATGTGGCCCCTACCCCCCTGCCTCCTTGGGGGGGGGGGGGGATGATGAAGATATGGCCTCACAGAGGGCGCTGATTCGGCATCCACCAGGCGCACGGGGGACCCGCGACAGGGACATGGGAGGGTAGAAGGGGAAGATACCTAACCTCAGCCCTCTTGTCCTTCCGTCGTGCCAGGTCGCCGCGGGGGGTTCCCAAGGGCAAGGGCTTAGGCTAATCCCCTAACCCTAACCCACGGGCCCCTCCCTAACCCAAGAGCGCCGAGGACAATAAAAGCCACATGCCCTCGTAAATAATACAGGTCCTTCCATCGTGCCGGGTCACCACGGGGGGAGTCCTAGGGATGAGGGCTTAGGCTAACCCCCTAACCCTAATCCACGGGCCCTTCCCTGACTCAAGAGCGTCTAGGACAATAAGAGCCACATGCCCTCATAAATGATGCAGCACCGGACCAGCAGGTCTGGCATTGTATCTGCATTTGTCTTTCGGGAAGGGGGCACTCTGATCTGCCCCCCCCTCCCCTGTTTGTGTTCCCAGCTCCAGCTGGGAAGGGATGCTGCAGTAGGAGGTGTGCAGCCCAATGGTTTTACGGGCAGGGGAACCCCCGTGTGTCCCGAGCCCACGCCCGGGGCACAAGGTGCTCTCGTGGAGGGAGGGGGATCACAATCACCCCCTCCCCACACAGGCGGTAAGGATGCGGCGGCCGGCTTCAGCAGCCGCCGGCCCCACGGGGGACTTGGGGAGGGGGGGAGCACCCGGCGGCCCCTCCCCCCTCACGAGGCCATGGACAGCGGCGCTGGCGGCGCCAAGGGGCAACCCGGGGGGGGCACATGCACCCCCTACAGGAGGGACGAAGATGCCGGTCCCGGCGCACCAGGGGGGCAGCAGGGCACCAGTCATGGCGCATGGGAGGGCGTTGGGTGAGGTGACCCAGGCCACCGGGCCGCGACACACCGGGGGCCCAGGGCTGGGATAGGGCAGGCCACAGGCAGGCTCTGACCTGCCAACCACTAACCCTGCCGTCGCAAGAGCAGCCAGGACATTACAAGTCGCCAACCCTCATAAATAATGCAGAGCACCCACACACCCACACAGATTGTAGGAATGTTGAACCTCGCAGTTTGAGCATGATTTGATTGTCTTGAGCATCACACACACACACACACACACACACGCACATGCACACATACACACCTGCACCCAGTCTAGCAGTGATTGGCAGGGTAGGGACTGTGCACGCCCATGACTCTTTCAGATGATCTGTGTGCTGCAGGACTGTTCCGCCACATCACCGCTTCAGAAAGGCGCCGAGCCTTATGACACCATGACACGGTCATTATTTTGATTTGTTTCGATTGCTCACTTCCCTGACGAGGTGCTCCTGGAATAGACAGACTAAAAAGACGGGCGCTTGCTGTGCTATTGCACAGCCTGGCTCCACATGTATCCACAGCGGGTGTTTGTGTGTATTGTTGCTGCACAAGTGTGTGGTTATACACACACATGTGCTGGGTTGATCTGTTGCCCCCCCCCCCCCTGGGCCCAGGACCAGCGGTGCGCAATACCACCCCCTGGTTCCACGGCACTTTTCCTGATACTACTTTTTGTCTGCACAGAAACGGGTTTTCATGGCTGTGGTGGATGGAGGGCAACCCTTCGGGCATGCAGGATGAGCTTGTGTGTTACCTGACAATATGAGCCTGCCTGTCCTTTGATGTTCATTTGTCCATGCGTTTCACTGTGAGAAGGAAAGGACATCCATCCCCCGGCGCAACCCACCGCAAGATTTTGTTCCGCGGTATGGCGCTGCTCATGGCTGTGCGCAAGAACCAACCCCTGGTTCCACAGCACTTCTTGCTTTTTGGCTTGAAACCACTGTCCAGGAACCTCCTGCTGGTCATACGGCAAACCATTGCTGGTTACTGGGAGAGGAGGGGGGATACGTCCAGATTGGCGGTTCTCCATTTGGCATTGTTCGTACGTCGGCAGCGGTTCGGAGACACCACCACCAGACGATGCATGTGTTGCCTTCAGAGATAATATATGGATGCTGCTCTGCTCCCGTTTCGCCCGATTCACCCGTCTGTACCCCGCACATCAAAGCGTGGGGTCGATACAGCACAGGGCATAGATGACTATTCTTTGCTGTTCACAGCGGCTGCGGATTTGTCCTTCGTGGCCCTTGCAACGTCAGCGTATCCATCTTTCGCGCCATGAATACGGGATGTCAGATCTGTTTGTCCCTCCACTCCCCCACTGGCGCTGAACCTCCAAGCGCCCTCCTGGCCTCTGGTTACACCTACCAAAGGTCACGAGGGCCGGGCCTCAGCCTGACATTAAGAAGTGCGCCAAAGGTGCCAGAAAATTTTATCCAGAGTGTTATGCACTTGGGAACCCCTTCACTCCTCCCTGCTATGGAGACCCGCATGCGGGAAGGGTTATGGTTGTACA
This sequence comes from Eutreptiella sp. 'Long Island Sound 2002', assembly GCA_964036045.1. Taxonomy (NCBI): domain Eukaryota; phylum Euglenozoa; class Euglenophyceae; order Eutreptiales; family Eutreptiaceae; genus Eutreptiella; species Eutreptiella sp. 'Long Island Sound 2002'. Next base: position 52,081,718 of record OZ038385.1, read on the forward strand.
GCTGTTTTAACACCATCATGCTCCGACTACTCCTGAGGCTCAAGGCCAAGGCCGCAGCTGAGCCCATCCAGGCCACGGCTTAGCAATCAGCAAACACACAGGAGAACCTCAATGTCCAATTTCGAAAATGGAAAGTGACGGTTCCCTCGCCCCCCTTACTAGACAAGGGAGCTTACTAGACAAGGGGGGGGGTAGTCTAAGTAGCCAGACGTGCCAAGGCCCAGTGCAGTGGTTGTGCAGACCCGTAATAGATGTGCGCGCTCACACAGCCGTAACATCTTTTTGTTCTATGCTTCTTGGCACTGAGCAGGCTCCATGGACATGCAATAACCAAGACTCATCAGGGTCGACAGGACCTGCGACAGTGAGACAGCATTTTGAGGGGCTCTGAACGCTGACCATTGGCCTTTCGTTGGCAACCCTGGACGGTGTGTGCACAGTACATGTGCGGTGCGGATACTCCGTCACAGTACACCAAGCCTGCTTATGATGTGAGCGGCGCAGGTCTGATGGGCTCAAGCCACGGCTTAGTGGCGAATTTTACGTATAAATTGGAGGGGGGGGGGGGTCAGAGGCAAAAAAAAGTTTGTGTACCTGAAATCGACCTTTTCGAAATCGAAATTCTATTGCCTTCGGCAAGTCCACCTCGCAGAGGATCTACCGCGAGCAACACACACCCAAAAAAGGGTGGAAACTACATAAATACCGGCTAAAACATGCTTTACATACCTTGGATGATCATTTTAGGTGATCACGGTATCAAAAAAACAAGTTTCGAAAACTTCGATTTTTGAGCTGCCCAGGGTGACAAACTGCATAAGCAGGTTGTGCACCCGTCCCTTGGGAGCCCCCCCCCCCCCCCCCCCGGACCTAATACCCAAATAGGGTGAAAAACATGTACATACGGCCTAAAACATGCTTTACATACCTTGGATGGTCATTTTAGGTGATCACAATATCAAAAAAACAAGTTTCAAAAACTTCCATTTTTGAGCTGTCCGGGGTGAAAAACTGCATAGGCAGGTTTTGCACCCGTCCCTTGGGAGACCCCCCCCCCCCCCCGGACCTAATACCCAAATCGGGTGAAAAACACGTAAATACGGCCTAAAACATGCTTTACATACCTTGGATGGTCATTTTAGGTGATCACAATATCAAACAAAAAAGTTTCAAAAACTTCCATTTTTGAGCTGTCTGGGGTGAAAAACTGCATAAGCAGGTTGTGCACCCGTCCCTTGGGAGACCCCCCCCCCCCGACGTGAACCCAAATCGGGTGAAAAACACGTAAATACGGCCTAAAACATGCTTTCCATAGCTTGGATGGTCATTTTGGGTGGTCACAATATCAAAAAAACAAGTTTCGAAAACTTCGATTTTTGAGCTGCCTGGGGTGAAAAACTGCATAAGCAGGTTGTGTACCTCCCCATTCACTAGGCCATTATTGGTGGAAACAGTCATTTCGCGTCTTTGGCACGGGTTGTGGACGGCCCCAGGCAAGGCTAGACACTGCAAAAAACGTCCTTCCGTATCCTAGTAGGCATATACTGCCACAACATCCCCACTTGCACCCCTCAGAGTAGGTACCACGGGGTCACCGAGGTCGACGAACATAGCAAAAATGGCTGAAAAGTGCATAAACTGCATAAGCGCTCGTCCCACTCCGCCCCATACAAACCCCATAGAGTCGGGACCCGGAAAAACTTTTTCGGCTCAAAATCGAAAAAAACCAAAAGATTCATGATTTTCGACCCAAAAAAAGGGGGGGTCATTTTTTGACCCCCCCCACCCCCCCCCCCCCCCCACCCCCCCCCCCCCTCCCTCAAAACCTGAAAAAAGTGGGTTTCAAGTGGGGGGGGTCTGGGGGGGTCCGGACCAAAAACTCATTGGGGGATGCGTTTATTGGACAAAATAATGATTTTACAAGGGGTTAAACTAACAATTCAACCCCTTGGGGTAGGGTACGCGAATAGCCCCAAAAAGGCCAAAATGGGGGGGTATGTGGCGTTTTCCCCTATATACGCCTGCCTGGCTTTGATCTAACAACCTCTGCGAGGTGATTTTCTGCTTTAGCTGGGTGGGTCAGGCGGAGGCTGCCATTCTGCCCCCCCCCCCCCCCCAGCCCCTGGTAATGTTGTTGGTGCACTGCTGTGTACTTCAAATTTCTTGCATGGAAGGCACTGCACTGCACCCTGTATCATGCAGAACACTTAGTTTTTCGTGATTTCAGCCATGCATGTCGATGATATTGGCAAGTACTCTCAACTGTCAATTTCAAATGGTCAGACGGCAGTATTGTGTCTGACAAGATTCTGGGCCCCTCGGAGCAATATGCTGACCACCGGTCCAGCACATATGAGCGCTCCGGTATGGTGGTAACGCATGACAAAAAAAAAAAGTAATTCCATGTGCTGTTGTGTTGTGGAGTGTGTGCTGGCGTGGTGGACACCTTTTGTGGCCATGAACAAGAGTTGGCTTATGTCTGCAACACGTGTTCCGTAGCCCGTGCCGCACAGTGACCTGGGCTTGTCCAAACACGGCAACCCCGTGTTTCCGCACTTTTGCCCCCTAAACCAGAACCTGGCCTGTGTTCGGACAGGCGCGTAGGTCTGTACTGGCGCATACAGTACAGTCCTGTTTCCCCCCTGACCTCCCTTTCACAGGGTTTGCCCATTTTATCTTATAGAGACCAGCACAATCGGTGACGGCGCCTACCACACCTTTGCCGGACTCATGAAGGACAGCACCGACAATGTGTGTCGCGGCTCCGCCGTGTGATACTTGAGGTACCGTTGGAATGCCAGAGTGACTCTGGAGGGCGACGACCATCGTTGATTTATGGCCAAACAACGCCCTTCATGACTATTCATGACAATGCACTGTGAGAGTTCCTGGAGTGATTCCGGAGAGTGACGCCCATTGTCGTTCTGAGGCCAAACAATGCCCTTCTAAGAGGCCTAAAGGCCAGGTCACCAACCCAAGCCGGAACAGCACATGGAGCTCTGTGGCTCGTGACGGCGCACTGCCGGACAATCGGACAATTCTGGTGGACACAAATGGTGGAGGCCTTCATGGGAGCTGCGGGTCGTGGACATCTGGATGCATGGATAGCAGAGACCTTCCTGTAGGTGTTCAGGAGGGGAGGTAAACTAACGGTGACAAGCACCGTGTGACAGCAACCACTGTGTGAGTGGCCAGAGGTTACATAACCTAGTGTACTGCATTGATCTCTGTGATGGTTGCATGGGAAGAGTTGTGCATGGCTGGCCAGAGACAGAGGCATTTGAATGACTGTGGAATGCTGACTATTGTCAGCAGGGACAGGGCTGGTGTCGCAGCAAAACCAAGGTTTTGCCCAAAACATATGTTTTGCATTCCTTTGCAGAACTTTCTCTGTTGTGGCCCACCCACCCAGCCAGCGGGGTGGGGCCTTATTTCTGAGCAACGTTGTATTTACGTGCATGGAAAGAGCTATACATGGCTGGCAACACATGGCTGGCAACACGTGTTGCATGGTCTGTGCCGCGCGGTAACACGGGCTTGTCCAAACACGGCGACTCCGTGTTTCTGCACCTTTGCCCCCCTAAACCAGAATCTGGCCTGTGTTAGGACAGGGGATTAGGTCTGTACTGGTGCATACAGTGCAGTCGTGTTTCCCCCTGAACTGCCTTTTGCAGGGTTTGCCTGTTTTATCTTTCAGAGCCTCCACAGCCCCACCTCAGCGCTCTGTGAGAGCGAGGGCCAGGGAATACTACCGGTGACGACCCTCGTTGATGTATTTCCAAACAACGCCCTTGACACGCATTGATCGAGAAAGTATCACCTTTTTGCGCCGCCTCGTGTGTCGTGGCTTCGCCACATTGAGACCTGAAGTATGGTTTGAGGATGCCAAAGTGATTCTGGAGGGGAGTGGCCATTGCTGAATTATGGCCAAGCAACGCCCTTATCCTGCCACACCTCAAGCTGCAGGGAATGACGGGGCAGATGAGCAGGCACGATTGGGAAGGCTTAATTGTTGTTGTGTTTTTGTGCTGAGACATGGTGGTGGTGCCGACGCTGAAGCTGGCAGTGCCGGCACATGGTCACGCGATGCCTCGTTACTTTGGCTCACAATGATGACCTGTGCTGTGGTGCGTGGGGTGGCTGATGGAGGGTGTGGGGATGCTGAGAGTGCCAGGGGAGACCAGAGTGCATAGTGTGTGCACCCTTAGGAGGGAAAACCAACTTAAACATTCGAACAACCTGTTGCTGCTGTCCAACCGGCGATGGGCTATGGAATGGGGGACTGGACCAATGGATGACTCGGACGAGGGTTGAAGCGGGATTGAACCTCGATTCAGGGGGAGAGACATCAAATTCTATTGCCTTCGGCAAGTCCACCTCGCAGAGCATCTACTCCAAGCAACACACACCCAAAATAGGGTATAAACTACATAAATACGGGCTAAAACATGCTTTGCATAGCTTGGATGATCATTTTACGTGATCACGACATCAAAAAAATAAGTTTCCAAAACTTCGATTTTTGAGCTGCCTAGGGTGAAAAATTGTATGAGCAGGTTGTGGGTGTACCCATCCCTTGGAAGCCCGCCCCCCCCCCCCCAAGCCAATACCCAAATAGGGTGAAAAACACGTAACTATGGCCTAAAACATGCTTTACATACCTTGGATGGCCATTTTAGGTGATCACAATATCAAAAACACAAGTTTCATAAACTTCGATTTTTGAGCTGCCAAGGGCGAAAAATTGCATAAGCAGGTTGTGTACCAATCCCTTGGGAGACCCCCCCCCCCCCCGGACCTAATACCCAAATCGGATGAAGAACACGCAAATACGGCCTAAAACATGCTTTACATAGCTTGGATGGTCATTTTAGGTGGTCACAATATCAAAAAGACCAGTTTCGAAAACTTCGATTTTTGAGCTGCCCTGAGTAAAAAACTGCATAACCACGTTGTGTACCAATCCCTTGGGAGACCCCCCCCCCCCCCCGGGACCTAATACCCAAATAGGGTGAAAAACATCCAAATACGGCCTAGAACATGCTTTACATAGCTTGGATGGTCATTTTAAGTGGTCACAATATCCAAAAAACAAGTTTCGGAAACTTCGATTTTTGAGCTGCCCGGGGTGAAAAACTGCACAAGCAGGTGGTGTACCCATCCCTTGGGAGACCCCCCCCCCCACCCAATACCCAAATAAGGTGAAAAACACGTAAATACAGCCTAAAACATGCTTTACATACCTTGGATGGTCATTGTAGGTGATGACAATATCAAAAAAACAAGTTTCAAAAACTTCGATTTTTGAGCTGTCCAAGGTGAAAAACTGCATGAGCAGGTTGTGTACAGGCCCATTCACTAGGCCATTATTGGTGGAAACAGACATTTCACGTCTTTGGCACGGGCATTAACCGGCCCTAAGCAAAGCTACAGACTGCAAAAAAAGTCCTTTTGTATCCTAGTAGGCATATACTGTCACAACATCCCTACTCGCACCCCTCAGAGTGGGTACCACGGGGTCATCGGGTTTGCCAAAACCCCCAACATAGCAAAAATGGCTAAAAAGTGCATAAACTGCATAAGCGCTCGTCCCACTCCGCCCCATACAAACCCAATGGAGTCGGGACCCGGAAACACTTTTTCGGCTCAAAATCGAAAAAAACCAAAAGATTCATGATTTGCGACCCAAAAAAAGGGGGGGTCATTTTTTCGACATTTTTGACCCCCCCCCACCCCCCCCCCCCCTCCCTCAAAACCTCAAAAAAGTGGGTTTCAAGTGGGGGGGTCTGGGGGGCTCCGGACCAAAAACTCATTGGGGGATGCGTTTATTGGACAAAATAATGATTTTACAAGGGGTTAAACTAACAATTCAACCCCTTGGGGTAGGGTACGCGAATAGCCCCAAAAAGGCCAAAATGGGGGGGTATGTGGCGTTTTCCCCTATATACGTCTGCCTGGCTTTGATCTAACAACCTCTGCGAGGTGATTCTATTGCCTTCGGCAAGTCCACCTCGCAGAGAATCTACCGCGAGCAACACACACCCAAAATAGGGTGGAAACTACATAAATACCGGCTAAAACATGCTTTACATACCTTGGATGATCATTTTAGGTGATCACGGTATCAAAAAAACAAGTTTCGAAAACTTCGATTTTTGAGCTGCCCAGGGTGACAAACTGCATAAGCAGGTTGTGTACCAATCCCTTGGGAGACCCCCCCCCCCCTTGGACCTAATACCCAAATCGGGTGAAAAACACGTAAATACGGCCTAAAACATGCTTTAAATACCTTGGATGGTCATTTTAGGTGGTCACGGTATCAAAAAACAAGTTTCAAAAACTTCCATTTTTGAGCTGTCCGGGGTGAAAAACTGCATAAGCAGGTTGTGCACCCGTCCCTTGGGAGACCCCCCCCCCCCCCCGACCTGATACCCAAATAGGGTGAAAAACACGTAAATACGGCCTAAAACATGCTTTCCATAGCTTGGATGGTCATTTTGGGTGGTCACAATATCAAAAAAACAAGTTTCGAAAACTTCGATTTTTGAGCTGCCCAGCGTGAAAAACTGCATAAGCAGGTTGTGCACCCGTCCCTTGGGAGACCCCCCCCCCCCCCGACCTAACACCCAAATAGGGTGAAAAACACGTAAATACGGCCTAAAACATGCTTTGCATAGTTTGAAATGTCATTTTGGGTGGTCACAATATCAAAAAAACAAGTTTCGAAAACTTCGATTTTTGAGCTGCCCAGGGTGAAAAACTGCATAAGCAGGTTGTGTACCTCCCCATTCACTAGGCCATTATTGGTGGAAACAGTCATTTCGCGTCTTTGGCACGGGTTGTGAACGGCCAAAAGCAGGGGTAGACACGGCAAAAAACGTCCTTTCGTATCCTAGTAGGCATATACTGTCACAACATCCCCACTCGCACCCCTCGGAGTGGGTACCACGGGTTCACCGAGGTTGCCAAAACCGCCAACATAGCAAAAATGGCTAAAAAGTGCATAAACTGCATAAGCGCTCGTCCCACTCCGCCCCATACAAACCCCATGGAGTCGGGACCCGGAAACACTTTTTCGGCTCAAAATCGAAAAAAACCAAAAGATTCATGATTTGCGACCCAAAAAAAGGGGGGGTCATTTTTTCGACATTTTTGACCCCCCCCCACCCCCCCCCCCCTAAAAAGTGGGTTTCAAGTGGGGGGGGTCTGGGGGGGTCCGGACCAAAAACTCATTGGGGGATGCGTTTATTGGACAAAATAATGATTTTACAAGGGGTTAAACTAACAATTCAACCCCTTGGGGTAGGGTACGCGAATGGGCCCAAAATGGGGGGTATGTGGCGTTTTCCCCATATATACGCCTGCCTGGCTTTGATCTAACAACCTCTGCGAGGTGATTTGGGGCCAAGCAGTGGGGCAGTCCCGTTCGACAGTTCAGACTTCAGCATGGAAGCAGAGACTCCGTCCAGGGGGGCACTTGCATGGGGACCAGGACAGCGAGGGGCCTAGCACAGAAAGACGCATAGCGGAGGGTAAAGGGGTGCAGATGAATATCCCCAGGGGCAGAAAACGCAGCAGACCCAAGGACCAGAGGGCACAATGGACAATCAAACGCCCACGTACATGAAGGACATACCTCCACCAGGGACGCTAGGCAAGTTTTTCTCTGTTTTCTCATAACAGAAAAATTCTATTGCCTTCGGCAAGTCCACCTCGCAGAGAATCCACCCCGAGCAACACACACCCAAAATAGGGTGGAAACTACATAAATACGGGCTACAACATGCTTTACATACCTTGGATGATCATTTTAGGTGATCACGGTATCAAAAAAACAAGTTTCGAAAACTTCGATTTTTGAGCTGCCTAGGGTGAAAAACTGCATAAGCAGGTTGTGTACCAATCCCTTGGGAGCCCCCCCACCCCCCCGGACCTAATACCCAAATAGGGTGAAAAATATGTACGTACGGCCTAAAACATGCTTTACATACCTTGGATGGTCATTTTAGGTGGTCACGGTATCAAAAAAACAAGTTTCAAAAACTTTCATTTTTGAGCTGCCCGGGGTGAAAAACTGCATAAGCAGGTTGTGTACCAACCCCTTGGGAGGTCCCCCCCCCCACGAACCTATTACCCAAATAGGGTGAAAAACACGTAAATACGGCCTAAAACATGCTTTACATACCTTGGATGATCATTTCAGGTGGTCACAATATCAAAAACACAAGTTTCGAAAACTTCGATTTTTGAGCTGCCCAGCGTGAAAAACTGCATAAGCAGGTTGTGTACCCATCCCTTGGGAGACCCCCCCCCCCGACCTAATACCCAAATAGGGTGAAAAACACGTAAATACGGCCTAAAACATGCTTTACATACCTTGGATGGTCATTTTAGGTGGTCACAATATCAAAAAAACAGGTTTCGAAAACTTCGATTTTTGAGCTGCCCAGGGTGAAAAACTGCATAAGCAGGTTGTGTACCGGCCCATTCACTAGGCCATTATTGGTGGAAACGGTCATTTCGCGTCTTTGGCACGGGTTGTGAACGGCCCCAAGGGAGGCTAGAGACTGCAAAAAACGTCCTTTTGTATCCTAGTAGGCATATCTTGTCACAACATCCCCACTCGCACCCCTCAGGGTGGGTACCACGGGGTCACCGAGGTCGCCAAAACAGCCTACATAGCAAAAATGGCCAAAAAGTGCACAAACTGCATAAGCGCTCGTCCCACTCCGCCCCATACAAACCCCATGGAGTCGGGACCCGGAAACACTTTTTCGGCTCAAAATCGAAAAAAACCAAAAGATTCATGATTTTCGACCCAAAAAAAGGGGGGGTCATTTTTTTCGACATTTTTGACCCCCCCCCCACCCCCCACCTCCCTCAAAACCTCAAAAAAGTGGGTTTCAAGTGGGGGGGGTCTGGGGGGGTCCGGACCAAAAACTCATTGGGGGATGCGTTTATTGGACAAAATAACGATTTTACAAGGGGTTAAACTAACAATTCAACCCCTTGGGGTAGGGTACGCGAATAGGCCCAAAATGGCCAAAATGGGGGGGTATGTGGCGTTTTCCCCTATATACGCCTGCCTGGCTTTGATCTAACAACCTCTGCGAGGTGATTTTTCACATCAACAGATTTCATTTCTCGTTGCCCCAGTGGCATGGCAGTTTCTGATACTGCATGAGCAGATGACAGGTTACAGCTGAGCTTCAAGTATACGTCCCGCCACCACGGGTGGTATGCGGCCCAGGTACCGCACGGGACAACATATGTTGTACTTACGCTGTCATTACTGATCCGGCCCGTCTGGCCGAGCACTTACGAAGAACTTGTGAGTCTGAGCCAAAAAAAAAAGATATTGGCACGTACTCTCAGTTGTCAATTTCAAATGGTCAGACGGCAGTATTGTGTCTGCCAAGATTCTGGGCCCCTCGGAGCAATATGCTGACCACCGGTCCAGCACATATGAGCGCTCCGGTATGGTGGTAACGCATGACTGTGCCCCTGCAGCACGGATGTCCTTTTCCCGTGTGCGGACCCACCTCAGCCCCCACAACGGCCAACCAGGTGGAGAGAAGGCAAACTGGGAGGTCTGACAACGAGGCCTCACAGTTGTGCAAGTGGAAGTTCTACACTGTCCCTGTTCAGAAGAAGGGGCATGCAGAAAACTGATGAATGGATACAGTGCATTCAGACTTTTGCTGATTTGCATTATGCGCATTGCACCATCAGCATCTATGCATGTCACCGTCAATCCCAGACCCTTGAGCGACCTACAGCAAGCAACTGACCGGCCATGAATTCTACATAGCCCCATACATGTGGTTGTGCACTGCGCCGCAGGCGCCGCATTTTTGGCACTGCAGAGCATGCACGCGCTCAGAATTGTGCATTTGATATCTCTTATCAAGCTTTGTCTTTCTTATAAATAGAGTTGATTTAATAGGATTTAGCATGTGTTTGTTTACTGCTGAATGTCCATTTGTTGTATAGCGTGCAAAGGGATTGTTTGATCTCAGGATGGACATACTTACGAATTGAATTCATTGAAAGATTTCCTTTGTCCCCCCCCCCTTGCAAACTCCCCCCCCTTGCAATCCCCCCCCCACCCGGGAGACCGTCACTTCCATGTTTTTCTAGTTAACATGTACTGTGCTGGTTTATGTTGCCCATCTGCTTTACGCATGGCCTTGCATTGCTTTCCCATTACTTCAAATCAAGCACATGTGTGTGTGTTCTGTGATATTCTCTCTCCAAAGGCGTTGTATGGGTGTGTTGTGTTGCTACTTCAGACCCAAGATGTTTTCTCCCGGTGACCATGTACGGTACCACTCACGCACACTTGGTGCACATGTGTTGGCCACTGTTGTGGGGCCTTCGCCAAATGGGCCGCAGTTTTGCCACATTCGGTACATACGCCTTGGTGGGGTCACTCCGGTGGATCATGAGAGTGCTCAATTCTCAAGGCTAGAGGCTGTGGCGGTTGAATCACCCAAGTCTCCAGATTTACCGGATATTACCCCCATGGCTCCGCAACCCCAAACACCGGCACAGCCCACACACGTACCCAGAAGTTCTTTACCGTTCCTTTGGATCCTCAATAACATTTGTGTTGGATGAAGCACATTGGCATCAACGCCAAAGTCGCTTCACACGTGTTCTCTTTGCTTGCATCAGTGGAGGGTACCACAATCTGCCTTGAAATACCCTTGCAACCCCCCCCCCCCGGGAGAGAGGGACAGAGAGAATGGGTGGGGAGGGTGAAAAGGAAGAAATACCCCCTGGGGAGGGTGATAAGGAAGAGAAAAACCCCTTGGGAGGGTGAAGAGGGCGAGACACTGAGAGAGAGAGAGAGAGAGAGAGAGAGAGAGAGAGAGAGGGCGAGACACACACAGAGAGAGAGAGAGAGAGAGAGAGAAGCCCACAGAGCGAAAAGCCAGAGAGTGAGAGAGACCCACAGAGCGAGGGTTAGAGACTAACCGGCACTGTGGGAGGGTGGTGGGTGCGAGCTGACCCAGATGTACAGATGGCCAAGGCCAGAGCACCATCAAAGCCACCTGGAGTGGTACGGAATTGGTCTGCGCTGCAGTGCAGCAAGGCAAAACACTGAACTGTGTGGTGATGACCATGCGCCTGTGACACGGGGGCGTATGCGAGCCCAGTATCCGTTGCCTCATGGCCCCGGGAGACCGTCACTTGGCGACCGTCTCCCCCCCCCCAGCCGGGAGACCGTCACGCGCTAACCCGGGAGTTTGCAAGGGGGGCGGGGGGTAATGGCCACGCCCTTGTCCAAGCTACAGTAGGCGTAGGGACCGTATTAATTTGGTACCTAATTTTAATTTAGTACCAAATGTCGTGCAGCCACATAAGACATGGGTTTGGGTCTGACCGTCATTTTTCTGGGGTTTTCTGACCACAGTTTTCATGGTCAGAAACTTAGTGGAATGTGATTGTGTGCCAATTGTAGAGGGAAAGAGGGGCTGTGTCATGTTTGTGATGAGTCCACCTGCTCATAACACGCCTGTGCACTGTAGGCACCCAGTGAACGCCATACGCTGCTAAATGTGATGTGTGGTGCTGGGTCTTGTAGTTGTGGCAGTGGTCAGCCTGGTGATGTACTTTGGCACACTCGCACACATGTGCACTGCAAGCACCCAGTGAACGTTGTACGCTGCTCGGATGTGATGTGTGGTACTGGGTCTTTGCTTCCCCAAAGGGATGAAGTTGTCGGAGCTTGAGGGTTTCAACTATTTTGGTACTTCTGATTCTGATTCAAGTTCTGATTCTGATTCTGATTTGGGGACGGACACCAATGAGGATGGTTGTAGGCTTCTCATGCCTCATTGCTTGTAGGAACTGCAGTTAGTGTAGCGTAGCGGAGGTAACGGAAGTTCTGCCACCGGGGCCCCAGCTCAACCCCTCCCCATCCAGGATCCTGCTGCCCCCACTCCCCTCCTTCTTCCTCCCCGGCCAACAAGAGGTACGCGGGCGCACAACCGGGAGCGAGATCAACCCCGAAGAAGCAACCACCGGAGGAAAAGTTTCACAACATGGCGGTCGACCACGAGGCCACGGGCGGTGATGCGCAGGCCCGTGGGGCGCTAGGAGATGGGGCAGAAGACGAAGAGGGGGAACGCAGGCCGGAACTCACACACAAGGAACCCAGCTACAAGAACGCGCGGTGGCTGCGGAAGAGGCCTGGTGCACCAAGGTGGAAGCAGAAAATATGCCAGCTGCTGGAGGGCCTCATGGAGGCAGACGAGATCGCCGAAGAGGTGGACATGGGCGCAGTGGTGGACGACCTGTGGGGAATCCTGCTGGACTGCGATAAGGCCGGGAAAGACGCACTCAAGACAAAAATCAAGGAACACAAGAAGCGGCAAAAGCAAAAGGAAAAGAAGCAACAGAAAAAGGAACGCCGCAAGGAGAAGAAAGGCCGGAAGGCCTCAAAACACAAGAAGGGGCGTCGCGGGTCCACGGATTCGACGTCCTCATCATCGAGTACTAGCAACAGCGACAGCGACTCGGACTCGTCGTCATCCGGGAGTTCGGGGTCGTCCCGGAAGTCATCGCGCAGGCAGAAGGACAAAGGGGGCCAACGGAGTACAAATCAGCCGGAGTTCAAGTGGATTGACGGCAAGCGTCACTTCAAGAGCAAAAAATGAGGAGACTGGGTGTGCTGCGAAGGGCCGCCCAAAAGTGCCTGCCCAGACTGTGGAGGACATCACTGGTGGTTCGACAGGGAGAAGTTCGGGTGCAAAGGGCGCCAGAAATGACTTCGGCGAGTGCAGGAGGATGCCCGGGAGCAGGCCTGGTCACGGCAGGACGGGCAGCCTGAGCTGGAGTGGCCGTGGGCGCGCGCCCGTGACGAGTTCCAGGAGGCGATGGAGGCAGGGTACGGGTCAAATTTCGCTTCCACTGTCCTCAGGGGATGGAACAAAGATACGCTGGGTGGCTATATGCGGCAGATCAAACGGCTGGCGTATGCGACCAGGCGACGGGCCGAGAGCGGTTCTGGAGTGCAGGCTGCTGGACATCGCGCAGACTGACCAATCGGAGAGCTCAGTGAAGGCCGTATTGTCGGCTGCACGCCTGGTGGAAAAAATGGGATGGATGCCCGCGATCGTCAGGCCGTCAGATTGGCATCTGGTCACGGCCATCGAGCTCCAGAGATCAAAAGAGGACAGGGCCGCCGCGAAGGAGTGGGCGCAGATCGACGAACCTCATCAGAATCTGTGACGCGGCGCGTAGCCCGTCGGACTGGGAGGCTGTGGCCGTGGCATGCCTGCCCGTGGGCCACTGCCTGCGACGCTCGGAGGTGGGGGGTCCAGTGGGACAGGGGGGGGAAGGTATACAGTTTTTCGGGGCAAAGTCCAGGAGGGGGGGGCAACAGCAGGAGCTGGGGCCCTGGGGACGCGGGTGGCTGCAGTTCCTCATCAAACTCAGGGTGCTCAACGGCTTCCACCCCGACAGGGGGTCGTGGCATGGGTCGGGTGAGGCGCTCGGAAAGACGCTGGTCCGCCTGCTCGAGAAAGAAAACGATTCGGTGGCACGCCTTCGGGAGGTTGGGGGCGGCCCAGCTCAAGCACCTGGGCGCCCCGATGCCGACCATCATGCTCTGGGGCGGATGGAAGACCCCAGGGGTCGCGAGAATGTACACTGAGGCCCCCCCGCGCTGGAAGTTCGTCAGAACAGGGGAAATCCCCTGGTCTGTGTGGGGGGGGCCAGATGGAACAACGCCCGGGCATATGGTCAAGAAGGGCAGCACTCTCGCCCTCTGGCCCTCCTGGATCAGAACCGAGATCGCCTATGCGCAGGGCGAAGGTGCACGATATCCTGGGGGCCGGGATGAGACAGCCAGGACTGGCGACAGGAAGAGGGGCAGGACAGCATCCCCCGCTCCCCGAGGGGGGGGGGGGCTCAAGTCTCTGGCGGCGGAGGTGGCAGGCCTGCCCGGCGTCAAGTCACACAGGCGAGAGATGGTCAGAAAAATGATCGTAGGGATGGGTGAGGCGATGGGTGAGCTCGAGGGTGGCGAGGAGGGACTGAGGGTTCTTACTTGTGTGCTCCAGAAGGTCAGGGACGGGGGGGACCTTGAGGAAGAGGACAACGGTTACTACAGCAGTAGTGACGATGAGGGGCCAGTCACCGGGGAGATGGCGGCTCGGGGGGTGGGGGAGGCGGGGTGCATTGTTATTGCAGACTCCATATGGAACAAGCTGGTGCCACGCGACCTCCTTAAGGTATATGAGAAAGCCCGGCGAGAGCGGCGGTCCCAGACAACCGACCGAGCCCCTGCAGGGCGACGGGGTCCTGTGGACAGTATGCTCGAGTCCCTGCGGGTTGACACGGGGGGCTTGCACCTGACCTCTGCTCCCCCCACTGCTCGCATGTTCCTGACGTATAAAAACAAGCTGAAGTGCCGCGTCATACTGGACCCCCGACAGGTAAACTCCAGCGACCCCAGGAGACCCCCGAAATTTCACCTGCCAGCCCTGGAGGGTATCCGGCGGTGGATGGGCGATGCGAAGCGCAACAGGGGGGGGGGGGGGGCAGAGTGTTCCTGGCTAAGCTCGACCTTCAAAATGCATATTGGAGCATCAGGCTCCCCCCCCTGTGGCGGAAAGTCTTTGTGGTGGAGGGTGGTTCGGGGCGACGATTCCGATATGCGCGACTGCCGTTCGGGTGGAGCTACAGCCCTGCCATCTGCCAACGGCTCGTCATGGCGGTGGTGCGGCGAGTGCTTTCGAGGAGGGGAATTCGGGGTTGGGTGTATTTAGACGACATCCTGCTCTCGGCCCGGCGTAAAGCACGGTTGCGACGGGCGGTGAGAGACTGCATTGCGTTACTCCGCCGTGCGGGGTTCATTGTGGGTGAGAAGAGTGAGACCTGCCCCACCGAATGGATCCGTTTCATCGGAAAGCAGATTGACACGAGGGCGGGGGCTGTAGGCAATGCGACAAGCGCGCTGGTGGGCGCCTTTCGGTCCTGGGTGAGGGGTGTGGGGCGGGGGCGACTGCCCACGTGCGCCATGGAGCGCCTCCTTGGAAAGCTGTGCTGGCTGGGCAGGCCGAATGCAGGACTTGGTGCCTTCCTTGCGGGGGCCTATACTGCCCTCCGTCAGGGTCAGGGGCGATTTGGGAGGGGAGTGGCGAAGGGTGTGGCAACGGTGCTGCTGTTCTCCTGTGTACCGCAGGCCGCTGACCCTCTTGGGGACTGCGGCCAGACTCCATGGGAGGTTTTTACAGACGCCGCCCCCGAGGGGTCGGGGTTCCGTGTGGGGATTGTGGGGGGGGTGGGGTTTTATAGATCCGTGCGATGTCCCCCATGGGTTTCTTCTCTTCAGCAGGCTGAATTGTTTGCGGTGTATATGGTTGCCAAGCTGGCGACGTATCGTGGGTATGCGAGTGTTAGAATAGGCTCCGACGGTAACATGGCGAGGTCCCAGGTTAACGCTCTGAGAGCGTCAGTGGGGTCCGCCACACAACAGAGAATCCTCGGACGTCTTTTTTGGCTCAGATGTTGGTCTGGCACTAACATCAGCTCCTTGAGGGTCTGCTCCGCTTTCAATCCAGCGGATCCCCTGAGTAGGGAAACATGCTTCCAATCCAGGCGACAGGCGGTCCACGAGGCCGAACGCCGTCGCCATATGTGGGAAAAAGCAGCTGGTGACAGGTACAATGGACTGGCGGAAATGATCCGCCCCCCCTGGTGTTTCCGTAACTCGGCCGGGGGACGGGGGGGGGGGGGAGGTGGAAACAGGCGCCGGCGGCGCGCAGACGCGCGCAGTAAATGTGATGTCCGTGGAAAGTGAATTCCTGCGAGTTGTCTGTGCTCAGGGGGCAGGGCTGGGGCAGGCAGAACTGCAGTTAGTGTAGCGTAGCGGAGGTAACGGAAGTTTTGCCACCGGGGCCCCAGCTCAACCCCTCCCCATCCAGGATCCTGCTACCCCCACTCCCCTCCTTCTCCCTCCCCAGTCTTTTGTTATTTCTTTGTGCGTGGGGGGGGCCTCAGCCCACCCACCCACCCATTGTCTGTATCCCAGTCAGGCTGGGGCGATGTGAGGACAGTGCCCCTCTTCTTGCGAAGTTTCATCACTGCTGTCCGTGGAAAGTTTCAACTATTTTGGTAATTCTGATTCTGATTCAAGTTCTGATTCTGATTCTGATTTGGGGACGGACACCAATGAGGATGGTTGTAGGCTTCTCATGCCTCATTGCTTGTAAGAACATGGGTGTGAACCTGAGGCTTCATGTTTCAAACACTTTCTTGTGTTTACATGCCTTTGGGAACGTGGGCGGAGGTTAAGGTGCACTCATACCATACACTCACTCACATGTGTGTAGGTAGTTGTATGTGTTGCGCGCAAGCCAACACATTGTCTCAGCTATAGCGGGTGTAGGGACGTGGTGTGCCCTTGCAGCGGATGTGCAGACCTTGTGTCTCGAGTTGGGTCTACACAAGGATGAGCAGGCACTGATGGGACGTTGGTGGGAGGGGCTAGGTGTTGTTTGTTGACGGGGCCCAATGGGAGGCTTTTCAGAGTTTTTAGGAGTCCGGTCGGCGGTGGCAACACGTCTGAAATCCCAGAATTAGCAGTTGGTGGAGCTGCAGTCGCTGGCCTGGGGCGTGCGCCTAGCTAGTAGATTGGGATATGCATCAGTCACTCTGGTGAGGAACTCGGAGGTAGCCATTGCCCAGCTGCTCAAGGTGCGCCCCAAGAGTGTGCTTAATGCCTTGCACAAAGTGTTACGGGGGCTGGTGCGACACTTGGTCTGCTCTGGCATTGTTGTGGGTGTCCTATGGGTACCCACAGGGTTCCAGCCTGCGGACCCCATGTCTCGTTTGCAAGGGGACCGCGGCGATAAGCCGAAAGCCGAGTGCATGTCTTGGCTAATCTATAAACGGTTATTGCGGGACCCTTCGGTAGTTCAGTTCCGTGGGGTTTTGTGCCTGGGCAGGGGCACGATATCCTAGCTAGGGCAAGTGTTGGTTACCACGTCGGCGGTGGCTTTCTTTCTTTGTGTGCCTGCTGGTGGGGGCGCTTGCTCCGTGCCACAGCCTTCAAGCCCTTGCACACTTTCGCTTCTTTTTTGGCAGTTTCGTTTGGCCATGGCTAGAGAGTAGTACACCCAGTCCGAGTTACATGACTGATGTTGATTGGTGCGGTGTGTTCCTTCACCCTTTGGCAAACCCTTGTTTGTGCTCAAACAATTGTTTGCCTCTTCTTTGTCCGGCAGTTTTTTGTCCGCCCGCCCGCCCACCCGCAGGCGGAGACCGTCGTGCCCGGGGGGGGGGGGGGGGGTCTGGTGATTGCCAGCATGGTGTGTGCCTGTGGCAGGTTATGTCGCTCCCACGAGCTTGAGGGTGGTTGGGTCCCGGGGGTTCCGGAGACCATGCAGGCGTGTACCCCCCCCCCTCCTCTTTTGGTCTATCAACCGCGCGGAACTGCAAGCGGTCATAGATGTGGTGCACCGCTACAGACACCGGGCACTGTCAGTAGCGGTCGCAACGGACTCGGCCTATGTCCATGATGGTCTGCACGGTAAGGCTTTGCAGTGGAAGGCCTCGGGTTGGATCACAACATGGGGACCTGTCATTAACGTCGACCTGTGGGACGAAATGTTAGAAACACTTCTGCATAGCACCTGTACGTTTAGATGGGTCAAAGTGCCCAGTCATGTTGATATTGCTGAAAACGAAAAAGCAGACAAGCTTGCCGAACAAGGCAGGAAGATGTCGCCCTTGTACAACACAGTACGTAGGGCTGTGCGCCCCCCTGTCACCCCCCCTTGCTCCCCCCCAGCATTGAGAATACGTACAGATGCATCCACAGGCCCACACACTCGTGTGGAACTCACCCCTCTGCTTCAACAAGATGATGTCACATCACTCATTGTGCGAATGAATGCCACAAACACCCACCCGGAGGACCCTGTGAGACAGCTCTTTCCGGTAGTCCAATGGACTGACCCTGAGGACTCGATGCCCTCAGATGACGAAAGCCAGTCAGTCTGCTCCACCATGGAGTCCCCGAGGCACGATGTCGTCGATGACTACCTTTCCAATGACAGTACAAGTGATCATGCTCACGCGTCGGATGATGAATTTAGTACAGATGTTAGCTCCACCAGGAAACGAAGGAAATGAGCCTGAGTTTGCACACACACACACACACACTTCTGACCTTCCCGCCCTGAGCGCTGTAGGAAGCTACGACAGGTTGGCCGATTGAGTGCCAGCATACAGCAAGCCTGTCCAGCCACCTGTGGACCTCAACCCCTAGTGATGTGACATGCAGGCTAGAGGTTTTGGCCGACAAAACACGGCCAGAGGAAGGTGACTAGGCAAACACAAGTGCTACCTGTACATGTACATAAGCTGATTTGCTCATGGAACCATCATATCTGTGGAACTGCCGAACATTGCCGCATATGCATACGAGGACGTGCATGTGTGGAGCGCTTTGTTGACCTGCTTGCGGCCTCCTCTTTTGGTGCAAGCAGTAGAGAGGATACTGCAGTGGCATCATGCACGAGGCCAATCTTCCGGAGCGTGGGTTCGAACCCCGCACTTCTTCTTGAATATAAACTGGGATTTGCCGAAAGCCCAAACCCGGATCCTAGGGATAAATGGGAAGCACCAACTGTCCCGAACCCCCAGTTTTTCAACCTGAACTTGAGAATGGGACAGGTCGAATTTAGGCAGCCCATCGCGCCTACGGTAATCGCCTCGGCGAGTGAAGACAAAACCGCACATTGCCTGAGGAAGGGATGACACGAGGGTCTCTTGGAATGGGGAGACATATAACAGGTATAGCCATCATACTATAGTGGTATCATCCAAGACGTGTGCGCCTTCCAGGGGGGGTTCGAACCCCGGGGGGGGGCACGTAGACACATGTCACGGGGGTGTATGCGGGTCTTGTGTCCGTTGCTCACGGCCTCGGGCGAATCTTCCGCTCCCAACCGGCAGGGAGGTCGTTTTTTCTAAGCTCTCACTTTCGGGTAGCAGGGAATGGGTGGATGGTGGTGAGCCCCGGACAGCAAGGTAGAACTGAGGCGAGACCTCTGACAGTGCGAGACACTGTCAACGGACAGCGAAATATGCATGCGCCCGTGTGAGCTGATGCCCAAGCCTGTTGATGTTTGTTTGTAATAGTGTTTTTGAGCAGAGGCGAGACCTCTGTCAGTGCGAGTCACTGTCCACGGGCAACGAAGCTTTCATGCACCCTCGTGAGTTGAAGAAGCTTGAACATGAGGCACGGTGCACACTCCTTGACGCGGAACGTTCTGAGTTTGTTGCCCTGGTGGGACTTATCGTCGACCTTGTGCTAGTGACACTAGAAGCACGAGCAGCGAACTATGTGCGGATCAGGTTGAGGTAACCGCAAACCGAACAAAGGTTAAATCGGCTACTGGCTTCGGTTTTCAGAGTTTTGATAGTGCATTTCCCTGATTTGGCCCTACGGGTGGAACACAAAGAGAACACTCATGCTTGCTACAGGATTTGGTCGGGCCAGGTGCCTCCCCGTGCAGGCATCAAAATGGTGAAAGCGAGTGGCACACGAAGCGAAGTCAGTGGGGACATGTGGTTGTGGGCGCAAGGATGGGGCCCTACAGTGGAATTTATCCACCATGCCCTGATAGGGTCGGCTATTGGCTGCGGCATTGTGTTTTGGCATGTGCATGAAGATGCGAGATATATATTGTAGGCTTAACGGGACAGATCCAGATATGTCACAAGTCGTGCAGGCTGCAGATGGGATGTGCATGACTAATCGGCGCCTTTGGGAGGGGTGAGAGCTGACTCAGATGGCCCAAGGAAAATTTGTGCGGTGGTACCAAGGAAAACTCTATGTAGAACTGGATTGTGGTGCGGTGCGACAAATTGACACAATGAACTGAGAGTTGTGACTATGACCATATACCTGTGCCACGGGGGTGTATGCGAGTCCTGTATCCGTTGCTCATGGCCCCTCTCCTACGATAGTCGCCTTTAGACAGTAGTCGCCCCTGCGTTTGTCTGCGCACCCCCCCACCCACGGGGGGGTTGGGCTTTGGCCGTCTTATCTGGCGCCATCTCCCCCGCCAAGGGGGGAGATTTCTTCGGCTATCGCCTCCGGGCCCTAGTGAGTGTGACACTCGTGGCAATGCTATTTCGATTGGTATTGTATGGTGTCTGGCACACCCAGTCTGAGTTACATTACTGATGTTGATTGGTGCAGTGTGTTCCTTCACCCTTTGGCAAACTACAGGCCACCCAAGATCATGCACTCCAACAACGACATGAGGAGACCTGTACATTTTATAGCACTGTGAATATGGTGAAGACTTGGGAAGCTGCCATGAACTCTGTGCAATTTGCTGTGTGATTCCCCATTGCGTTTTTTGACCTATGCATGCTGATCGTTGGGCATTTTGAGGTTGGTACAGAGGGGGGTTCAGGCGGGCATAATTTCTTGGGAAATTGTGTCTCTGAGGAAGGGTGCGCAATTTCCCCCTGGCGAAATTTTGGGGGGTCAGCAGGGCAGTGAAGGTGCCAATGGCACTGCATACTTGTATACCTTGGGTCCATAGTTTTTGGGCAAATGTGTGGAACAGCCCATTGTTTCAGATGTTGTGACCTAATGCTGCTTTCAGTGGCAAGTTGATTTGCAAACCTTTCTGATCCTGAACAGAGCATGGGCTGGCACATCAGTCTGTGTGGGGATTTCCCAAGGTGGCGAAATTTTCCCCCTATAAACTTGCCAGAGTGGAATAACCTTTGTACACCCCCCTGTACCAGCAAAGTCACCCCAATTGCAGGCGCTGTGTGCAGAGTGTGTCCATGCTGTACACAAACGCCCCCCTTCACTGGTATGTGATTTTGGCATCATGTGAATTGCATGGTAGGAAGGGGCATCCTCTGTCATGTGATTGGCCTATTTGCAGGGATTCGAGCTTACTGTCTACCAAAGCCCCGACCAAAGCCCCTAGCGCACACACCTACTGCACCCCTACCAAAGCCCCGACCAAGGCCCTTACCGACCTTTACCCACCCCTACTGCACCCCGACCATGCCCCAACTGCGTATTAGCATCTTGTTACACCTTTCACCCACCTAGGCAAATTTTTATGCAACACGCAGAAATCAATCTGGTGTGGCATACAATTGTGCTTGTGCTTGTCTCATTAAGAGGTCGTTCCCAGAAACTGTCCTAGCCCAACTAGACGGTTGTTGATTCTCATTTTTCCAGCGACCGTATCTCGAACTGTTGATCATCATATTTCCCTCATTGCATCAATACAAGACAGGGTTGTGGGGACCCTACTTTAGCAGAGGAAGTGAGGCATCTGCACAAAATTTTCGTTGCCTCGCGGCCATTGTCTTCCATCAGTCACATCTTTCAGCCATGTTCGCTCGCTGTGCACCAACTGACAACGCGAGTCGGTGTTGGATATTCTTGGCAACAGCCATTGCAACAGGATCTGTAACAGCTCTAGCGAGCTTCCTAGCCCTTGGTGCTCCATCGGCCCCGTCTTTCTATGTGGTCTCTGCTCCGCAACTCACTGCCAATGTCCAACTCGGCATTATCACCGGGACGCGTCCTCCGAGCCTTGAAGAACCTCCACAAGTCTCCTCTTTTGTGCATCGTACAGCCCGGCCACACTCGAAAGCGCCGTCCTCACGTTTTGGTGCCAAGCTCCTAGGCACTCCGCTCCCATGGATTTTACCTTTGATGTCCATGGGGGCAAGCTTGGCTGGCATTTTGGCCTGGATCCAACTTTGCCAATACAAGATCAGCCCCAGCACAACGCAAGGACTGCCTCTGGCGATGGTGGCTGCAACGGGGTTGAAGCATGTGGGGCGGCGGGAGGCGATCGCTGCTGCTGTAGGGGCTGGCGTGACTATGTTGGACTCGTCGGTGGGGGCAGCACCGATGGACCCGCCAGACGACGAGGACCTCATGTCAGTGCTGGTGGCACCGAGCGACTTCCCCGCCGGCCAGGAGCCCATATCGCTTCTCTGTGGTAGCGACTGTCTGGCAGATATTGCAAAGGTAAAGAGACCTCCCTCCCTCACTCAAGCACTCACTCACTCACTCCCTATTTGCTCCCTGCCTCCCTCTCCCTCAGCTTATGCTCAGTGTTGTTGCATCTTTGCATCCTCCACATAGGTGCTGATGCACTGCTTTTTACCATGGCATCCGTGTGAGTGGGTCCCTCAGGCATACCACGACCATACCATGACCAGGCATACAACGAGCTGAGAAGGGATGTTTTTCAGTGACTAGCCTTGCATGTGCTGACCAAGAACAATTCAAAGGAGTGCTGGGAGTGTTCTTCGGGTGCAGTGTGCCAGCAAGGCCACAACCCCGAGTTGCTCCCGTGGCTCCTGAATTTACAGGAGGCATCGCAATGGTTTGGATGTGCCGTTGGGTGGGTTTTAGGCGCTGTCCGGTGCGGGGGCATACAGGAGAACGCGGCCGGCCGCGAGGCCAGAAGCCGGCCGCAAGGGAAGTCCCGGACCTTCTGCACTAATCCCTGATCCGCGACATCTTTAAGAGCTTTCTGGGATGCAAGTTTCGCCAGACCCCCAACCCCCCACAACAATCCGACCATCCGTGTACTTGCCCAATTGGGTAAAACAACTGCCTGTGTTTCACCGCTTTGTGTTGTACGCCCACCCAGCAACCGCAGCCTCCCCAACAAAGCCAACACGGGTGATCGGCCAAGTGAGCCCCCAGCCCACATCGGCCCCTCCTCTTGGCCTCTTGGCAATTTCCCCCTCGCATCCCGTTCCCTTGCTCCATTTCCGTCTGTTTCGCACTGCGTCGCTGCGCACTGTGCACAGGCTCCTAAGGTCAAGACAGCTTCTGGGCTGGAGTACCGGGACATCGTCAAGGGGACGGGGGTCAGCCCCGCTCCAGGATTCCCGGTTTGCTTCCATGTCATTGCTCAACTGCCCAACGGCATGGTCTTCATGGACACCGTCGAAAAGGGTGGGTCCCCCATCGACGCCAAGATCGGCAACCGTTCCATTGCCCCGGTCGGCCTCGAAGAGGGTCTCACTACGATGCAAGTGGGCGGGGTCCGCCGCATCTACTGCCCCGGGGAGTTATCCTACACCTCCATCCCGTCTGCTGCCGGGGCTTTTCAGCCCCCAGCCTTCCCAGGGACCCCTGTGATCTTCGACGTACAGCTGCTGCTGGTTCCCGGCGCCGAGGCTGAGGACGAGGACTTCAAGTTCCGCTTTTGAGCGGGCAGTTCGTGATTCCGAATCAGTTGCCAACGGCCGCCTGCACTCGTCGTCATGTCCGTCGCCGGCGCGCCGTGCAGGCGCTGACTCCGTAAAGTTCTTTTCCCTGCACCCTTTCCTTGGCAGGCCGAGAATAACGGTGGTGTGACGTGTTGAGGGGGTGTGCGTCAGCCTGCAATCGCCCCCCCCCCCCCCGCCCAGCACCACCACTTACCCACCCCTTCGGGGACGGGGGCTGTTGGCCGCCGGGTTTTTGTTGCCTTTCCTGAAAGCGCTTCCATTCAGCCACTCCTTCTGTCGACTTGCCCGGTGCAGTGCAGTGCCGCTGAGTGGCGGATGGGCGTTGGGGGACATCTGGCCCCTTCCGTGAACCCGGGTTCCTGCGTGGGCGATCCAGCAGCGCAGTCTGAAGAGCGTGTGCACGAGTCTGCGATAGGCTGTGGGCTCTTTGTCAGGCCCTCGTCGGTCCAGGGGAAGGATTTCAGGGAGCAGTCCACCCCCTTATGACCATTCACCTGGTGAAACCGCTTCAAAGAAGCGGGTACACCCTCACTATGCACCACGGCACGGGTACACACCCATCAGGCACCACGGCACGATCCTCAAACCATAAGTAGCTCTTGCGCAATGATGATGCGACCCCCTGGAGCGGCTGGGTGCTTGCACTGGACAATCGTGCTGCACGGTCGCATGGGACCTTCCAAGGAAGCACCAGCGGAGTGGCTTCGGGCCCCTTTGCTCGCCATTGGCAGGCACCATGCCCGGTCAAGGCATGTCATTGGGGGTTGGTGGTTCAGCCTGAGGCAAGTGGGACCACAGGCGGTTTATTGGGATTTTGATGCGGCCCTGTGGGGACGGGCTCTGGGAGTGTGCATGGGCCAGCAGGATGACCGGGGCTCATGGATGTTGGAAATGTGCGCGTACGTGTGTTTGTGTGTCCGTGTGTGTGCGCGTCTTTGCTGCTCAGTGCTTCGTGGGTCTTCGGGGTCTTTACATCCGTGTGTGTGCGCGTGCGTCCCCTGAAGTCTCCCGTGGTGTAGCCGGGAGTCACAGAGTCTTCTCGGGTGGGGGTGACGAGCTGAGGCTACCAAGCATGGTCAGTGCCGCGACTGGCTACTGGGTACCGCTCATTCTATAAGTCCGAAGAAGTTCGACGTTCCGAGAGGAATGTGGTCCAGTCAATTGGTCGGCTGGCGGTTGGCGGCGTATGGCCGGTCTGCAAGTTACAGAACATGGCCATCCGCTATCGGGTGTGTTTGTCGCACGGTTTTCATGATGCACAATTGTTCAGCGTCGGGCCCTCCAGATGTGCTTGAAGAGTATCCTCAAGCGGCCTTCCTGTTCCACTACGGAGAGCCATGATCCTCCTGCAGTGCGGGGGGGTCCAGGGCAGGGGCCCAGTCTGTCAGCACTCACTGATCGCCTTTGCATTGGGTCGCCCGCAGCTGATGTGGCCCCAACAATGCGGTGATGGCTCCTCCTCACGTGTCATACGAAGTGTCGAGTGGCGAAAGGGGCAACCTGGCCATTGCGTAGTGAAGGCGCCCTACCTCAGGGGATTGCCATCAAGACTCAGCAAGTGTGCGGATTGGTTGTTCCAAGTGCACACTGCTTTGCTTGCGCAGGAGGAATGGGCCACTTTGTTGCCCGCAGCGGTGGGAAAGCGTGTTGTGGGTGGGTGGCATCGGGACGGCCAACCTTTGGCATCCCTCTCACGCTGGCGCCGGCATGTTCCACACGAAACGTTTCACAAGACGGCGGAGTTTGGGGGGGTGCTCTCCACCTCGGAAAATGTAACACAGGCATGGGATTCCGGATCACCAAGTGTTGCACCGCAGTGCCGTATATTTTGCCCTTCGAAGAAGTCACGGATGGGTCGGCACCGGAGCTCATGGGCAGGTTGAGGCTGTCCTACATTGCCAGTGCCTTGGGTTTTGTGCACTTGCACGGGTTTTGTGGAGACGTGCGGGGCCCTGGGTGGTTGTGGGACACGTATGTGTGGGGAGGGCTGTTTTGGCCTTCCACGTTCGGGTTGTATGGGTTATTACACATACAGCTGAGGCTGCTCTTGCGGCGCTTTGCGTTGTGCAGTGGGCTCGGGCGGTTTGCTGAATCTTTTTTCTTCGTTTTTGACCTTTACTGGGGCTGGGAGAGAACTCATCCGGTTGCTTGCATGGGAGGCTAGTGTGTACCACCACTTTCCTGAGGGTGCAAGAAGGATGTCCGCAACCGCTTGCTGAAGGGTCAAGGATTGTCCACGGCGTATGTGTGTCGGTGATGCCGACCACCACAGAAAAGGATGTTGTTGTTGTACCATTTTTGGTGCTCTGAGTTGCACTACGCAGTGAATCAAGATTGACCTGGGCGCATCAAACAAATCAAGTCAAACCCTCATGACCACGCCCACAAACAGGTCTGTAAAAGATCTTACATTGGTTCTTTGCGGCGTACAAGGGTCTGCCAAACCAGGAGAGCACAAAAAATAAAGTGCCAAGACGCATGGCAAAAAAAGTAAGAACAGCATGTTGCACCCGCCCCCCCCCCGACCTGTCCAACCAGCCACCCGGGGGAGAGGGTGCGAGGCAGAGCATATGAAATGTGCTACGCACACACACACACACACAATACGTTCAATTGTTCCCCTGCCTTATCAGAGCTGGCCCCAATAGCCCGTCGCCCGCAAATGCACCCGATTTTGCAGTAAGCCGTATGTGTTTGGGCCCCAAAGGAAGAATTTGGAGTTGGCACCCTGCAGTCCCCCTTCTGCACCGTTGAAGACTGGAGTCCTCGCAATATTATGAAACACAGGGCTGTGCACTTGAGGAAGCACAGCTCCTCCGTAGCATACTCCATATATATCTTCCATATACAGACAGTGTTGAGGGCAACACTGCTGATGTAATGTCTTGGAACCTTCTCCCGATTGCGTTCTTGTAACATACTGCTGACTTGTACAGAGGCCTGAACCAAAAAAAAAAAGGCCTGCACTGTGGAGGAAGGATTCATTAATCTAATTGGCGGACCCCAGCCCTGACCGATAATGCTCCCACATAGCACCCAAAGGAAGTAGTGATTGCCCTATTGCCCCTGGTGCTGTACAGAACATCTTCAATATTTATTGTACATCACAGTCCATCTGCCCTGCTGCAGCCTTACAGCGTGGGTGTCAGTCTGGGACATGCAACCACCCAGCAGCTACACACTTTCTTCTGGGTGAACTCGTTGGTGG
Source organism: Eutreptiella sp. 'Long Island Sound 2002' (assembly GCA_964036045.1). NCBI lineage: Eukaryota > Euglenozoa > Euglenophyceae > Eutreptiales > Eutreptiaceae > Eutreptiella > Eutreptiella sp. 'Long Island Sound 2002'. The sequence goes on from OZ038385.1 coordinate 52,108,188, forward strand.
ATGAACATTGATCATGGTCCCCGTTTCATTCTCCGTGGCATTCTAGACGAGGTTCAGAGTCTAAAGGGTGGAGTTGAGGGCTCAGGCGTCGAGGCGGTGGCCGCTTCCCCCCAGCTTGCGCAGAGTCAAGTTCAAGGGAAATCCCTTGCTACCGAACACCTTTGCAGCCTTGCAGAGCAATCCCAAAACAGACTGTAGGAGAGAACAAGGCAAACCACAGGGAAATCCATTTGGGAACAGACCCCTCGGTTTCTGACCACTCCCAAGGGAGGGGGGTCGTGGCATTGCGTTTGGTTGTATGGCAAGTAAATCATAAAGCAAGCAATCCACCTTCCAGGGGCAGAGAGTGTTGCGCACCACCATTACCACCGAGCAAGCAGTGTTGCAGTCGGGTTCATTGAAACTTGGATGATCGGTTGCCCAAGCACCCTATGTGCGACTGTTATTGCAAAAATCACCAGGCACCGTATGGTGATGTTTTTTGGTGCATCGGCTACGAATGCCATGGCATGGCCTATCAGGCAAGGCCAGGCCCCAACGTCACATTTATCGCTCTTTTGATGCCTCTCACCTGGACAGCCAAAGGCATCATCCTTGGCCTGCTCTCTGTTGCCAAAACGTTCTACACCATCTGCAGCCCATGATGATTCAGTATGAATGTTGGCCGTTCTAGCAGTAGTAATGCAATCAAACCCACTGTGAGAGGCAAGGTGGGATAAACATTGGGTGTCCCCCCAACGAGGTGCAATCAACCAGGTTGTCATCACGCAAGGACTCACTGCCTTGGGCAAAGCGAAGTACAAAGAGGCCTTGAAGTGTGCCTTGTCACTATTGTAAGGGGGCGTACCGTGCGCTGTGCACGCGCTGTGCGAAAAGTTGGCTGTTCTCCACCACCGGGAGTTCGGTAAGTTCAGAAGATTGAAAGGACGTCATTGAATGGCTGCTGCAGTGGACGGGGCTATAGGGGGCAGAATTTAGGTCCCTGGGACCCATGGCAAGCATCAGATGTTTGAACTTTTGAGTTTTGAATTGATTGTGCATGATTCCGCAGGTGGGTGGTTTTCAGGGTTGTTACCTGGATAATCACCGTAATAATTGGCGCTGTGCGCGCGCTGTGCGAAAACGCCCCCTAAATCCACATGATTTGATACGGGTCTTGGGTTTCTGTCCCTGCAAACACCCGGATAATTTCGAACGCAACATTGAAGAAGTGCACAGGTCCTAAGCTGTGGTGTATGGGATTGAATTGCGGTTATGGTGACCACTTCCAGTGAAGTAAGCAGCCGGTAACACAACCCACCACTTGGCAGAACTGTGAGGCAGCCAGGCATCAGAGCTTAATATGCTCAGATGCTTAGGTTGCATGTGCTTGGTGACTGCTTTTGGGAGGCATATCTGCAGCCAAATATGGGGGCAGTTGCCAAAAAAGTGCATATTGGGGATGTACAAGGCAAACATTTCATACTTCATACAGAATACCTCGGCTGTAACACAACACCAATGAGGTTGACTTGTTTATCGAGTTGTGTAGATACTGCCTGAGGCTCCTTGGGGTGCCTAGCAGAGCACTAGTCAATCCACCAAGCCACATCTTTGGGGTCAGGGTCGGGGCCACAAAGTGTGTGGGAGTCCACATAATCCACCATCCATCTACAACGAGGAACATGCAAAAAGGGGGGGGGTGAAAAATGAGTGCAAATGGGTGAAAATGGATGACAGTTCAAATATGTCATATTCCGACTGCATAAGAAACTTAAAAAACCCTATTGTAGAACAACAAACCTCTACAAAAGGGCCAAAACTAGGGTTCAAGTAGTTGCCGACATACAAAACTTTGCACTGTGTGGGCTCTATGTGGGCATTGGTGGGCACTCGTGCACGGCATTCCCCTTGTGTACAGAGGTTTCTTTTTCTTTTATGTGCGGTGTGGTGTGCTGTGGTGAGGTGGGGTGAGGTGGGGTGTGGAGTGATGCATTGTGGTGTGGTGGTGGGGTGTGGGGGGTGGGGGGTGGGGGGGTGTGGCGTGGCGTGGCGTGATGCCGTGGGGGGGGGGGGGGTGAGTGGCGTGGCACGGCGTGGTGTGGTGTGGAGTGACATGGCATGATGTGGCGTGGTGTGACATGGTGAGGTGTGGTGAGGTGAGGTGATGTGAGATGTGGTGTGGTGTGACGTGGTGTGGTGTGCCCCTCTCTTTCGCCCTCTTTCCAGCCCTTTCTCCGCCCTTCGCCTCCCCTCTACATGTCCCTCTCTCTACGTCTCTCCCCTCCGCCGTTTGGTGGGCTTCCCACACACGGATGTTGCATGAGCAATTGCGAGATCTAGGTCACTAGCAAATGTGGGCTGCCATGTAAATTGCACCTTTTTCTATTGTTGCACTTCCACCTTCCACGACACCCTTTCCGGTCATGCCAGGCTGCCCCCACAAAACCCCCTTCAAAAATAAGAACCGTTCTTAAATTTTCGTGCAGCCGGTGGTGGTGTTGGTGGGGGTTCCTATTTTTGGGGTGGGCCCCTTTTTTTTTGTCCTTGATGCGTCCTCTTGCACCAGCAACAATGGATATTTTTGATGTCTTGCACCCAAAATTATGTGGATAATTTGGGTACATCTCCATCACTTCCTATTTCTGTAAGTAAGTTAATGACCCACACACAAAAAGAAGATGCAAGCAATTGCCTTGTTTCCCCATCTTTGGCCTATTGCTTGTTAGGTTCCAAGGTGGTTTGTATCTTTGGCACACACTATGCAAAACCCTAGGTGGTGCTTATTGTTGGGGTGGTGCTTGATTTGGGCCTAGTTCTCATTTTTGAGGCCGGTGTTTAACTTGAATAGTTGCAGTGCACAAACACCCCACGCTCACTGCGTCAAGGGCTGCCCCTAAGCCCTCTTTGGTGACAAGATCGGGCATGTGCTTGAACTAGGAAGTGGGGGAGTGTAGTGGGCCTAAAGCTCCATATGACAAGTACCTGTTTGAAGCAAGTTGGCTCATGGGCGTATACGCCACAGAGGGTGCCTCGCGTGCGGTGCGCCTTAAGCACGGTTGGCGTAGAATGGCGGTACCATGGAATGTTGCCCCAAAGCGGTCGTAGGGGCCTGAGCATTGCATTTTGGTGCCCAATTGTTGTGTTTGCGTGGGATCTAGCATGTTGTTCCAAGTTGGTGGTCCCAGTTGGGCAGCAGGGAACCTTGTAGATTCGAAATTTTCGGTTTCGCCTCCTTTGCTTTCAACAGGACACATGGCAATAAATGCTAACCTTTTGGTGCCCGGCAATAGTGTCTTTTATCTAAGAGGCACCGGTGGGGAACGTGTGCCTGCCACTGTTGTGGGCTTCTCGTCCTTCCCGGAGTGTGACGCCATCAGTCCAATGCTGACTTAGGTGATGAGATTGGCACCTCGTGCTCCGACGATCTTTGCAAGGACAACGCGTAGGTGTCTATATCGCCGTTCATTGTATGAACACCAACGATTTTGGCATATGACTGAAGACATTTGGTTGACAACACCCATTCTGTCGTTACCGTGTTTTATGTTGATCCTTGTCACTATTTTTTGTGGTGTTTGTGGGGCGTTGTTACCTGAAAAAGTGGTGCAATAATCCAATTCTTGATAGCGGGCTAAAGCGCGCGTGGTGCGTTGAGGCACCCTCATAGCCCTTTGTACAGCGGATTGGCCGAGGGCATTTTCCAGGATCATTATCTTGCCTCGCAATGCGTATTTGATGTCACCATCGCTCTGGCATGCAGTGGAATGGCTTGCAAGAGCGGCAGGACACAAGTTTCGTGTACCTTGGTACCTTGGTATGTACAACCCTATGGTCCAAGAGTGGCTCATATCCACAATGTCATTAGTTGCAACCATGATGGCAATTCTTTTAACCTGTTCAACCCGCAAAGCAATTTGATAGGCTTGGTGTTGGGTGTGTCAAACAATCAAGGGGAGCCTGAGGAACCTCACAAGCTCCGAAATCAGTCAGTCTTGTGGACAAAGATCACAATACATTTTGTTGCTGGTGGTGCTCCATGACACCCACTGCCAAACATTATCGGTGATTCTATTTAATAATTTAAGATATTTGAACGGCCGGTGCATGGTACTAATAGCAAGCACCATACACAACACACCTGACTGGGCCGTAGGGAGCTTTCTGACATAGTAACAAGATAGCTTGACGGGGGATGCGGAAGGTTTGTTGTCTTGGGAGGACCTTCCAATTCCTTTTTTTTCTATGGCAAAGTCCAAGTTGGGACAACTCTGCCTATATGTCTCATTCAAATTGTTTGGATGATTGTGTATATGTGAAATGTTGCACGTGTTCACACACTCTTGAATGCACTGGTGGATGAGATTTGGTGGGATGAAAGATTGTCTCCTTACAATCATAATACCCATTTTCCGTATTTCGTTAACTCTCTACACCGATAGCATGCCCATATGCTCGGTGGGTGGATCTTGGTCCGATGTACTCTTCAATCCCAAGTGCGCGGGCCATGATTATAAGATAACGGTGGCCCTGGACAATCTTGGTAATATAGTATAGATACGTGATCTTATGCCGGGAATATCAGCGGATGTTACAATTTGGGATCAACATGGTCCTTCACGAACGCACAGATATTTCTTTGATTATGAAGTAGGCAATCACGATGGCGTTTACAAGGGTTACCATGGTTGCATGCCAATGCATAGTTGTACGCTACTATTTGAGATGTTCATATGTACATCAAAGCACTAGATTGGTCGTGGTTCAATGTGTGACATGTTGGCTTTGTTGGTTTGCTGTGTTATACGTGGGTTTCACGGCAATGTGCACGCAGTGCCCAAGCGGTGCAAGCAATGCAACAACTTTGCCAAGGCATTCTCAAGGCTCCGCATTCTAATTTCTAATTTCTACTTTTTTTAGAATTCTCATGAGAACAACCTTTGGTTTGTGGCAGGTCTTTAGGGTAGCTATAGGTAGCCATAGAGGATGTCCCTATTTGGCACACCAACCACCGCTTCCATGGGTAAGATGTACTTGTTCACGCAATTATATGGACCACAGCGCCCAGCGGATTGAATTGCGGAGCATGAAGTCTATTGACGAGAGATGGGAAGAGTCTCTCAAGGATCGCCTGCTGAGCTAGTTGAAGGGGTGAGATGGATTCCAGGCAGGCGAGGGTCAAACATTGTTTGCGGAGTTGGCCCTTGAATTTGAGCTTTTTGCATGTCAGGTGCCACCAGCCTTGCCTCAAGCAGTTTACCAACAAGAGGTGCATCCACCCTCGGAGAAGAGCAGGGTGCAAAGGCTGGCATTGGAGGAGCACCTGAGGCGGCACGCACACCGCACAGAGAATACGTGGTCTAGCCGAACCAAGCACCCACAGTTTGAACACAAGGGTACAAAAATCCCCACTAGCGGCCACTATGCAACGCTGGGGATGTGCGCTCCACTAGCATTGGTAGGGACCTATTATTATTATTATATTGTAGCCATATTGTGACTCCTATCTTATTCTCTCCACATTGGAGACCCCTTTGGGCCATTTGGCACAAATATGGCGAGGTATAAACCGAATCCTGCCACCAACAACGTCTGGCCGTCCTTGGTGAAAAAAGAAAAAGAAAAATATCGTTCCTAACGGACTGCCCTGATCCAAATGGTCTGAGCTCCAGAATTGCGGATCACTCTACCCAATAGGCCAGTGCCATCGGTGGACGTGGTGCTGAGAGCAGACGCCTTACACAACTCACCCAGCGAGGCCTGGGGGAGTATTTTACAGTGCTGATCACAGCGTTGACCTTGTGTTGCCCTGCAAAGTGACTGCAGGGCAGAATAGGGGCTGCCCAAATCCTCTGCCACAGAAGTAATACGGTGTTTCCACCCAGTGTGGCTTGCGCTGCAGCGTGGCTTTCATATCTACACCCCTTCCTTTCTTTTCTCTGCAAATCACTGGACTATTGCACTGACATGCATTTCTGACGGTGATGCTTTGAGAACTTTGTGGTTACTGGCGGTTGGGGCCAAGATGACGATGAGGGTATCATCTCTGGTTCTAATGTCTCCATGGGCCATTTACTAGACAAGCAAGACACCTCACTGGGTGCTGCACTCGCTGTCTGTTCGTGAGGACGTCCTCTCATGACATCTTTTAGATTTGGCTCTGAGTCCAGACAGCCACCATGCTGCTAGCATCAGCTAGGCTACCCTGCACTAGCGCCAGCTCTTGGGGCTGTCCGGGTAACCTACGTGTTCAATCCTGCAGTCACCTGGCCTGCCTGCCGAGCCTCAGTAGGGCATATGGCTTTGATGGGGCTTTCTCCCGCAAATAGGGATGGATCGCACTTTCCTCCCACTCTGCCTGAGATGGGATGACATTAGTCAGGGTCAACATTGCCGCCCACTGGGGGCCCTCTTACAATGGGAATCTCAGGGTAAATTCACGGTAAAAGTAGCACGCAGGGCGCACACGGCACGGATACTCTCCCATCGGCCATACTATAAAAATATCTGATGAAGGGCACGTTGTTCCCGGGTGGCACCCTACAACAATGGCCTGTGTAAACATCCCTCCTTTCCACAAACATTACACAAGCAAAAGAGCAACCAGTTAATCGACGGAGGTTGGCGCTTAACCAACGCGGGTTGGCCGATGACCAACGGTAGTTATTCGCCGTCTGCCGCTCCGCAGAGGTTCGAGTGTACTGGAGGCCAGCAGTTTTTTATTTTTTTAAGTCTTACGGACTACCCTGATCTGGATGAGGGGTACACACTGTCTGCGACGCTACAGATCCTCTCATGGATGAACCAACCGACATCAACGCCAACACGGATTCCCCTGAAGACACATCTGTTGCCACGCATCCTCTAGCTTCTGATGCACCGCCTGATGATCGCCCAGTCTCTTCCGTTGCAGCGCCCCCTGTGAATGGCACCAACAGGACGCAGCGTGCAGCCTCAAGCAGAAGTGCGCCAGTCTTCACTTTCGTGCCGTTGTGCTCCAACACCGAGTCGGACCCTGTTACGTACGAAGTGACCCTTGTGTGCACAGGTGAAGCTGGGCACCTGCAGAAGCAGACAACGCACCGGCAGTACAAAGATTTCGAGAGCCTTTACTGGGCACTGTTGGACGAGTATCCGGGGCTGATTGTTCCGCCGGTACCAGGACAAAATTGGGCGACCATTCGAGACAAATGGTATTCTGCCACGTTGTGCGCCACTGCCACACTCCCCTGAAGCCCCATCCCAAGCAAGAACCCGCACGTGTCCCTGCGGGTCTTGCGCCAGAGACCCTCTCCACCGACCCCAACCGCAAAGGCTTTTTCAGAGCACGTGCCATGAGGGCCCGTTGCGGTCGCAGTTGCTGACGATCACATCAACACAAACACTGCACACCGTTGTGACAAGTCGTGGCCAACGGAGGCAGCTTCGGCCCAGATTGTCACAAATTAGGATGATCGGCGCTGTACCAAACCTCTCCCCACCCCCTTGCAACACACGTGCACACTCACACACACATGCACCTGATCGCACGACGCCACAGGCACAGGGGACGCCGTTGAGAGGTGTGGAGGCATGCACCCCACAGCACCCAAACAAAGCAGTCAAGCTCTGCCCCTCGCCCCCCACAGACATATGCACAGACATGTGCCCAGGGTGTCCAGTGTGACGCCCCAGCGAGAGGACGTCCAGATTGAAACACTGAGGGTGGTGCGCCCTAGCCGCCACTCTTTCCACACGCCGATAAATGTCTCCCAAATTCCCCCAAAGCGTCAAGGCTACTTGATTCACGACAGTCGGTAGCCATGGATGAACAGCCCCCCAGCCAGCCTCTCATTAGAACGGCCGACAACCATAGGAGGACCCGCCCCCCCCAGACCAAAGTGACCAATGTGGGGAAAAACGAAATTTACAATAGGGAAAATCTGATCGGGCCATTTTTGGTACACAAATTTTTGGTACCAGACCCCCTCCCCCCCCCCTTTCTTGATGTTCCAGACAGATACCCAGAACTCCCAGACAGATCGCACTGGGTCAAGTGGATCGACACCAAGCTCTTAAGCTATGTCTCCTACCCCTACGATCTTGAGCCTAGACAGGAACAGAAAGTATGGCAAGCATGGTGGCAATCATCCATCCGACCTGAAAGATTTCATCCATGCTGCCCTCTGGCAACGTCTGCCAGTCGGGCACAGACAGGCAAACTGGAAACCACTCGAAACTTGCTGTCCCCTTGACGGCTCCCTAGAGACAGTGCAGCACTCTTTGCTACACTGTCGGTACCTTCCGGTGGCCTATGACACCATAGCCAAATGCTTCCCAGACTGGGATTCGGGAGTCCTAGGCATCCAATGCTTGATTGACAGCGACCCGACCCGCTCTCTTCAAACTCCTGTCGGCATTCTTGCCTGGACTGCTGTTTATGCCTCATGGTTGGTCCGTTGCACTGTAAAATACCACCCTGAGGCGCGACACACCTTTCAACTCTTTTTAAAACGCTGGGTGGTGGTACTGCGCTCGCTTGCACAAGCGCGGTGCTATACACACATATCTGTGGATCAAATAAAACTTTTCATCGCGGGTATTGATTCTCTGCAACATGGAGCCCTCGTACACCCATCCCTCATCATCACCCCCCCCCCCCGCCCCCCCCGGCGGCGGCCAAAGCACAACGCTGACTGGAACGCAAACAGGAAAGAGCATCAGAGCTGGAACAGTTGCTTCCCACACTTTCAAATGAAGGCTACAGGCTAGTCTTCACCGATGGCTCGTCCGAGTTAGTCTCTGGCATTGGCAGAGTAGCAGGCTATGGAATTTTTTCTTCTGATTTATTGTCAGTCTCCGCTTACGTTCCTGTTCACCTACGTCAAACCAATAACACAGCAGAGCTCTTTGCAGTGCTCCGCGCTATTCAACTCTTGCCGCCTGGGCGGTATGCTTTCTGTTCAGATTCTTCCGACGTAATTCTAGGTGCGAGCGGTGCTGCTAGGCGCTGGAAACTGCGCGGTTGGACAGGCTCCTCCGGCCCTGTGTCCAATGTCGAAATCTGGGAGCAACTCCTTCACGAACTAAGCCAGCCAGACAAAACCATTAAATGGGTCAAGGTCCCGTCCCATGTCACAGTGGAGGGCAACAACGAAGCAGACCGGCTGGCGGACCTTGGTCGCCTCTCCAGCCCACTACACCCCATATTGCACACACCAAGCACCCTTTCTGATTTTTCAGCACCACTGGTCACCCCCTTCAAGAAAGCACGTTTTGCAGCTACATCAAATTATGATCTGTCTGAAGTTTCACGACAAATTACCTTCCAGTCTCCGGCAGCTGTACGTTTTTCCTCCGTCACCGCAAATGACATCCTCAGATCACTAGATCTGGAGCCTTTATCTGACTCTGATGAGTCAGGCACCATGTCAGATTATAGCGACTCTGACACCATCACCGTCGACCATGACAGTGACCATGACAGTGACAATGACAGTGCCTACAGCACTGACGTTAGCGACACGAGAAAACGGCGTCGCAGCTTGTAGACTACTCTCTACACCTCCCCCCTTTCTTTTTTTTCAGCAGGAGAACAGAAGGTCGTATAGTTAGGCCGAAGGAGTGCATCAGGCTATACGGCCCTGTGAATCACTGCGGCACATCAACACAAACGCAGCTTGAGGGCGTGGCTGTTTTTCATGCACCATCTAGCTCAGCAACACACAGGTATTGATCTATATTGGTTCGCCGTCCACAGGTTGTATAACAAATGCAGCTGCCACTGGCACCGCTGATTGAAATCTTGTACCTACTTGCTGTACATCGAATAGTGGAGCACCCCAACCAAGAAGGGGACACAAGCATATGTGAGAGAACCTCTGGACTAATGGCTGAAAGTGTCTATGGCGGGGACATTCAGTCGATCAGCACCGACCATTGATCCCCTTTCTTGATGTTAACCTTCTCATTTGGGGGTCAGGGGCAATGAGGAGGCGGATAAGCTGGTAGAAGAGGGGCGTGGGCTGCTCCCGAACAATATGGTGCAGCTGTCCAAGCGACGGCGGGTCGAGGGCCGGGATCTACTGGGGCTGGAACCAATGGAAGAGCCGTCGTCGTCCCTAACCGCTGGGGATGATTTAGGGGGGGTCTGGAGTGTCGGATATGTCCAGTCAGGGATACTCAATGCAGTCTGTCAGTGACGGATTTTCCACGGACGTGAGTGAGAGAACCAGAGAGAGAGAGAGAGCACAATTGGGGCGAGCGTGCGAGGAATGGGAAACAGACTACAGCACGGACGTCAGTGACAATAGGAGGAGGAAGGGCAGGAGGGTAATCAAGAGTCCTCCTGTGGCCTCCTAAAAGCACGAGCCTGACCTGAAATCTAATCCATGCCGGCGCCTAACGGTGCCTTGCTGGACCGATTGAGCAATGTGTGGTGGCGCCTGGCAGCGCCTTGCTGAACAGTCTGCATGATGTGTGTCGCGGCTCCGGCGCGTGATACTTGCTGTACTGTTGGAATGCCAGAGTGATTCTGGAGGGTGATAACCATCGTCGTTCTATGGCCCTCTGCTAATGTTAGCCTGCCTCCAGCGCATCGGCATTCTACATGAGCGACAAATCCAGTCAAGCGGGGCACGAGGGGGATACGGGATCCACTGCAGTCCTGCAGCACTGAGGGTTCAAGATGCCCAACACCCCCCCAGTAACACCCCTGCACCCCTGTACAGCTTTGTATTGCATGTCCGTGACCATAACCAGGCCTGCACCCACCGGGTTTTGAAACCTACGGACCAATCCACATGTCCCGAGAGGTACCGGGCGAATGGGGCCAGCACTATGCGGGTCTGCCCAGGGGCTGACCAGCATGGACGCCACCAACCCGGTAGAGTCTCAGCCCAGTCGAGGACACGTCGGCAGCAGGAGGGGAGAGGGTCCAGGGCTCAGCCTTGCAGGATGCGGTTGTGGCAGGCCTAAGTGAGCACTCGGGAACGGTCAAAGACACTTGTACATACGGACAGCAAGCCCAGGCGGAAGCACTGTTACAGTCGCCTGTGATGAACTTGCTGGAGAACAATGGCCAAAATCGCCTGCTTTTGACTACCCCCCCCCATGCACAGTCCCCGCAGAACGTACGACAGTGTCCCCACCCTCGGGGAGGAACGGTCACGAAATGAAAGCGGGGGCAGACTATGCACTAGGGCCCAAATCTAACATTTCCACGACAACTACATTGTAACCAGAGGAAAAATACCCTTCGGTACCTTTGGTGCTGTGGGGTGCGGGTACCAGATCACTGTTGGGGCAAGTCCCCCCCCCCCCCCCCACCTGGGAACTGTGCAAAACGCACGCACTGTGCAAAAAGGGCATCAAATGGTCGGCACTACCATCGACACTTCCTGTCGCCCATATTACCACAATTGCAGATGATCGCCACTGCACCCAACCTCCATGCCCCAATGAAACCATTCCATTTCCGTGGTGTTTTTGCTGCAAATGGTATGCCATTGGGAGGTGGTTGTTAGTCTCAAGTGGGACGCTCTTATGAGAGGCAGAACGCCCTGTCTGCCACAACGACTGGCTCGCAGAAATGTCGTCGTGCATTCTGGAAAAGCTGCGGTCGTACAAAACAACGGCCAACAGAGTCGTGCTGAGACAAGACCATGCTTTTGCAGAGGGAGGGGGCCGGTCCCCAATGCCCCCAACCCACTATCTCTCAAAACCCGGGGGGGGGTGGGGGCTGGGGGGTGTCACATACAAGGACCGGGCCCGGCCGCCCCCCCCCCCCCCCCGGGACCTGACGGCTAGGGGAAAATGGTTTACACTACGTGAGAGTGGGACAGCTGTCCTGCTGCTTACAAGTGTTGCTTTTGCTCCTTGGCGTCCCTCCCATGCCGGCCCCGGCATGGGAGGGATGGGGCGGCAGTTTCTAGAGTCAAGGCATACATGCCTGAAAATGGTCACTGGATCGAGCCCATCGTTGTGCAGGTCCTATTGCACTGTGGAAACGAAACCATTGCCACAGGGAGTCATCATGACATGGGCCAGTCGGACTTCGGTGCTTGTGTCACTGCCCTTTCGATGCTCAGGCACTTTAGCAATGGCAACAGACAAGCAAAACTGGAGATGGCATTGCAGCTTTGTCATGGCATCAGCCCTTTCCTCTCGCACCTGGGAAATGCGGGTCAACATGGTTCTAGTTTGCTCCACTGTTCCGGTCTGTTCGCGCAGTCATGCTGACTGTCGAGCCTCCACGCCACGGTAAGGTCACCGCCCCAGGGTTTGAAGAGGAGTGTGGAGGTGGAGGGGGGGGGGGGGTTACCATCTGTTGGGTTGGTGTGGATGGTGTCATTGCGGTTAAGAGGGAGTTGTGGGCTGAGCAGGACAAGCCAAGGGCATGCTCCCAAACTGGAGTGTGACACCGAGTGGCACTTGGGTAAGGGCAGTACACGAAACAGGAAGGGTCCCTGTCCCTTCAGCCCCAGCCCGACGGGTGCGCAACCAACCTACTTATCCACAAATGGGGCATTCCCGTCTCAAAATGTACACACGTGGGAACCCCCTGCGAACAGCTCCATGTGTCTTCCGATTATACGCAGACTGTCAATACGCTGTGTATACAACGAGTTGGCGACCGCTGTATGCAGTGGAAAACAGTTCGGAAGCTCCCATCATTTGTTGAACCAATGGCTGAAAGTGTTCATGACGGGGGCATTCAGTCGATCAGAAACGACCGTTGCGCGCGAACAGACCCATGCCCCTTTTGACGGTTTCTGTTGTGGTGCGTCTGAGGCCGGCTTGCTTTCTTCTGGTCCTTCCTGCCTAAACCAGTCGCCCTTGAGTGGTTGCATGCGCCCGTTCCGTGCCATTTTGCCGCGTAGGTATCTCCACCGCAATGACCCATTTCTGGAGGCATGGCGACGGAAGGGGCTGACCATGTTCCTTGAGCATCTCGCCACTTGCCCGGACATGCCAAAAAGTATGGTCCTGTACCAATTCATGAACGCCTCCACGCAGGAGTGGCAGCTGTTCCTCACAAAGTTCCAGGTTTGCTTGGCATTGGTCATTTGAGCGCCATTATGGACGTGTGGTGGCGGTGAGTAGGCCTGGGTGCAGCAACGCTTGATTGTTATTGGTAGGGCCAGGGATGTATGAGAATGGCTGACAGCCAAAGGAGCCCCCCCCCCCCCATCCGTAGTACCGGCCGAATGGGGCCAGCGTCAAGCAGGTATCCCAGGGACTGACCCTGACCACCATGCACGCCACTGACCCTGTAGAGTCAAAGCCCCGCAAACCTGGGTACGACAGTGTACATATGGAAGGTAGGGACAAGCGAACACTGGCGGAAGCACCGGGACAGTCGCCTAGCAAAAACCCGGACGCACTGCTGTGAACTTGCTGAAGAACAATGGCTGGAAGTGTCTATGGCGGGGACATCCAGCTCAGCCTACCGACCAATTGAAGCCCCCCATCCCCCTGGGATGCCCCACCCCCAGGCCAAAGTGACCATAGCGGGAACAAATGATGTTTACAAAAGGGACAATCTTGTCCGGCCATTTATGGTAGACAAAATTTTTGGGTCCCAGCCCCTCCACCCTCCTCCGCCCACAGCACCAATGCATGCAGCTGACTGGCAGGGCAGGGTAACCCACAGGGGCATAGAGGGAAGCCAGTGGAGACATTTGGTACAATGACAAGCAGCATTTTCAAGTCAAGAGAGACATATCGTTGGACGGAACTGTTCAGTGCCCCCCTGCACTGTTTGTGCACTGCTTTCCTGCCCTGCCTTTGTACACCCCCCCCCCCTGCCACATACGGCAAAGGGGCGGCCCCCAAAGGGCCTCTTTCGGCCATTTTGGTACTGTGAGGGCGGATTTTTCACCCTTTTCGGGGGTCAGGAGTTTATCACCCGGATTGGGCGGGGGAGGGAGGGGTTGGCTCTACAAAAGGGTTTTTGACGCCCGTTTTGTAGGGGGGGGGGATCCGAAGACGGCAGGGAATATGCAGCCACAAGCCGCATCCATTGTTGGTGTGGCCCGGTGCTAGTACAGAGGAGGGGAAAATTTCAATCATCGGATACATACCTCTATACCCCCATGTCCCCAGACACACACACACACACGCCCTTGAGGTATACATGTGGTAGTAGTAGGTTGCGCGCACCCCCCCCCCCGCCGGCCGAGCTGCCAATACCCCCCACCCTCCCGCCGACCCCCCCCCCCCCCCCCCCGCAAGTTTTGACAGATAGCTGGGGGGGTGTCGCATCAGGACCATTTGTAGTCGCCCCCCCCGGGCCACAGTCCCCTTCCTCTTCTAACCCCCCCACAAGTGATGATGCCCATCCATACGTGTTCATCCGTGGGAAGCTTGTCGAGGTCACCAAGGCGTACCCAAAGGGCGCAAAGGGTCAGTTGGTGAACGACCAACAATTTATTCAAGAGCTGGAAGAGTTGCTTGCGAAGGATATCCGTGACGCTTGTGCGCAGAACACGAATCCGCGTGCAAAGCCAAAGGCATCAGACACAAAGATTGCTTTGATCTACAAGCGTGTGTTTGGCGACTTCTTGTAGTTGGCCCCACGCCATTATGGTTGCATGCGAAGAACGTAGTTGGCCCGAGGTGACCGGACTCAGGTGGTATCGCTGGCTTGAGCTTCGTAGCCGGTGGCGCCGGTAGCAATATATGGATTTGGAAAATGCTTGCCTGCTTGCCAAAGGCCAAAGGGCAAATTGCATTTTTTGTTTGCGGTCATGATGAGTGTGCTCCACGTTATTTCCGCCATCTGCCGGCGATGAGTATAAAAACCATAAAAACCACCCTGCACGCCATGGCTCCATTGCTTTGCCTGCGCCGGAGGTACCCAAAATGTCCGTGGGGGCTATATGCTTCACCTCCTCCGGTAGCACTGGCGGTTGTTTGGTTGTTCTTGTGTGTTCCTCGCCTTTTTTTTGGAAAAGGGGTTTTTTTTTTCCATACACGACTTGCACCAAAAAAAAAGTTTCCGTGACTTACACCAAAAAAAAATTCTGTCGGAAAAAAAACGTGATTTACGCTTATTTCCACAATCGAGCTACGCTTTCCTTGGAGGGGGTGGGTCAGCCAACATCCCCGGGGGGCCAATTTACCCCCCCCCCCCAAAAGTATCACTTAGCAAAGGCCTGGTGGGGGCACTAGGTGGCTGCGTTTTTTTTTCGGGGCCCGAGAGGACGCGTCGTGGATTTCATTATTGGGGCCTCCTTCTTGGCCTAGACATCCAAGGACTACCCCGGTGGCCGACTCCATTGGAGGGACCGGTGCCGGTTGGAACCACAGAGAGCCTCAGACCCCTTGTGAGGTAGTGTATTTGACCGGTGCACCCAGTCCCGTACAGTCCTCCAGCAACCTCCCTGGGCATTGTGATGAGTGGAATTCACCCCAAGATGACTGTAGATGACCACATGCTCCTCAACCCTCGCACAGGAGCTCCCGTTCAACCTCCAAAAGTCACAAGTGTACTATTTGCACTTGTTGACGCTACTGATGTTGTTGACACACCACTCGGCGCCGTCAACCCTAGACACAAGCAAATGATGTGATTTATCCAAATGCGATGCCAAGCGGTGGTGTGTGGGGGGGGGGGAGGGGTTGAGAGGGCACATGATTTGGCCATATTTATCCTTCATTGTGTCTTTCTCTTCCTCCCCTCGAGTCTCAAAAAAAACGCCCGTGATCAGCGTGTATCCTCTAGAGTGGCACAGCACATCCCCATCGGTGGTTGTGCCATTTGCGCCCGCACCACCAGAACAGAACAGCGAATCCCCCTTTCCGTGAGTGCACTCCGTGGCACGCATCTTGGTGAAAGCGCACAAGGATGCAGTCGGGCAACTGAATTCCACCGGTCCACGGTCATCTCCGACACCATCCCAACCAGCCCCACCTCTGGCTCCCCAGGGATGGATATGATAGTGACCTAATTATTTTGGTGGGGGGTCGGGTGGGGTGGGGGGGTGGGGGGGCTCTGAGGGGGCCCAAGATGATGAAATGATGGTTACGACACTCCTTTGTCCCTCTTCTGGTAAAGGGTAAGTTTTGGCGCCGAATTTTTTTTTCTACGGGGCCAAAAGTGGTCCAAAATCTCGAAAAGAAGTTTCAAAGTATGTCATGAGGCCCATCAAATTGATCAGCGGAATGTGCTAAACATGAAGATGTATGTGGAGGGGGCCAAAAATCTTTTTTTTTCAAGGGTCAAAAGTGGTGAAAATTGGCCAAAATTGGCCAGCCTAATTTCGTGGTCATCATTTCGTCGTGGGGGGGGGGGGGTCTGCCCCCCCCCCCCAACAACATCCATCCCTGTGGCTCTCATCGTGATTTCCATACAACATCTCTGTCTACCATGTGTCAGGAGCTGCACAAGCGCACGTACAAAGCATCGCCGTTCCTGGTGTCCAGTCGCGTGCTATTTGGGGCCCGGCATGCAATCGCGGACACACGGCGTGTGCATTGCCCAGCAATAGACCGAGCCCGGCAGTGGGCCCTCCGATTGGAGCCAGAGATCCGATCCATCAAATCAAGGTGCGCGCGCGCGACGGACGGAGGGTGCCCTGTGCATGACAGACGTCCGCAGGGGTTGATCTGTCAAAGCGACAGACGTCGCAGTTATCGCAATTTCTGGTACTGAGAGTTCATGCCCATCAGCGTGGCACCTCAAGGCTTGTCGCGTGCTTGACACACCCAGGCCCGGGGAGGGTCCCAGCAATGTGAAGGGCTGGGTCCAGAGCTCTGGGCCTCCTAGCAGCCTAGCTGCTTCCTAGTTCTAGGAGGAGGAGGAGGAGGAGGAGGAGGAGGAGGTGGTGGTGGTGGTGGTGGTGGTGGACACCAACAACGACAAGGTAGAGGAGTACAGGGTGCAGGCCTTTGCTGGTGGCTGGTTGATACTATACCGGGAGGGGTGGGTGGGTGGGTGGGTGGGTGGTTTTGTCTGGTTTTCCCCTGATTTTGTGGAAAGTGCAGGTCCCCCCCCCCCAGGGGGGAGGTGTCAGCTCTGGCAGGTGGGGTGGGTGGGTGGGTGGGGTGCTCAGCTTGGTAGAATGCCAACATTGTTCATGGGCTGAGGCACATTGGGAGACATCAGGTGCTGCCACATTGTGCAGACCTGTTTTTCTTTACAATTTTGTCATGGCTCTGTGCCCCCCCCCCCCGTGTGTCCGGGGGGGGGGGTCAGCCAAAATCCTAGGGAGGCCGATCCCCCCGCCCCCCGCCCACAGTATCACTACGCAAAGGCCTGACCAGGTGGTTCCTGGTAGCTACTCTGCAGTAGCGAGCAACAAGATGCAATGCGGCTGTGCAATCGGCGTTGTTCGGGAGTTCGCGGGCAGGCCGGTGGGAGTCCATGACAGCTGGGTCTATGTGCCGGTCATTGCAGGCCAAGATTTGTAGCACAGGGGCCGGAACAATACCAATGATTGGGTCGATGATCTGTGCATTTAGCCTGACCGTCACCAATACCTCCTTGTGGTAGATCACTGTTTGTGTGTGCGTGCGTGTGTGTCTGTTTGTGTCTGTGTGTGTGTTGTGGTGTGTCTGTGTTGTTTGTGTCTGTGCTGTTTGTGTCTATGTTGTGTGTGTGTAATCGGATGGTTCCAATTCAATGCATGCCCCATTTTTTGAGTCAGATACCAAGAACCACTCAAGCATTGTTGATTCTCTGGCACAAAGCACCGCTGAATACTGGGTATCTTATCTTTCTGGTTTCCCCGACTAGGTGCGTGCGTGCGTGCGTGCGTGCGTGTGTGTGTGTGTGTGTGTGTGTGTGTGTGTGTGCGCGCGCGTGCTTGCGTGCGTGCGTGTGTGTGTGTGTGTTTCTCAGTATCTATTTTTTTTAAGTGTTCTCCTTGTCTTGTCTGATGACCAACTGACGAGGATTTTCACTCGGCCAAAAACATTTTGTGCTATGCTTTTGCAAATTGTGTATGTGTGTGTGTGTGTGTGTGTGTGTGTGTGTGTGTGTGTGTGTGTGTGTGTGTGTGTGTGTGTGTGTGTGTGTGTGTGTGTGCGTGCGTGTGTGTGTGTGTGTGTGTGTGTGTGAATGTGCCAATTCCGGGATAATGTCCTCGTTGCCTCTTCATACCCAGACTGCGCGCACACCAAACTCATTCGCAACATTTGCCAAGCATTAGGTACAGCTTGGAACCTCAGTATTCTATGTGAATGCCAGTCCGCCAAACTACCTTGTGAGGGTTCATGCCACACCTCCTCTATCACTGCCATGGGATTTTGCATGGTCCGGGGATCCGACGGAATGGGACTGGCATATGTCCACCCTAACGCCCTCAACCACTCATGGGATCTCAAACTTGGGGGCACCCCTAAAGAACCCGCGGGCACAACACCAGGGATACGTCAGTGCCATAATCACAGGGGCGCTCGCTGCAGGGGCACCATGGTGTACAACATGGGCAGGGCAACTCCTCAGCGTAAGTGCATGGTGTCAAGTGGCTATTCTTTCAGGGTATGAACACAAACGCGTCGCCAGATGGGCCCACAGTGCAATCCAACGCACGTATGCATGCACGCCACACACATCCGAGAAAACTGCAGGGTATATCCATCAGCACATAAAATTTCTCCCGCGACGGCGATGTTGTCATGTCTGGGCCATCCTCCAATGGCTGCAGACACATGCTGTCTGGAAGGGGTCTCAGTATTCCAGTTGGTGTCTGCCTGAACGTTTTTCGCCGAATGGGATAACAGGGGCGTGGTGCAATGACCTGTCTGCAATGCACCAGCTATGGGAAATGTCCCGCAGTGCCTGCCCCCATTGTTCCCCATTGAACCCCCTGTCCCTCCTCCCAGTCCCTTCCCTCCATGTTGTGTGTGTGTAGCCACCCGGTTACGGGTGGCTCGCCAGTAGCAAGATATGCAGTATGCGCTGAGATTGATCAACAAATTCCCTCCGCTTTTCTCCCCGCGGTAGACAGTATGGGTTACCCAACGCCACACCTGTGAGGTGTGAAGGATTGAGGCCACACGCATGGCGTGCATAGTGCATACAAGCCTCCGGCACGCAATATGCCCCGGAGGCACCAATTTGTTTCCTCCCCCTGCGACTGACTTTGAACAAATGCGGAACTGCAAGGCGCAGTTCTGCTTGCCCTTTCCTGTAGGTCCCGCCGCAGTGAGTCCCGCTGTCTACTGCAGAAAGGCACCTAGTCGCCCATGTCTATTGTCACATGGACGGCCTGATGAGCTGATGAGTGCCCAGTGCTCCGTTTTGCCTGCAGGGTTTAACGGTTTGGGTACTCTTTACATCGTGTGTGTGTGTGTGTGTGTGCACGGACAGGCCTGCCAGAAACTTTTCCAGTGGCTGAAGGCGAACGCAGTTTGGGAAGGGGGGAAGTACACCGATGTGGTGATAGGGGAGGCGTACCGTCCGGAGGGGTACACACTTGTGTGGTGCCACAATGCTGATCTGCTGTGCTAGCTGTGCCAGCTGGCTGCAGCGTCTGTCCGTATGTCAAACCCACCCTGACTTCTGTGTGTGTGTGGTTGGGTGCGAGCACCTAACACGGGATAATTAGCATGCACTGTGATGGCTTGTGGTAGCAGGATACACGAATTCGTCCGTGGAACTATTGAGGTCCGTTGTGGGGCGCAGGGGCACGCAACACATGCGCTGTGCACTCTTTGACAGACCGAAAGACGTCTAGGGCTGCTCTGCAACTCCTGAGGAGTTTCTCCGACCACCGCTTTTTTTGCTCTGTTCTTGTTTCGTGGTTCCCAATGTGTTTGTGTGTGTGTGTGTGCGTGTGTGTGTGTGTGTGTGCGTGCGTGCGTGCGTGCGTGCGTGCGTGCGTGCGTGCGTGCGTGCGTGCGTGCGTGTGTTTGTGCGTGTGTGTGTGTGTGCGTGTGTGCGTGCGTGCGTGCGTGCGTGCATGCGTGCGTGATGTGGTACCAATTGGAACTGGTAGACGGGTGTGCCTTGATACAGAACCCTAAACAAAGCCATACAACCCTCTTGCAGGAAGAGACGAAGAGGAGAACCGCCGTCATGATGCTGTGCCGGACTGGGCCCGCAGTCAGGGTTCCCCCCATTGAATTGACGGTCCAGATCGGTGGAGGCCGGCAGGCACCGTGGGGATGGTACGCGGGGGCACCCCACCGGGGGACCGCATCTCCTCCTCCTCCTCCTTGCAGGACTGGCTGCTGTGCAGGGCCTGCCCCTGTGCAGACCTGCATCGGTCCATTGAGGGCGGTCCTGGGCTTGCCTTGCCTCTCCACCCAATGGTGGAGCTGCAGCGCTTGCAACCCCCCCCCCCCCCCGAGTCGGCAAAATGCGGCAAAGTTGCCAAAAACCAAAATTTTGGGTGCAGCACTGCTTGAGGAGTGCCATGCAAAATGGAACGATAGCAACACAGCTAAGACCGCATAATAGGCTTTATTTTGTGCCAACCTCCAAAATTTTGATCCCGCCCTCTAAGTCGGGTAAAACACGCCGCCGACTCAGTCGCCAACTCGTTGGCCGCCAGGTTTGCCAACTGGGAGGGAGGGGGTTACGCTTGGAGGGCCCATGCGTTGGTGCCTCGGAGCCTTGCTCGGGCTTCGAAGAGCGTGCATGGTGCCTGTTCACAGGTCCTCCTCACCTGCATCTCTGGGCCCTGTGCTGCAGCCCCTGTGTGGCCCCTATGGCCACTGTGGGGCTGGCCAAAGCGGTCTACAGAGACTGGCCGACATTCCTCCGGTACATTGCTGCATTGCAAGGGGCAGCATGCAGCGCAAATTCTGCAGTACACTGCCTCTCAGGGGCAGGGGGCAGTCGGGAATCCTTCAGTACACTTTGGCGCACTGCAGTGGGCAGTAGGCAGTAGTGTCTGTATGTGTCTTTTCATTCACGCCCGCATGTGTATTCCCTGTCCTGTCACACTCAGGTTGGGCAAGCTGCACCACGACATCACTCAATTGCGCCAGATATCTCCACCTCCAGAGCTGGGATCTTTTGTGTCCCTTGGGGTTGATGAGACTGTTTCTGCCCTCGACGGCATTTCTGATGCACTTGCACGCGCCGAGGCCACGCCCACCTCACGGTTGGAGGAGTGGCTGTTGCTGTTGCTAGTGGATGTGTCTTTTTATTGCAAGTTGGGGCAGTCTGTGCTGGACACTCTCAAGACCCTAGACAGGTGGATCCTCTTTCCATGGTCTTGACGTTTGCCGCTGTTACCGATGTTCTGGGCCAAGGGTGCGTGTGTATTGAGGTGAGTATGTGTGGCAACCAACTGTATTTCATGCAGTGTAGTCTGTGGCTCATGCGGCTGCAGTTTGGTCAATTTAGGATCAGGCCCTAGAAGTCTAGGATTCCAGACTGGAGCTGTTTGCGAGCGTAAAGCGTGACATCTGCCAATCGGTGCTTCTAAAGTTGTAAGATTTGCCGCTTTGGGTTGCTGCTCTGTGTTGGCTGTTGCCTCGCTGTCTGTTGAAAGAGGTGCATTGTCTTGAATTTTGCTGGTTGTTGTGTGTCGCCCAAGCGTTGCTTGCGGTATTCTGTGATTTCGTTTGGAAGACATTATGCCAAACTGTATTCACCTGAAACCAGCCCCCCCCCCCCTTTAAAAATAGGCGAAGCCTGGCAGTGAGGGAAACCCCTGCTCATTTGTCTGAGGCGCGAGTCGCAAAAATTTGCGACTTTCTTGAAATTTTCCAGGATGAGAGGCCGTGTACTCTGTTCACGAAACGGTGATTTATTGACTGGGGCTCCGTGGATTTCCATTCTTTATCCTCTCTGCTGATCGTATGAAAGTTGTTATCTCAGTGATATGCATGCTGATATTTGAGGCGATTATTGTTGACAACCGCTATTTGGCTTGATTTGTCCTGCTCAAGACAGTGTGATTTCAAGCGAGTTTCTTATTTCGCTTTCCACTGGCGTTTGTACAACTACACCCCCGCCCCCCTTGTGGGGATTCACAGTCTGTGCAGTAATTGAAATCATTCATGCCTATGAGGCCTTTGCCTGCCTGCTGGGGATGCAGTGTTTATCAGCGGGGCAGCAGTGCACTCTTCCACTTTGCCCCCGACACAAAAGTGACTGGTGCACACCTGTAGTGCACGTTGTCTGTGATGAGATGGACTACGGAAAAACAGAAGCTGAGGATCAATCCTCCGCAGGTTGTGTGCTTGATGATGAGCCGCAGCTCTGTACCACGGAATATGGGCTATTGCGGGTGTAGTCATCTACAAAAGTTGCACACGTTCTGAGGCGTGGGGGATGGTAAAACGAGCAGATATACAGGGGGCAGCATGGGTTGGCATGTGCTGGCAACGGGTTGTTTTTTTTGGGGGGCGGGGGGGCGTATATTGTAGGGTAGCATCGATCTACAGGCCAATACATTGAACAACACTGGGAATGCCATGCACGCAGTGCGAAGATTTGGATTCAAGCGCCCTTCGGATATCAACCTTCACCAACAAGGTAAGGCACTCGAGGATAACTCACAACCCACATTCCTTCATTGCATTTGTGCATTTGCCTTGTGTCTTGGGGCTAAAGGGTCTTCAAGGAATCCCCACCCCCTAGACAGGTGACAGGTATTCTTGGGTGAGTATCCCACACTCTGCGTGCGCAGTATGCACGCAGTCCGCACGCAGTGCAAGAACTTGGCCACTGAGGCCGCCCACAGTCTGGAGCCCAGGTGGCAGCACCTGGGTCCCAGTGCCATCCCTTCACAGCAGCATAGAACACACCAATGAACTGCAGGCACAGCACAGAATGGTCAACTCGGGCTACTGAGGTCAATCATGAGACAATGGAACAATACACCAAAGAGCGCAGCATGGTAAAGGCAGGAGTATGGGAACCTAGTGGCCAATGGGTTGGCAGTACATTCCCCTCACTTGATCCACTGTAGCGGCTGTTCTGGCTTAAGCAAGGGGCTTCAATTCCCTTCAAAAATTGTTGCAGTGTGCAAAACGCGGTGGGCATGGTTGTAGCCAGGATAGAAATTCAACTCCCCCTCTTTTGGGGGATTAGGATATTGCGAAGGCTATCTAGCCATTTGATTCTCCGTGCTTTGGGGACCCCAATACAGTAAGGGTTATGTAGCCATTCAACCCCTCACTAGTACCCATGCAAAAGAAAAATACAACAAGAAACACTCAGCAAGGACTGTATTCGTCAGATGGGCCCCCGTCCATCAAATGGTTTGTGCTAGGATGGGCTGGTCAACAAGAACATCATGTGCAGCCAAAATGTGGCTGTTGTTGCAACCATGCTTAGGGATGTGCATGTCACCCACCAAACAAAGTGGGAAGGGCACATTTGATGTGATGGGGGGACTATGGAATTATAAGTTGCCCACACCCATCCCACATGCTGTTTAGTAGTATTCATGCAGTTCAAAGTTTTGTTAGTTGTCATCTACCGGCCCTACTTTGGGGTTTTTTCCACAAGGTACTGGTTTTCTTGGTGGGAAAGTGAGTTTGAGTCAATTGATGACATCCATGTGACATGCATTTGTACAAAAGGGTATTGTAGAAAGGGTGTTGATAGGTTTGGGGTTCGGCTACCATGATTAATACAGAGTGTAGCAAAACTCAATCCCTAGACATTTGTATATGGGTGTTTTTGCGGGGGGGGGGGGGGGACAAAACAGTCCACGGGCAGCCCACTGGGTGGAATCCGAGAAGCCAAGGGGTGAGGTGACGCCCCCCCTATTTTGAGGGTGGGTATTCTTTTTGAAGGTTTTGAAGCCTGTCCAAACGTCCTCTTTTCAGAATTTCAGGTTTTGCATCGTTTTTGGCATGTTTTTGCCAAGCTGCAAAGGGTGGGTCTCAACCTTGCCACCCTCATGCCTCCAACATTTTGTCAGTTGGAGGTCAAGTCATTTAGGGTGAGTTTGTTGCATTTGACTAGTAGAAGCCATGTGCAAAGTGGCTTGCCCCCAACTCAAGGATATGTTGGCTAATTTGACCAATAACCATCCTGGACACCCCAGTGTAGCCAAGTGCCGCTAGTATGCAGCAGGCTACACGGGTTGTCCAGGGTGGTTATCAGTCAAGTCACCTGGAAGAGAGGTTGTTAGATCAAGCGCAGGCGCATGCATCGTATACCCCCTTTTTGGGGGTCATTCGCGTAGCATACCCCAAGGCATGATATTGGATGTCCAACCTCTTGTAAAATCATTGTTTTGCCCAATGAAACGCTCCCCCAATGGATTTTTTGATTCTGAGGCCTCCATCCCCTGAAATTGGATATCACATTTCGGGGGGCTGGGGGGGGGGTCAAAGGTTTGTGCCCAGAGGGATTTGAACGAGGGTCAAGTACAACAGAGCTGACAAAGACCGGCGGTGCCGACAGTCGGCCGGCCGGGAATTGAACCGCCAACCTGAATGTCGGCAACCGAGTGCATTACCACCACTCTGGCACACAAAGGGCTCCCCACTGCATGTAGCCGAGTCCGTCATTGAAAAAACCCAAACTGTGTGTTTCTGTCTGCCCGTCGGCCCGACTGACTTACTGCTTGCTTGACTAACTGACTAATTGGCTGACTGTCAACCTCTCTTCGAGGTGCACTGCCGAAGGCAATAGAATTAGCCAACATATCGTTGAGTTGAGGGGGCCCATTTTGCAAATGGCTTCTACACATCAAATGCAACAAACCCCCCCACCCCACTCTGGCTTGACCTCCAGCTGACAAAGTGTTGGAGGAATAGGGGCAACAGGGTTGAGACCCACCCTACACAACCTAGCTGGCAGCAGGCCTAAATGTTGAAGAGTTCAAAGGTTCGCCTCCGATCCTCAAAAGTATGGCCTCGCGACCCCCATTGGCCCATACCTGCTTGAATAGCCTTTTTCTTGGAGATTTCAAAAAGGTACAACATAACCCCCCCCTCCTTGATGACAACAGTTTAAAGGAACTCGGGCAAAAAGTTGGAAACCTGGTGCGTGGACAGAATAGATCCCCCCCCCTCCACGAAAACACCCAAAGATTACCCCCCCCAATTTCTTCCTTCCAAATCTCAAATTTCACCAATGTGACCACAAGTGCCGCTAATCTATGCAAGAACTCAATGACCAGCGCAGTCGACAAGTGGTATGCTTGTAGGAAGCGACTCAGCTGCAAGGTCAAAGGACCAAACTTGCACATCCTACTCTATCTCTTCTGCTTTTGCCAAGTGCTACCATTGTGCCTTGCTAGATGGTACTCCAGATTTTTTCTAGCCACCACTAGAGGTGGTGGGTGGTTTTAGAGGATTTCCTATATTATGCATTTTACCAAGTATAATGCCCACACAATGCAATGACATTCCCCAAGGCACATGCCAACACATGATATTGATGTGTTGACACCCCCTGCATAGTGGAAGTGTACATTAAACCTTACAAACAACTGTTGTTCAATAGGTGCATTGGTTGCTTGCTGGGGTGTTTCACCAACTGTTGCAAACATAAGCAAACGTGGATGTGGGCCAGTCCTCGCTTGTTTGCATGCCATGAGCTTTAGGAAGCACATTCAAGAGATTGTGAATAGCACCCTCTAGCTGCAATTGGCAGAAGGTTCAAGCTTTTGATGCTTCTCCCCTCTACACCTACATATCATTTTTCCACTTAATTCATAACCCCTACAACTAATCCCTTGTACATTATACTTGTAGGTCCAGTGTATGCAATATAATATTTAACCGGAGATTCTGACCCTCCACTGGTTCCCTCTTTATCCCCCTTCCTCCTTCCCCTTACTGCTATTTCTATTCTACATATTGCATTTGCACCATCTGCATTGCGTTGCCCTTGCTTTGGAGTATCCAAAATGTATGTGGGAGTGATTTGCCTCACTTCTTCTCTTCAAATAGCAATGGCTGTCAGATCGAACTTTTTCTCCCCATCTTTCACACCCAAAAAAACCATCAAAGGCGGTTTTTTTTGGGTGTCCTGTGCGTGCTCCACTTCACATGCTCACGGGGCATTTGCTCTCTTGTGGTGCCTAAAGGCAACAGCATTGGCAAACTCATTGCAGGGCACTGCAATACACTGCACAATGGCAGAAGTGCAGTCTTGCCCCGTCTGCTACAGACGTCTGGTTCATCCCATTTGAAGGATGTGAGCCCTGGGAGGAACCATTCCAAGTTGCACCAGCCAGGGAGTATCGGCTGCAGGACGAGTGCAGGTCCTGCTATGGGAACCACATGTCAGCAGTGCTCTTGGGGTGAAGGGCGGACAGACAGTGTGCACTGGGCCTTCATCCTTTGCGTCTGCAGGATCGAAGAGTTGAGGCACACAAAACTGAAAAGTCCAGTGCCAAACCAGTGGGACATCGATGGCCTGTCGGCGGTATGTGGGTGCTCTCCCCTGTTTCGTGTCTTGCCCTGTGCGTCCCTTCGTGCCTCCCGCTGCACGGCGCCATCTCCTGCAACAGACATATGCACACTTCAATGCACATCCATCAACACGTACTCTGCAACTGCACTTACAACCCAAACAAACCGCAGTTGCAGCACAAGCGCTGCCTCTGGCAGTCCGTGAACAGTCACACGCCTCGATATTCAAAGCAGCACTGCCGGCCATGGAACAGCAGTTTTATTGGAAATGAAGGAATTGCATGTGCGCCCTGTTGCAGGCTCGTCAATAGCGAAGGCCTCCCCCCTTATCTTGTCGTCACGCCGCCGCTCTTTCTCACGCACAATTGCACGGCATCGAATCGCATGTGAACAAATGTCACCAATCAATTGACGGCACCCTCTAACCCAAACCCACAGGGCACGGGGGCTTCCGCAGGCCTCGTGGGGGTATCTTTTGTTGATGTGCAGCCCGTCAGTTATACGAAGGACAAGCTCCCCCCGGCCCCTGCGCAACGAACCCCCGGTGGTCAAGCGGTAACACAGTGCTGGTCGTTGTGGGAGGGGGGGGGCAGGCTGAGGCTTAATTTTTTTTGGCAAGGGTGATCCCCCCCCCCAAGACCAAAGTGACCATCGTGGGAAAAAACGAAATTTACAAGAGGGAAAAACTTGTCGGGCCATTTTTGGTACACAAAATTTTTTTTTGGGTCCCAGACCCCACACCCCAACACCCCCTTTAAGCACAGCCCTGGGGGCGGGGGGGGGGGGAGGGTAATGAATAGCCAAATGCAGAGGACCCAAAATAGGACCGTGTACACAATCCCCAGCGAAGGTCCAAAGGGGAGAATGAAACTTGACAGCTTTCCCCCTGTTGACTTCCAGAGAAGAAGGGTGGTGCATGCTGCCTTCATGGACCAAAGGCCAGGCAGGCGATTCTCAATGGAAACCTGCACCCCGGAGCTCGGCATGGGATGTGGGGGATGGGAGAAAGGGGGCCCCTCGCACTCCCCGGGGAGCGGTCACGGCAACATGGCGGGGATGAAGGCCGATGTGCACATGCAGTACAGCAACACTATGGCTCTACTTGGACGGGGTAGCACCAAACCACTGGTCAATGCGCCAATGGACAGGGCCACCGCAAAGACACCTCCCATGCTCGGGTCAACTAGAGCAGATCACATGTCTGGCATGCACGAAAAACATGCTGCAAGACCACACAGCAGCAGACCATTTTCGCCTCACTCACAGCAAGCGATTGCAAGCCATTGCTGAAGCCGCAATGAACAGCAGCATCGCTGGAGTTCGCCATGTGTGTGTGTCTGTGTGTCTGTGTCTGTGTCTGTGTCTGTGCCTGTTTGTTTCTGTGTGTTCCCCCACGGCCGCCCAGGGGCGCATGACCTCACCGTGGTGTGGGGGTGAAACCAGGGGGGGGGACACCCCTGGGCTAACACGCAATCTGGGGGGCGACCCAGTCCAGCCACGGCGGCTGGGTCGCGGGATCACGCGCCCCATCCCCCGCCGACCACCGTGGGGGAGCCACGATGGTACAGGGCGGGCTCCACCGGGGGGTGGCGGTTAGCGAGGGTTTCCGGGTCTCCCTGTGGCCCAGCCCACCCCAGGGCTTGAGTTTCCCCCCTTGCACCAGCCCATGCGTTCCGCGTGTTCTGCACAGGTGCATCACGGGTTGGGGGATCGAGCTTTTGGACATGGGGGCTACCGAAGCCTCCGCGGTGCCCGGTCGGGCCCACGGGAGCTGGGAGACGGTGGAGTGAAGGGGAGACGGCGCCGGGGCGGAGGAAAGGGCCAGCGCCTGCCGTTACGGTGCTCACTGCGCCGGGGTAATGGCACCTACCTGCAGCTCCGGCAGTCAGGCTCCCCATGAATTGCCTTCAAATAAGGGGAGGCCCCCCGGTCAAAGGTCGGATGTAGGGAGCACGTGGGGTGAACTAAGGGGAGGCCCCCCTGAGCCTGTGCCGCGGAGGGACGCCCCCACACAGCGGCGGATACACCCGAGTCCCTCCGGTCCTGCCTGGGCCGGGGAGGGATAGGGACGCCCTGTGGGGGTTATGAGGGGACACCACACCACCCACCCCCACACAGCAGCGGATACACCCGAGTCCCTCCGGTCCTGCCTGGGCCGGGGAGGGATAGGGACGCCCCGTGGGGGTTTATGAGGGGACACCACACCACCCACCCCCACACAGCGGCGGATACACCCGAGTCCCTCCGGTCCTGCCTGGGCCGGGGAGGGATAGGGACGCCCCGTGGGGGTTTAGAGGGGACACCACACCACCCACCCCCACACAGCGGCGGATACACCCGAGTCCCTCCGGTCCTGCCTGGGCCGGGGAGGGATAGGGGCGCCCCGTGGGGGTTTTGGGGGGACACGTGGGTGTGGCCGGAGGGATGTAGAGGATGGCTCCGCTCACGGACACCTTCGGCAGAAGTGCCGTGCGCTGGGGAGGGGGGGGGACCAGGCCACGGACCAAGCCCCCGTGATCCGCCGGCCAAACGCCGCCCAGTCGGTAGTACCTGGCAGGCTAAGGGCCCACACCCGTGAGACTGCGTCCCCCTTCCCTTGGGGGGGGTGGTGGACCGTGCCGGAAGTGGAGCCGGCGCTCCGCCTCGCCCCCCATTCCGTGCCCCTGGGGGGATCCAGCAACGTGTAGGGCGGGAGAGCATGCACGTTGTGCGGGCCAGGGGACAAGGGGAGGAGACGAAGAGGAGAGATGCTTAGCCGGACGGGTTGGGACAGAACCCCCCTCTCGGTCGCCGGCCAGACCGATGAGGGCCGGCGGGCACCATGGGGATGTGCCGCGGGTGCGCCCTACCGGGGGACCGCATCTCCTCCTCCTCCTCCTGTGACGGGAGAATGTGGAGGTGATATCGCCCCAACGAAGCAGAATCTGCAGCGGCAAGATGACCTCAGGGTTGTATGTACCGACAGCCTGCACCAACTATAACTGACACTGGACCCTGTACAATAGACCAAACAAATCGACTCTACGCAGATACGCAGTGGGGGTTGCCACTTCCCACTTGTGTGTGTACCTGCGCAGGCGTGTGTGGCTGTTGAGGGCCCATCAGGAGCGGCCAGTACCGCTACTGCATGTTGGGCGGGCAGGTGGCACTACGGCACTCGGCGTTGACCCCTGGTGGGCAACAGTGGCATAAGTTCATCCCCAGTACCCACTCTCCAAGCTGCCTCACATCAGCGGGCAATGGATCTGCTTGCCTGGCGGCAGGGGCACACCCAGGTCATCTTGGCAGAGAGTTCTGCGACACATCACCACTTGTCTCCGTGGGCGGGGCTTTGAGGAGGGTGCTGCCAGGTCATTAATGCAACACTTTGTGTGCCTCCGACATCTTGCGATGGTGCATGCACGCGTTGGGACATGTACCACAACTTCGCGTAACTTTTCAGCGCATGTGCAGAGGCGCACTTTCAATGAACCGCCGCACCGCCGAATTCGTTATGTTTGTGTTCAGGACATAGAGACGGGTACCAAAAGGTTTGAGGTCGCCTACGAGCAGCTTCTGGCCTGGAAACAGCCCTTGTGTATGCGCATCTGCCATACATTCGCAAAATTTGGCATCAACGTGATGGACAGTGATGTGGATTGGGACTCCAAAGACGCACAGCATTGGCTATCTTTGCTTCCCAATGGGTACTGAGAGGATGTTCCATAAGGTCATTTGAAACAGCTTTTCCACACAGAGAGAGATTTGGTGTGCATCTTACAATCTTCATCAGACTCTGTGAATAGTGACTATCGCATCTAGTGAGGCTGGAAACTGCTGGATGCCCTAACCTTCAGCCAGAGTACCACATGCAAAAGTTAAAAAAAAAACCAGCCATCTTGTATCACAACCAGAACCCCTCATGCAGCCAGTCTGCAGCACACCACTTTGAGAACAGGTTACTCGCCGCGACGCCGCAGTGCTGATATTTTGGTGGTGTGAATTGCTGGATCAGTGCTTCATGAGATACATGCTAACTTCAATTCAGTTTTCTGTAAGTGCTGCAGGGCGCGCCATGCCACTATCTATATCACCTATGTTTGTGACAACAATTAGAAGTATTGGCCATTGGCTCATATGGCTTCTCAGGATGAAATTTTATGTGTTGAAAGCACATAGTTTACGGCCTTGCAATTTAACAATTGCCTCAATGTCAGTGAATAATGAGCATAGGCACAGGCTGGACCAGCAGGTAGGAACCATCAAACAGCAGGCCAGTGTTGTGAAGTCTGGTTATACCTTTTCTTGTTCAAACGTGTATGGGCAACATCATACACCCCATTTGTTTTCTGAGAAAGCTGTAATTTGCAGCCGATGCTGAATCTGCCCTGCCAAGTGTTGGAATATATATGCCTCAGAAATGGGCATCTGCTTTGTTGATTTGCGTAGCAAGTCACTCAGTGGACGCAGAGCACATGGTCAAACTCCAGTTCGTCTGCAATGGCATTAGAACAATACTGCAGAATGAAAAGAAGATGATACTGTTCTGATTGGTGTTTTTCTTCACTTTTCAGTGATGAGCTGCATCTGAAGTGTGTGGGGAATAATTTTAGCAATGTATCCTCCAATCATGGCTCGTTTTTTTTGCAGAATTTGGCTGTAAATTTTGTCATTTTAACGGTGGCATCCTGGTCGTGTCTTGGAATTCCCCTGCTGTGTTGCTGTTCAAGTATGCTCAATGCCACTGGCATTGTGTCTTGGTCTCTTGGGTTTGTGGGTTTTCTTGGCATGGCTTCACAGTTAGTGTCCATCCACATATCTATGTTTCGTTCGCTGTGTATTTTCTTGTTCCGTGGTTCCCCCAGTTTTCTTCTCTTATGCTGCAGTGGTTTCTGCTCTCCATTTGGTGTCATCATTGTGAAATATCAAAGCATTGCAGGGTGAATTTCTGTCACCAGGTGGTGTGTACCCAAAGATGGGTTGGGTTTTGAATATTTTCCCAAGCAATGTCCAATGGTACAGGGAGTATATATCTTGCTGTCAAAAAGTGTATGCTGCCATGGTGTGGTCTGATTGGATGATCAAATATCATTTGCCGTTTTTTTTTGACAGCAGCTCAACCTGGCAAGTGTTGTAGGTTGCATTCCGTTTTGCAGCTGAACTGGTATCCAGCTGGACAAGAGGGAGGTTCCAGTTTGGATGATGCACAGGACTTTTGGTGTCATTGTCTGCACAAACAAAATTTTGTAGCATGCATTTGGTATGACCAAGATGGTTGTGTTGACCCTCCTCCAAAGTGTTGTCTCACTGGTTTGCAGCCAGTGTTGAGGAATCCCACGCAGTTTCGTCTCAGCGTATCTTGTTGCCACAGTTTCAGTTTCATGGTTTGCAGTATAAGTGGTAGCCTCCCTCTGCAGATGAGATTTGTTTGATGAGGGTGATGTCTTTCTGTTTCTGAGACGGAGACTGTCTTCGACGTATCAGAGTAACACACGGTTGCACTGGATTGACAAGATTTTGATTTGTGCTTGTGCAAGGTGGGCAGATGGACAGAGATATTTTTGCTGTTCAATCCCTGAATGTTAAAAATTGCAAATGCAGGGTTCGGATCATAGTTGTGTGTTCAAGCGCAATGAGTCTAATACGGGTTCTGTTGGCTCAAGGCCCAAGTTTTCTGTTTCTAGGTGCCCATATGGCAAAAATTGTGGGGGTATAAGAGGTGCCCAGATGAACAAGAGCGGAAAACGCAAGAGACACCAGCAGGAGAATAACAGGAAAGTTTCCCATGGATATGTATGCACAGGTATTTTTGAGTTATCAATAAGCCAATTTTGTAGGTCCACCTCTGTGGTTTCACCAAGGAGGTGAACCCACATCTTTGAGATGTTTCTAACTACTATTTTGCTACACAAACAAACTCTTGTTGTTGGAATGGCATCACATGGTGGTTATGCGTGCGCAGTGTTGCTTAAATTTGGCCGAGTTTATGGAAAGCTTTTTAAAAGGTTTTTTTTTGTAGTTTTGAACATTTTGAATAAAGGCAAATGTTTCGCGCTTGTGCGGCTCCCAATATACCCTCCCCTTTTTTGTATCAGCTACACCTTTGTCCGGGCTACAACAGGCGTAGGGACCGTAATAATTGTGCTCGCAATTCAATTACGTACGAAATGTAGTGTGGCCACATAAATGTGTTTGTCATCACAATTGCCAATTTCTGTGGCCCTCTGTTGGTGCACTAGGAATTTTTTTTTTAGTTTGATGCAACCCATAGGTCCTAAAGTGCCAATTTCGTCACATGTAACGTGCGCGCATGTGTGTCGGCGGCTGAATGTATTGTGTGCAAGCCATGCTCTTGCCCAAGCTACAGTAGGTGTAGGGATCGCTTTTATGGTGTACATTGGCATAGCTTGTACAAGGGGGGGGGGGGGGCAAAGGTAAATTTTAAAACAAGATGAAGTCCAACGGCAGGCGGGCATCGCAATTGTAATGTTAAATGCTAATTTTGCAAACGAAGAAAAAAAGAAAGCAATGTGCAATTGCATACTGTTTGTTTCTTTTTTGGATGAAACAAAAGGCTTTTTTTTTTTTTTTTTGCTTTTTCACTGCTTTTCAGACTTTGCAGCCATTGCAAACTGATTGGGGTACATGACACACCAACATGAGGCACAATGTTATTGTTTGTAGAAGCTGGTTATGTTGTTTGTCGTCAATGATTTTCAGAAGTTTTGCATTTGGTAGATGAAAAGTGGGCAATGTTATCGAAATGAAATTCATCAACCAAAACCGTGGATTTTCAAAACAGCAAGATCAAATTTGTAGACATGCATTACCGAATTTTTTTTTAATTTCAATAGCATTCCCGCCGCTGTAGAATATTGCTACCGAATCCATTTTTTGTTGTATATTGATTGAATTTTGGGGAGGTGATTTGGGGTAATGTTGGATGCAACTTTTGAAGGCTACGATGTCACCCCTGTGTCTCTGGACAAGTAGTGTGTAGCCGCATTGTGGTCCATAATTCCCGTCCATTACCTTGGTTTCTGAAAGGGGCAAAATGGAGTAGTGGGTTTTTTCACCTAATTACCCTCATTTTTGCATTTTTGCGGGCCAACAAAAGGTACGGTAATTTCAGCAAATGACCTACTTCTTTGTTGGGGTGGTCTATTCTTGGGTCTCTTGTCCGGTGAAAACCCTTTTTTGTGGCTCTCTTGTGTTCAGCAATTTTTCTCGCTCGCCCCTTCCCCTTTTTTTGCTTTTTTTATGTTGTCGAATACAGCTACGGGTAAATCATGCCATTTTTCCAAACCTATTGCGAGGCCTAGCCATACAAAATATAAACCAAGGCAATTGACTTAAATGAGCTACATTTTGGTGGATTGCGAGACCTTGCATTCCAAAGTGGGTATTTAAGCCAATTTACCTGAGTTTTGAGATCGATTGCCCAGAAAAAAAAACCGTTACCCCGATCTTCACAATAACAACACAGAAACAACACCATATTTTGATTGTTCTGAAGCTGTATTGTAAAACGTGGTATCTAGGCCAAATGACCCATAGATTTCATTTTCCATTGCGCTGCCTGGCATTCTTAGATGATAATGTCACTTTTCATGACCCCAATGCCCTTCAATCATTGCAAATAAGAATTTTTACATTTTTTTACAAGTCTAAAATAGTAAGGACCAAAAAAAACAGAGTAGTTGGACGATTTTACACACTATATTTTCTTGGCAATTTTGTCTCGCCTTTTGGAAAAAACTGTACCACTGTTGGCCGCCGAAGTTCTACCCATAGCTTATGTTCATAGTTGCAGCCCTTCTTGGTCGACTCACATTTTATTAATCGAAGAATTAACCAACTTATTTCATCTTGGTAGCCTATCGTGCTTGTTTGCCACCCAGGTGAACTTCACTAGGAAATGTTTTATTGGTCTTCGGGAACATTTTGCGCCAAAGAAAACCAAAAATCTAATTTGCAGGCCAATCATTCTTTTTCAAATCATTGTAGAGAATTGTAAAAAAAAATGCATTCAATGACTGCAGTAAGGAGACAAAATATTTTTGCAATGGCCTACATAGATTGGATGACATGGATTGAAAATTTTGATAAGTTTTGACATAGAATTTGGACTACATAGATTGAAATGTTTTGAAACGCCGTAAAATGCATTTCGACTACATGCATTGAAATAATTTCACTTGTTTTAAAATTCAATTCGATTGCATACATCGAAATGATTACACAGGTTTTCAAGATTGTTTAAAATACAATTAGACCACATGCATTCAAATATTTTGAAATGTGATTTATCTGAATGAGGCATAGTGGCAACGAGATACTAATTTCCCGAAATTCAACGAATAGCACTTCCTTCGGTAACAGATGATATTAAATCTAACACAAAAGCTTCTAGTTCACATTCAATAGTACATAGCGGCCACGAATTCATTAGCATCCCAATTTAACAACAACCATAAGCCTTTTGACCATTGAACATCGCAATTCTGGCAATGTAGGGCTTCGACATGTAGTACAATTTTCAAAAACTTTCACCCAACATTCGCATCGAAAATTTTAGCGGTACCTTGATATCTCGCTTTCACGTGAGTATCCAACATATGACACCGGTCTTCACCTTTGCACAGTCGAGACAATGTAATAACACAAGAAGTTCGCTCGTATAGGTTACCTCTTCCAACAAAAATTGGCCTACAAGCCACCCCCCTCCCCCTCTGCCTGTTCCACAAACAGCAATGACACATCTAACTGCCAAGCTTGCAGTCATTATGCTGCGTAATCTCGAGTTCACTGCTCACAAAGTTGTGTTTTACAATTTACATCTTTTGGAATAATTGCAAAAAAGTGAATGCAATATATCATGAAACAAATTGTGATGAGTTGAAATCATTATGATTCATTGGTCCGTTTAATTCTCGAAAGACTTCTCTGGCTTATATGGTGGTCAGCATGGCCAAGGCTTTGCCAAGTAGCTACTTTGCAATTAATTTGAATTAAGATCAGAATTGACCACAAAATTGAACTACAGTTTGACATCATCTAGGTTGTGGCCTGGAAGACCGTTGCCTTTCGTCACCAACTTTAAAATGAAAAACCGTTTTTATCATTTCGATATTTATCTTGCATGAATGAGTTGCGTTGCTGACATGAGTGGAAGGACAAAGTTCATTTAGAGCATGGACTGCTTCCACAATCAAGATGGTTAAAGTGAAGCACCCTATGCAAGAAGCGGTTGGATGTTTTTTTTTGCTTTGCACATGGTTGGATATCAATTTAAACAATTTTTTTCAAAGTCATGCATCTTTTCTCTACGTGTAAGGTTTGGAACCTGGTAGTTTTCAAAATAAACGGTTTTTCCGATTAATTGCCCTTTACTCACCAAAATCTTGCCATCGGCAGAAGAGAGCCCATACAACTCGGAGCACAGTGATCAAAACTACATCGGAAGTTGCAATTCAGCATCGGCCATCGTTTATTACTACCAAAGCCTCTGTTTAGTGCAAAAAGCGGACAAAATGTACCACCCAAAGGAACCCGGAAAATTTAGAACCAGTCCGATTAATTGGTTTGAATCAGTTTTCAAATTAGCCGGTTGTGCCAATTGTTTTGAAAATAACCTTCGATTATTGCCGATAACCGGGTTTTCCGATTAATTGGTAAAACCGGTTCCGAACCCTATCTATGTGGTGTGCACATTTTGATTTGTCGTGTCTCAAAATATTCAGCTTAATGTGCTCAAACTTCTTGAAACTGATAACTGATTTGATGAAGTTGGGTATACTGGGCTACTATGCACCATAGTCATCCAATTGTGATAACAATCCATTTACCAGATTTTTCATAAGCAAAACTTAGAAAAGTATCCATTCCAAAGTATGTGAGTAAGGGAGGAGTTTGTCATTTCAGAATGACGTGACAGGGCATTTTTGTTGATCAACGAATAGAAACAAGTGATCAAAGATGAATCTAGGCTTTCAGGAAAGTGATGATAAGCTATCGCATCAACAGTGTGATTCCGGGCAAAAAATCTCCCCCAGAGATCTGATAAACCTTTTTCATCATCAGGACCAATCACTGCGTGGCCGCAAACAATTTGTCCTAAGATAAGTTGCAGCTGAGCCACAGGTCCCGCGCGCGTGATACTGTGCTGCAAACTTCCCCCAATGTTGTGATTTCTCGTACTTCAGGCCGAATGAAGCGAAGTCACCTTTAACTTCCACACGATACCAAGTGATTTAGTCAGAGCCGTACTGTGGATTGAGTTCCAATTATGTCAGCGCATTCTGTCATGATAGCTCATTTAGCATTTAGCAGACGCATTCGCGGCAGATTTAAACCCTTTTGCTGTTATCGGTGCCATTGACTGCTTGACATGGCGATTTTGTGTTAGGGCCTGCAAGCGGAAAAATGCCGCCAAAATTTGACCCCAATGAAGTGAAGACTATCTACGTGCGTGCTGTCGGTGGAGAAATTGGTGCCACTTCCACATTGGCCCCAAAGGTCGGTCCCTTGGGTCTCAATGCTAAGAAGGTCGGTGAAGACATCATGAAGTGCAGCAAGGAGTGGAAGGGTCTTCGTGTCACCGTGAAGCTCACAATCAAGAACAGACAGGCATCTGCTGAAATTGTTCCATCATCGACTTCCCTCGTGCTGCGTGCCCTGAAGGAGCCTCCTCGCGACAGGAAGAAGGTGAAGCACATCAAGCATTCTGGCAATATTCCTCTGGAGGAAATCATCAACATTGCCCGTATTATGCGACCTCGGTCCATGGCGCGTGAGCTCAAGGGAACTGTCAAGGAAATTCTCGGAAGTGCATTCAGCACGGGATGCACCGTTGAGGGCAAGTGTCCAAAGGATTTGTGCGACGAAATTACTGCAGGCACCGTCGAAATCCCTGAAAAATAAATGTCGGGGCAGACCAACTTGATTGCAGGCTCGGGAAGTTGCTCGGAGATTGTTCTGTTGTTGCGGTGGGTTGAGGGTCTGCGCATGCTTTGTGCTCTCAGGGGCCGATGGTAATTTTTAAGCACTCTACATCGTCAATACACTGAATTACGGTGATAATTTTGGAAGTCGCAGCATGCAGGCCCAACATCGTTCTGCAACATGCAAATGCATGTGTAACTTGCGCCCGCATGGTGTGTAAGCCATAACATAGTATTTCAACGCAGCCTGGTGTCAAAAAGATTAAATTGCACCCGCAAGGAAGGAAAAAGCAATCACAAAAAGTCCAGCCCCTGGGGGACAGAGACGAGGAGATACCCCAGCAATACCACTTTGCAGCTTTGGTGCGAACTGATTCATCCATGGGGGGGGGAAAGTTGAAGCACAGTGCTCGTGGTTTGTGACGGCGCATGCTGTGCCACGGTGGCAGCAACCAGCACCCCCAACCTTCTGCAGAAAGTCGATCAGGGCTTCAGTATGAATGAAGCTGGCTGCCACGGTTGGGAGGGCACGAAATCATGTGGCTGCTGCACTTGATGCGTGACATAGTTTCCTATTTGTCCACATCATGCAAATCGCCACCAGGTACATGTAGTGAAGTCTACAAGGATGTTGACCTGTGAATGTCTTCATCCGGGAAGAGTGAAATCACAATGCACAAATGAGAAGAATTACAGGATGTGTTTTTTCTGTGGCATGCAAGATATGCTAGAGACGCACTAAGGTACCAACAACTATCCCTGCATTAAACGTCTCAACCGCATTTGGTGCATGGGTAACACGTCAAGTACATTGGCATATGTCAATGTGTGGCAACAGGAAGAAGTGAAGGAGGATAACAAGAAGGCATATTGAAGCATGAGTTGGCTGCATACAATGCAGTTACCAGCACACAAAAGGGGGCATCTGCATGAATGTACCATGAGACAGCGGTGCATGGGGAGTGATGTGATTAGATTCTCTGCAAGGTTCCTTATCATTTCCACTGTTCTGCATGAACAGGGTTGTGCATGCAGCAGGGTGGTTTGAAGTTTCCAGAGAAAATACCCTTGACACTCAGTTGACATTGATTATTGGGTGTGTGGTACACACAATACAAGGGCTACGTGACCAGCCATTTATTTCCTGGAGAGCCAACAAGATGGTAATCATACATATCCATTGATATTTTTTTCTGTACAATTTTGCATTAGCTTCATCTACTGATGTTGCAGGTGTGTAGAGATTGCAACCCAAGCGTGGCACCAAGTTGTTGTTTGTAACTGTGAATGTAAAGGGGTTTCTTCTGGTCTGAGTGTTTGATGTGCAACCTCTCTGCTCTTGACATTTAACGGGTACATCTAGCAATGGTTTTGTTTTTCTATTTACAATTCTTGGTGGTGGGATTTTTAACAGATGTACCACCAATTGAGAGTTTTTTACGATTTTAGATTTTTACTAGTTTTACAATTTTTTTCTAGCCATGTTTGGGCTTTGTGGACAACATTGAATGCCTCTGGGTCATTTCCGGTTGTTTTACCCCAAATGTGCATTTACATATTTGCTTCTGCACTGCTTTTTGCATTCACGAGATCATTTTTCCCCACTTACAGCACCCAAAACCACAATCTGCATTCAATGCCTGTCATAATTGTATTTCTTGTTTACCAAGAGGGAAACTAGAGTTCAATTGTACCACGAAGAAGCTGGTGCCAGGTTTCTAATTCATCTCAATGTCAAGGTGACCTGAAAATTGCTCTGCGCGGGGGGGGGGGGGGGGGGAGTGATATGAACGCCCGCTGAAGGAGGGGGTGGGTTGAAGAAATGGACCTCCGTGCCGGCCCCTTAACAAGGGGCAGTTTTGTAGGTTTGTTTGCAAATCACTTCGAAGAGAGGTTGTTAGATCAAGTGCTGGATATCACTTTTTTGAGGGGAGTGGGGGGGGGTCAAAAGCTTTTGCTCAGAAGCAGCGGGAATGCGCATCGCATCGCCAGCACACAGCTGCTGGTCGAATGGTAACACAGCAAACGGAAAGTTTTCGGTCAGCGGTTCGAATTCGGGTGGGCTGACTTTTGGCCGCGGCGGCAGCGTACAATTCGCCCTGCCGGGGTTCGAACCGCCGACCAAAAAGGCTCCGGTCGGCTGCAATACCACTCGGCCACTGCTTGGTCTGAGCCGAAGGGCCTCCCCACTGCTTGGGGACGCATCTGCCACTGACAAAAAACCAATGCAGTGAGGCCTGGGTAGGGCGCTGCATGGCAGCCGGAAGTGACCGGGGGTCATCGTACCCTTAAACAAAAGTACCAACCCCGCTGGCAGTCGGTAACTATGGTTCCGGCACGGCGACCAAGGAGGGGCGGGGCGGGTTTGGAAAATGGGCGTTCATGTTACCCCCCCTCCATGCAGAGCGATTTTCTTTCCGCCCAACTGTGTAGCAAAGTTTGGATTCTGTTTTTTGCACATGAGGCCACATCAAAGAGTGAAAAGGTAAGGTCATTCATGTGGAATGAGCTGCAATAAAATGCACCTTTTCCACGTTGATTAGAGAGTTTAGGCTCACCCTTTGTTGTGGTTGCAATTTGCTTGGCCAATACATATGATGTCTCCTTTTTTTGCCATGTGCACCGGAAACAATGGGTTTTGAAATTTCAATTGTTGGATTCACCGCTGCATGACAAAAGTTTTCCATTGGTGACTACAACAATCGCAAAAACAACTGGTTTGAACATTTGGACAACTTGCACCATCCTTTTTGCGGTTAGATTCATAGCCCACAAGGTGAAGGAGCAATAAAGGCACAGAAGAAGGTCTGGCAATGCAATAAAATGTACAATTCTTAGACAACCTATTATGTAGTGTAGTTCTGTTGTGCCAACGCAAATATAATTAGTAGGAACAGTAATTGGCCTTCGGTTATGGGCACCAACTAGTGCATGGCGGCTGCGCATTCACGAAAGGGTCATCAAGCAACGACTTCGTGTAACACATTACACCATTGAAATATATCCTCTCCAAAGGAGAACATGCCTGTTTGCTTGGTAAAACCTAATGGTGAGTGAAAAGGCCTTAAAAGAACAATGAAAAAAATGGATTTGATAACGGGATGCGAAAGAAAACAATTGTACGATATCTAGTACGATAGAACGGCAAATGCTCCCTTGACCTATGGAAAGGGAGGCTCCAAAGTTTGGTAAGTTTGATGAATCTATGCACCATGCCATTTGCTCCATCACATGTTTGCACATATTAGGAATAAACTGATATTTGTTTGTTTACTTCCATGATATTCTTCAACCTTTTAACAAACCTACAACCACCAAACTCCGCGATATAGGCGCCCACTGTGCTTGCTTCTTTTAATTACACTCTGTCGCTTTCATAAGTGTCTTGTTTATGGTGTCTTGTGCAACTTGTTTGCATTTTATTTGTTAGTCTTCCGGTCCATAAATAGGGCCATCCATAAATTGTGATTGTTCGACAACAATTCAGAATGTGTTCCTTCTTTGTGCAAGTGTGCCTCCACAGTCGGGTGGCTAAGGGTGGCAGGATTGGCATGCTTATATTTTGAACATAAAGTAGTGTAGATAATAAAAACGAAACCTCTGAGCATGGTAATGCACGGCACCTTTTTCATAAATTCATATTTGCTGCCTTTTTGAAAAGGGGTAACAGGCTTCAAACAAGTTTTTTAAGCCTTTGTTAAAGAAACGGCAAAAAAACCAAGAACATTGCCCACTTTTTTTTTGTCAGGAGGAAGCTTGCCACTGCAAACAGATTCCATGTCGGACGGGCTTTTCCACAACGAAAGGACATGAAAAATATGAAACAGAGACTTCAGGACCGCTTTCTTCGGGTGTACACAGTAATCATAGTTGGCAGCCGCATTTCAATAGACAACATACACCAACTAGTTCTCTAACCTTAGTACCTCTAACTCCGAAAACCTGTATCATGCCTTACACCATGGATCGTCTCACCGATTAGTGGGGCAGTGAAAAAGCTTGCATAAAGTAAAATAAAATAAAACCAAGGGTATAGGCAAAGTAGTGGGTAGGAAAGGCAAAGAATCCTTCCAAAACTTTTGTTACCAAATGTTTTGGCTGAAAAAATTGCTGTATTGTAGAAAATTGTTTATGAGAAAAACATTTAGTGAAAATAAAGTTTTAGGACAGGTGTAGCAAATGAAGCATATGCAATACTTGGAATACCAACATGTGTTTAAAAGAAAATAGGTCACAACCCAAAAATACAAAAAACGACATCCTTGTGTAAATCACCTCGCAGAGGTTGTTAGATCAAAGCCAGGCAGGCGTATATAGGGGAAAACGCCACATACCCCCCCATTTTGGCCATTTTGGGGCTATTCGCGTACCCTACCCCAAGGGGTTGAATTGTTAGTTTAACCCCTTGTAAAATCATTATTTTGTCCAATAATCGCATCCCCCAATGAGTTTTTGGTCCGGACCCCCCCAAACCCCCCCTACTTGAAACCCACTTTTTTCAGGTTTTGAGGGAGGGGGGGGGGGTGGGGGGGGGTGGGTGGGGGGGGTCAAAAAATGACCCCCCCTTTTTTTGGGTCGAAAATCATGAATCTTTTGGTTTTTTTCGATTTTGAGCCGAAAAAGTTTTTCCGGGTCCCGACTCTATGGGGTTTGTATGGGGCGGAGTGGGACGAGCGCTTATGCAGTTTATGCACTTTTCAGCCATTTTTGCTATGTTGGTGGTTTTGGAAACCTCGGTGACCCCGTGGTACCCACCCTGAGGGGTGCGAGTGGGGATGTTGTGACAGTATATGCCTACTAGGATACAAAAGGACGTTTTTTGCCGTGTCTACCCCTGCTTATGGCCGTTCACAACCCGTGCCAAAGACGCGAAATGACTGTTTCCACCAATAATGGCCTAGTGAATGGGCCTGTACACAACCTGCTTATGCAGTTTTTCACCCCAGGCAGCTCAAAAATCGAAGTTTTCGAAACTTTTTTTTTTGATATTGTGACCACCCAAAATGACATTATAAGCTATGCAAAGCATGTTTTAGGCCGTATTTACGTGTTTTTCACCCTTTTTGGGTGTTAGGTCGGGGGGGGGGGGGGTCTCCCAAGGGACGGGTGCACAACCTGCTGATGCAGTTTTTCAACCCGGACAGCTCAAAAATCGAAGTTTTCGAAACTTGTTTTTTTGATATTGTGACCACCCGAAATGACCATCCAAGCTATGGAAAGCATGTTTTAGGCCGTATTTACGTTTTTTTCACCCTTTTTGGGTATCAGGTCGGGGGGGGGGGGGGTCTCCCAAGGGACGGGTGCACCACCTGCTTATGCAGTTTTTCACCCCGGACAGCTCAAAAATGGAAGTTTTCCAAACTTGTTTTTGTGATATTGTGATCACCTAAAATGACCATCCAAGGTATGTAAAGCATGTTTTAGGCCGTATTTACGTGTTTTTCACCCGATTTGGGTATTAGGTCCAAGGGGGGGGGGGTCTCCCAAGGGATTGGTACACAACCTGCTTATGCAGTTTTTCACCCCGGGCAGCTCAAAAATGGAAGTTTTCCAAACTTGTTTTTGTGATATTGTGATCACCTAAAATGACCATCCAAGGTATGTAAAGCATGTTTTAGGCCGTATTTACGTGTTTTTCACCCGATTTGGGTATTAGGTCCAAGGGGGGGGGGGGTCTCCCAAGGGATTGGTACACAACCTGCTTATGCAGTTTGTCAACCTGGGTAGCTCAAAAATCGAAGTTTTCGAAACTTGTTTTTTTGATACCGTGATCACCTAAAATGATCATCCAAGGTATGTAAAGCATGTTTTAGCCGGTATTTATGTAGTTTCCACCCTATTTTGGGTGTGTGTTGCTCGCGGTAGATTCTCTGCGAGGTGGACTTGCCGAAGGCAATAGAATTTGATCCAAGAAAAGCACAACGAACTGAAAGAAGTGACTTTGCTTAACAGTGTGTTTCACCTTTTTGAAATAGCTA
This sequence comes from Eutreptiella sp. 'Long Island Sound 2002', assembly GCA_964036045.1. Classification (NCBI taxonomy): domain Eukaryota; phylum Euglenozoa; class Euglenophyceae; order Eutreptiales; family Eutreptiaceae; genus Eutreptiella; species Eutreptiella sp. 'Long Island Sound 2002'. Next base: position 52,151,332 of record OZ038385.1, read on the forward strand.
CGAGCTTTGTTGGCTAGGCAGTGGTGGCAAGCTACAAACTTTAGTTGTTTAGTGCAATATGGTGAGACCCCCGGCCTCTTTTATTTTTTTGTCCTTGCCCGGTTGGATGATCTACGGAGCATACAACATGGTACGTTTTCAAAAAATGAAACCTCGTAACTTTTTGCAAAGTAGATAGACGAATTTAAACAGTTTCTTCGAATTTGTTGGAAAACAGACCCTGTGAAAACGAAAAAGCCGGCTTGTTTTCGCCATAGGAAACTTGTTGAATCGATAACCTTCAAAATGTATACCATGCTCACCGCCTTATCCTAGGAGAGCCCTTGTGATAAATAGTCTTCCGTTTTTGTCATCGTTTTGCGACGTAAAGCTTTCAACTCTCTTTTTGCAAAAAATTGACATTGCGGCTCTATGTCGGTCTGCCTTGCAATTGTGGAGCACCGCATGGCTCTGCATCATGGCGAATTTTTGGCCTAATTTGTTTGGACAAAAGGCGCCTTTGGTATGTGTAGTTTTGGGCCCAAACTAGTGTGTTTTGCAATTTTTAAGGGTGAAAAAAAATGTTTTGATTGGCAATTTTGCATGAGTGGTTGCCAACGGGCCTCTTTGGTATTTTGTTTCAAGTTTGTGCACCTACGTAGTGATTTGTTTTGTTGCATAGATAGTGCAGCAGCACCAATCAGCACCACCAGCACCCCCCCCCAAAAATCGCTCTTATAATGCTACTATTGTTTTTTCAAACAATGTCATGGGCAAAACCCTGGTGCGTATATTCGGGCGGCAGATGTTGGGTTTTCTGGCACTGCGCGGTGCACTGTTGGTGTTGTTGCATGTATTGGGTTTGAGTGTGTGCTGTGTGGGACTAGCTAGTACCAAAAACCCAGGGACACCCCTGAGGGCAGGAACCCCCCTTCGACACACACCAGGTGGGTGGGCAGTAAATAGCTAGCGTCGTACAGTACCCAACACAATGACTGAGCACCGATCAGCGCCCCCCCCCCTCCTCCCCCCGCATATTTCTGAGTAATCAATTTTGGATTCATTGGATGTGTTGACATGATGATCACCACCACTTGCCTGGAATTCACAATTGGAACTTAGAAAAAGTAAATTAGATTACAATCCCTCATCCCATCTGCCCCAGTGTGGCGCCGCAACACACTGTTGTCATATTGCTAAGCGAGCCGAACAGGCATCCAATTGACATCATGTAACATACTGTAGTAATACACATGTAACAGTATAATTATGGACACAGAAATTTCAATATGCACCTAGACTACAGAGAAGGGAGGGGGGAAACCCTGCCAGTGCACAACCCCCCGTTTGGTGGGCAACCCTCCCCCCCACGGCACTTGGACACAAAAAACACCCCGGTGTGGACAGACCCGCAACCAAAAAAAACCAAGATTAGGACGAAAAAAAGCCAGGGTAATGTGGGAGGGGTTGGTCCCTACCAGGGTCATTCTACTTGGCATTTCAAACTTGCATTTTGCAGTGCAGTGCTCGCACACTGGTCATTTTCTGCCCAAACTTTTGGGTTAAAAAAAAACTTGCATAATGGACTACGACATGGATGTGCAGACGCCATTTGCAATGTGACCAACCGACATCCACCTACCGACCGCCAAAGAGGCAAGATGCAACAGGCAGCCAATGGCAGTAGGAGCTCTAAGATTTCCCTGAGGAGCAGTAGAGGGAGAAGCGCCTGAAACCCCCAGAACCTCCAATTGGCAGTTTCTTTGGCACCATGGGTTTCAGACTGACAATCTAGCCCTGCTACCACCTGCACTGCCAGATATACTCTATCCAAATAACAATAACATCTTCTGTCCTCCTCATCCTCAGTAAATTTTTCAAAATTTAATCCTGACACTAACAGACTGTAGATGCAGGCTCGTCAAATTGGCCAGGATAATTCAAAAAAAAACTACCGGAGGGAGCAAAAGGGTAGAATTAAAGAATGGCAAAGATTGCCAGGACTGCATTCAGAACATACAGAAGGAAGGAAAATTGCTACTGAGAGCAATCCCATCAACAAATACAGGATTGCTTGATATCCCAATCAGGAAAAAGCAATGCTGATAACTGTACATGCATGACTGCTGTACAATTAAGAATGCTGCAAAATAGAGGATTGGTCGGTGAAAATCTGCAAGCTAGTTCCCCACAATCGTGGTGTTTGGAAAGGGTGAAGCAAGCATGTATTCGAATATGGTATGGTAATATGGTATGGTAATGGATGGTGCTGCTGCTGCTGCTGCTGCTGTTGCTGCTACTGTTCTTGTTGCCGCTGTTGTTGTTGTCAGCTATTGTTGTTGCTGCTGCTGCCGCTTGCGTTGCTGCTGTAGTTGGTATCTGGGATGAATGTGTGCAAAGAGGAAGACGGGTTTGTCCGTCAGGTGAAAAAGGTAGTTTCCATGCAAGGGCAAGCCAGTACGAGGAGAAAGGAGAGATCTGGACACAGTAAGCTGACTTCAGAATAAAGGCAATTGTAGTGGTCTGGTGGCTTAGGTGTTGGCTGCCCCATTGGCGTTAGGCTTTGAAAATGGAGAACAATGCAGGGAGGGGGGCGGCGGGGGCTTTTTGCGTGCATTGGGCTGGGCATGAGGGATGTCCAAAATACTGGGGGAAATCTGCAGAGCAGCTGGTGACAGTGGTTCAGAACGAACAAATTTGTTGTGTCTGTGCTGAGGTTTCCTGAAACGAGCCAACTCAGGCTTCAGAAGGTGTAATGCCAACAAGCAGTGGCACAGCAGGCTGAGCAGGCACAGGAAAAAAACGAAGAAAGGGCGCTTCGAGTCTGAAGTGACCGCAAATTCCCCTTTGAGGGGTACATTGCATCAAAAAGAGCCTAACACAATCCAAGTCCTACTGAAGATAGAAATTCTAAAGAGGCTATACATCCCCCAAATGGAGATATGCTGTCCAAAAAAAAAAAAAGGAAACCGAAGGGGAAAAACAACTGATGGACTGGGCATGGCTTCATAGAAAGCAAGTGACAACCCCCACACCCGAGGGGGGTGCTGACTCCTCTTGCTGGTTTGGGTTAGGCACATCAGGAACATCAGAAACCCCAACATGTACAGGATCTCACAACACAGAAGGCTTCATTTGCCGCGCATGGATTGAATGCATGGACTTGACACCTGACATGCAACGTTGTACGGGCAACGACCCCTGATCAAACCAGAGGGTGGGCAGAAACATGGGCAGAACATGGATGCATGGATGAGTAGTGATAGACACAGTACGCAGACAAATAGCACTGGTGTCTGCAGAATCAGGGCACATGCTGAAGAGAGTTGATCCGTCCGTTGCACAACAATGGGCTAAAAGAAGCTGCAGCCATCCCTTCTTCCCTCCCCTTGAGCCAACTGTGGAGAAGTCTTGCCAAGAAGTTTTGCTTTTCTGGCATCAGTTGTCCTCAGGGTCCTATGTTGGAAACAATGCACGCCGATGGATGCAACGAAGGAATGCACCACGGAGTTGTGGGCGGCCACCCAGGATTGATCGAGGAGGGGGCGGGGGGGCTGCTAAGAAGATGGGGAATAAATGGGTGCTTTCCGAACGCTTTGTGCCAGCGGCAATTTAAGAGTAATCGAGGCTGGAGCTTTTGGGCCCGGGAGTTCAGCTCGTTATCTAACCAGTTGACGGTTCTTTATTTGAGGCGATGGGGTTTGGGCGGGGCGGGAAAAGGGGGGGGGGGGGGTTCTGAAGCAGGCTGGAGGTGTAATCATGGCTTGCCACAGCAGCAGGGGTGGGGGCTTTGGCACAGGCACAGCTCTGCTTCCGCCTGGTTTACGGTAGCGGCAGAAAACAAACCTATGGCAACACTGCTGCCTCTGTGTACACCTTTGAAGACTGCACAGCAATTTCTGTACGATTGGCGCCTGGTTTTATGGCCCATCTTTCAGGATTTACCCATCAGCCCACCTCATCTGAGCTACAGGCAATGCACGTCCATGTCCACCACAGCACTATCAGTTGTCTAGTCTCCTGAAAAGCCATGAGTGGCCCTACCAGCAACACGTGTCAGCCCCCGATGTACGCCCCCAGCACAGAAAAGGTCACCAGTACCTGTTGGTATCTGGGAGAAGTAGGTTAGGGTTGTGTTGAGGTAGGGCAAAGAAGGTGGAAAAGGGATATCCTCCGAAAAACAGTGAAGTAGCAGGCTCAATCCCCAACTCAAAAGGAGGGCTGACCCCCCCCCCCCTCCCGGTGAAGATTATTGCCCTGCGGATCCTGAATGCGGGTGCTACGACCCGCCACCGATGTAGAAGTCAATTGACGCCGCCAACTGCCAGGAGAGCAGCAACATCTGAGGGCTTTGTCCCAACCCTCACCCCACTCCTGGGGAACCGGGTGGTAAAACCTCCGTGTGAACATCCGCTGAAAAGGGTTCGTTGGCAAATGGCACACAGGGACCGTGCACCGCAGAGGCTGGACCTTGTGCCACCATAGCACGACAACTGTTGTCAACAAGTCAGCCCTCTGCCTGGACTGCCCCCAGCCTACGGCAGCCCAGGCACTAATGCGCCCCTTCGGTGACACTACGGAGTCACTTCATCCTCCCAACGGAACGCGTTAGTGCACCAGATGGATGGCATAGGGGAGGCATCCAGAGTACTCCCCAGGCACGAACGGTCGGGCACTTCATCTTCAGGGTTCAATAATGATCCCAAGCTGGAGACAGACCAGGTGGTCCCGAGGATGCTTGGGTCTAAACTCAGCTTGTTAAATGCTGGTCGCTTCATTCGAAATCCTGCAGCGTCCACGAAAGAGGGTTGCAGTGAGGCGCGCTGGGCTGAGGGTGGGCACGAACAAGAGCAATCACAATCGACCACGCCCGGCTTTCCACTTGCAAACATGAATATTTGTAACCATTGGTCCTTCGAACTGGTTTGTGCACCGATTCGTATGACGCAATGGAAGCGTCCAGACACACAGGGCCGTCTGATCCCATGATTGAGAAGCGGAGCAACTCAGAACCATGATTTCATCGCCAGTACACAGAAAACTTCATGAGTTTCCCCTTATAACAACTGATTTCCAATATCGGCGCCGCATGAGACATCTCGGCCAACAGATCAAGAGACTTTCTCAGCCTGGGAATGACTTTGGAAACTCGTTTTTAATCCGATGCCAGGCAAACATCTACGTATTGAAATGATATTTGCAGTGCACCAGGGTTTCACCTGATGATTGTGTGCTCGATGAGTCGTCGTCTCGTGAAGATGCGCTATCGAACGCAATGGTCCAAGACTCGGCCCTAAGGAAAAAACACAGCCTGTGTGTGCGTGTTTGTGTGCATGTTTGTTGTGTATGCGTGTGTCTGTCTGTGTGTGCGTGTGTGCGTGTGTGCGTGTGTGCGTGCGTGCGTGTGTGTGTGTGTGTGTGTGTGTGGGTGTGTGTGTGTGTGTGGGTGGGTGTGTGTGCGTGTGTCTGTGTGTGTGTGTGTGTGTGTGTGTGTGTGTGCGTGTGTCTGTGTGTGCACGTGCAGCCGTAAGCAATCGGAACAGCATGTTCATGTGGCCCACCAGGAGATGCTCCTTACAAGCACCAAAAAACTTTGACTGCTTTGGCCCAAGGCGGCGGGGTGAGTGGGTGGGGGAGAAAGGGGGGGCTGAAAGGTAGAGGGAGGATTCATTCGCTGTCGCTTTGGGGACAACATTGTCCTTGAAGATTTTCGAGTGCTTGGCCCCCTTTGTTCGGACATAATAGTGGTGCTGTACGAAGACTGGACAATCACCCCGATTATGGTACTTGTGTGCAAAAAGTGCCTGAATACGGCCCAAATGACTGCAATAAGGTTTGGAAACGTGTAGAAATGTGTCAGAGGAGGGGATAGATGACTGTGTTTTTCTGCGATGGAGCAGGGACGCCCCCAGGGCTCCATGGTGTCCTCGCCAGAGAACCTTTGGTGGCCTTTTGAGGGGAAAACAGGGAAAGCACGGGAAACTGGTGGGGAAAATAGGGGGGAAGGATGGGGGGCTACAGGGGAGAACAGGTGGAAACAGAAAAGCTCCAGAGGAAAATGGGGAACAGCAGGGGAAACCACGGTTGAACGCCCTCAAGAAGTGCCCTTGCCGCCCTGCCCGTTCCCGTGTTTCCCCTCATAGGGCGCGACGAGGACTTAAATGGGAGTTCAAACACCCAATCAGTTGTAAGTTAGTCATCAGCAACATGCAAGCAAAGCACCAGACAATGGAGGCCTTACTGTATGAACACCGGAGGGAATGAGATGTATGGCGATCTGTTTTACTTTCCAAGATGGATGATAGGAGCTTTAAGAAGGTCATTCTGAAGATTGCCTGCTGATTTTGAAGTCCCTTCGGTTGTCTTGTGCTTTGCAACCGCCACCCTGGTGATGCAACCTGGAAGAAAGCCGATCTTTGACACACCAAGCAATATCATGTTGCAGAAAACTGGACATGGATTGTAGGACCAGGAGTAGGTAGTGACACTCCAAACCCACGATCCAAAGTGGTCCATGTCCATTAAGAAAGCCCTGTGAATCATGTGGGCAGGTAGGGGTGGCATGGCAAAATTTTCCATGTGTCAGTACACCCCGCCCCCCTTGTAATCCCCCCCCTGATGTCAGGCCGGTTCCCTCCGTGGGGGAGGGGGTGGGGGGACGGTCACCAAGTGACGGTCCCCCCCAACCCCAGTTCCAGTGTAACCTAAAGAAAGTTTTTCTTCGGCGCCTAGTGTTTGCTATGCGTTTTGGGCCAAGTGACGGTCCCCCCCTTGGGGGGGGGGGGATTGCAAGGGGTGGGGGATTACAAGGGGGGGGGGGGGAAGGTGGACCAAGAATTCTGGCCGGGGGGGGGGGGGTCAAACCAAATCCTGGACTATGTGGTAGGTACCCTCAGAAAATGAGCTCGCCAGATACCCCTTGGGGAAGCGCAGAGAAAGGGGCCTCAACCATCCCTGCTCCTAAGAATTTGTTTGTGTCGCCTTTGCCAAAATGTTCCACTGGCCTTAGGTGATACCATGTAGCCTTGCACCCCTGGGAGGGCGAAAGGTGGGGCTTGGGTGCGGGTTTGGGGGAGGGGGGGGGGGGGCTCGAGGTTTCTTGCAGAAAGCAATTGATAGGAACAGTGGGGAAGGCATGCATCTACTACCCAAATTGGCAAGGAGGGCAACCACGCAAGAGATAGAGGTTCAAATCGTTGTTGTCAGAGGAGTGAGTTCTAAGCAGGAAATGGTCTTGCATGGGGGTATTTGCCATAAAGACCAAGTAAGTATGCCGGTTGGTACCTCGGGGTGTACACAGTGGCTTGGGTCTTTAAATGAATTGTTTTCCTTGCTTGTTCCAAGCTACCGGGTAACAATAATTGTGCTCGGCGAGAGTGGGACACTTGTCCCTCTGGTCAAAAGTGCTGCTTCAGCGCCTTGGCGGCCCTCCCCTGCCAGTGCCAGCATGCTTCATACAAAGTCGTTCCCAAGGGCAATGCAGTTTGGAGGGTGCTCACAGCTGCTGTGGGAAATATAACACAGGCCTAGGGGGTTCCGGATCACCAAATGTTACCCATCAGTGGTGCGCAGCATGTCCAGGCACTTTGCCTTTTTTCCCCTTTGTGTTCCATTTGTGCAGTGTGCCAACAGCAACGAAATGTCGACGAGGTCACAGCCTCGTAACTTCTGTCAGGGGCGGACCGGATCTGCTGATGCAAGATCCTTTCGAGGGCGGACTGAATCAGCCATCTGTTGGCACAGGTGGTTGCACCGTGTGGGGGGGGGGGGGGGGGGCTGATTGCTCTGATTGCTCTGTGTGTGCGGGGTGGGAGGAGGGGGATGTGCCGACAGGGCCTTTGTTATTGGAGGCTTTCCCCCCCGGGGGGGAGCATCGTGGCGGGTTGATTGAGTCGTTAAAAAATTCGCAGCTTAGTTCAGTGCAAAATTTACCACACACTTTTTGGAAGATGATGTGTGTTCCATTGCTTGTGCCATTGGCTTTGCAGGACAGGTCTGGAGGGTTGATGTGAAATTTTCCACAGAAATTTTGGGATGTTCTGTGAAAAACACCCGGTGTGAACATCCACGCTTCGCTATGGTTGTGCGTAGAAGCTTCTGGCGGGACTGTGTCTCTTGGGATGGGGGTTGTTTGCAGCCTTCGGCTGGTTTGCCGCTTGGTTTGTGTGGGACTGATTGGTGATGTGGGGTCATGTGTGCTTTGTGGTTGAGGGGTGAGAGGGATTTGATGCAGGACTAGTGTTGGGGTTTGTCTCTGGGCCATTGTGGTGGTTTGGTTGTGCGTTTGGGGGGGGGGGGGGCTCGGGGAGGTACTGGCTGGCTGTGTGTTGGTGATTGCCGTTGGGGGGGAGGGGGGATTGGACAACAGCCTCAGACCAAATTTCTGGATTCCCAGGTTATTGGGCAGACCCACAATCACTTGAACAGAGGCATGGCTGTGTGCATTGATGTTGTGTACTGTGAGGCCTGAGCGCATATACCGGCCTTTGCATCATCTGAGGGATGCATCACGTGGGCACAAGGGCATGGCACCGACTCCTGGTGAAGGGTGTGGCACATGTGCGGCAGGCCACGCGTTGCCAAAAGCGTTCCCATGAGCGCTCCAACAACACCAAGGGTTCCAGCGCACGGGCACACAGCCGACTGCTGGAGTCAGACCGCACCTGTTCAGCGGGCGTCCATTGTCCGCTGTTGACTGCTCCGAGCACGCGGTGAAGGAGGCGGCAAAGCATTGCTGCACCCGCCCTAACGCAAGGGGGTCACTACCCTCGGCGTCCGCTGTCGAGCAGCGTCTGAAGGGAGGCTCGCTTTCCTGCACACGTCAAGACAAGAAAATGGGGGTGAAGGTCTCTTGACTAGAGAAACAATCAGACCTCAGTTCAAACCCCAGAATACACATCAAAGCGGTTCAAACCTCCATTGCTCCAATCATCTCCCCCTTGAGCCCCCCCCTACAAATACAAATGAAAAATCATCTGCATTCACCGACAACCCTGCCTTCTGCAACAGTGCAGGCACCAGTGGTGCTGTCATTGCAAACAGGGCTGAACAAACAAACAGGGCTACCAGAGGCCCAATGACACCTGTGTGACTATCCCCCCCCCCCCCACACACACACAACACACAACACACAACACACAACACACAACACACAACACACAATACACAACACACAACACACAACACACACACACACACACACACACAACACACACACACAACACACAACACACAACACACAACACACAACACACAACACACAACACAGGAGGAGGAGGAGATGCGGTCCCCCGGTAGGGCGCCCCCGCGGCACATCCCCATGGTGCCCGCCGGCCCTCCACGGTCTGGTAAGCGACCGGGAGGGAGGTTTCACCCCAACCCGTCCGGCTAAGCATCATGGCGGCGGCTCTCCTCTTTGTCTCCTCCCCTTGTCCCCTGGTCCGCGCTACGTGCATGCCCCCGCCCTACACGTAGCCGGATCCCCTCCCAGGGGCACGGAATGGGGGGCGAGGCGGAGCGCCGGCTCCACTTCCGGCACGGTCCACCACCCCCCCCAAGGGAAGGGGGACGCAGTCTCACGGGTGTGGGCCCTTAGCCGCCAGGTACTACCGACTGGGCGGCGTTTGGCCGGCGGATCACGGGGGCTTGGTCCGTGGCCCGATCCCCCCTCCCTCCCCAGCGCACGGCACTTCTGCCGAAGGTGTCCGTGCGCGGAGCCTTCACATGGCAGCGGCAGTGCCTTCACAATGAGGCAGCACTGCCTTCCAACAGTGGTGCCACTGCTTCCGCAATGCTGCATGCCTTTGGAATGCTGCAGCACTGCATCCAAACACTGCAGCGCTGCCAGTGGACTGCAGCAACAGTGCCTGTGGACGGCAGCAGCACTGTTGTTGGACAGTGACACTGCCTTCCCAATGAGGCAGCACTGTCTTCAGTTGGTGGCAGCAATGCCTGCACATGGCAGCGGCATTGCCTTCACAATGAGGCAGCACTGCCTTTAAACAGTGGTGCCACTGCCTCTGCAATGCTGCATGCCTTTGGAATGCTGCAGCACTGCATCCCAACACTGCAGCGCTGCCAGTGGACTGCAGCAACAGTGCCTGTGGACGGCAGCAGCACTGTTGTTGGACAGTGACACTGCCTTCCCAATGAGGCAGCACTGTCTTCAGTTGGTGGCAGCAATGCCTGCACATGGCAGCGGCATTGCCTTCACAATGTGGCAGCACTGCCTTTAAACAGTGGTGCCACTGCCTCTGCAATGCTGCATGCCTTTGGAATGCTGCAGCACTGCATCCAAACACTGCAGCGCTGCCAGTGGACTGCAGCAACAGTGCCTGTGGACAGCAGCAGCACTGTTGTTGGACAGTGACACTGCCTTCCCAAAGAGGCAGCACTGTCTTCAGTTGGTGGCAGCAATGCCTGCACATGGCAGCGGCAGTGCCTTCACAATGTGGCAGCACTGCCTTCAGTTGGTGGCAGCAATGCCTGCACATGACAGCGGCATTGCCCTCACCGTGTGGCAGCACTGCCTTCAAACAGTGGTGCCACTGCCTCTGCAATGCTGCATGCCTTTGGTATGCTGCAGCACTGCATCCCAACACTGCAGCGCTGCCAGTGGACTGCAGCAACAGTGCCTGTGGACGGCAGCAGCACTATTGTTGGACAGTGACACTGCCTTCCCAAAGAGGCAGCACTGTCTTCAGTTGGTGGCAGCAATGCCTGCACATGGCAGCGGCAGTGCCTTCACAATGTGGCAGCACTGCCTTCAGTTGGTGGCAGCAATGCCTGCACATGACAGCGGCATTGCCCTCACCGTGTGACAGCACTGCCTTCAAACAGTGGTGCCACTGCCTCTGCAATGCTGCATGCCTTTGGTATGCTGCAGCACTGCATCCCAACACTGCAGCGCTGCCAGTGGACTGCAGCAACAGTGCCTGTGGACGGCAGCAGCACTGTTGTTGGACAGTGACACTGCCTTCCCAATGAGGCAGCACTGTCTTCAGTTGGTGGCAGCAATGCCTGCACATGGCAGCGGCATTGCCTTCACAGTGTGGCAGCACTGCCTTTAAACAGTGGTGCCACTGCCTCTGCAATGCTGCATGCCTTTGGTATGCTGCAGCACTGCATCCCAACACTGCAGCGCTGCCAGTGGACTGCAGCAACAGTGCCTGTGGACGGCAGCAGCACTATTGTTGGACAGTGGCACTGCCTTCCCAATGAGGCAGCACGGCCTTCAGTTGGTGGCAGCAATGCCTTCACATGGCAGCGGCAGTGCCTTCACAATGTGGCAGCACTGCCTTCAGTTGGTGGCATACCTTCACATGGCAGCGCCAGGCCTTCACAATGTGGCAGCACTGCCTTCAGTTGGTGGCAGCAATGCCTGCACATGACAGCGGCATTGCCCTCACCGTGTGGCAGCACTGCCTTCAAACAGTGGTGCCACTGCCTCTGCAATGCTGCATGCCTTTGGTATGCTGCAGCACTGCATCCCAACACTGCAGCGCTGCCAGTGGACTGCAGCAACAGTGCCTGTGGACGGCAGCAGCACTGTTGTTGGACAGTGACACTGCCTTCCCAATGAGGCAGCACTGTCTTCAGTTGGTGGCAGCAATGCCTGCACATGGCAGCGGCAGTGCCTTCACAATGTGGCAGCACTGCCTTTAAACAGTGGTGCCACTGCCTCTGCAATGCTGCATGCCTTTGGTATGCTGCAGCACTGCATCCCAACACTGCAGCGCTGCCAGTGGACTGCAGCAACAGTGCCTGTGGACGGCAGCAGCTCTGTTGTTGGGCGGTGACACTGCCTTCCCAATGAGGCAGCACTGCCTTCAGTTGGTGGCAGCAATGCCTGCACATGGCAGCGGCATTGCCTTCACAGTGTGGCAGCACTGCCTTTAAACAGTGGTGCCACTGCCTCTGCAATGCTGCATGCCTTTGGAATGCTGCAGCACTGCATCCCAACACTGCAGCGCTGCCAGTGGACTGCAGCAACAGTGCCTGTGGACGGCAGCAGCACTGTTGTTGGACAGTGACACTGCCTTCCCAATGAGGCAGCACTGTCTTCAGTTGGTGGCAGCAATGCCTGCACATGGCAGCGGCATTGCCTTCACCGTGTGGCAGCACTGCCTTCAAACAGTGGTGCCACTGCCTCTGCAATGCTGCATGCCTTTGGAATGCTGCAGCACTGCATCCCAACACTGCAGCACTGCCAGTGGACTGCAGCAACACTGCCTTTCTGTTGAGGCAGCACTGCCTGCAGTTGGTGGCAGTTACCCCAAAACCCCCACGGGGCGCCCCTATCCCTCCCCGGCCCAGGCAGGACCGGAGGGACTCGGGTGTATCCGCCGCTGTGTGGGGGTGGGTGGTGTGGCGTCCCCTCATAACCCCCACGGGGCGTCCCTATCCCTCCCCGGCCCAGGCAGGACCGGAGGGACTCGGGTGTATCCGCCGCTGTGTGGGGGTGGGTGATGTGGCGTCCCCTCATAACCCCCACGGGGCGTCCCTATCCCTCCCCGGCCCAGGCAGGACCGGAGGGACTCGGGTGTATCCGCCGCTGTGTGGGGGCGTCCCTCGGCGGCACAGGTTCCTAGGTGCAGATGCTGGAAACTGGCCCACACATTGACACGCACACTGTGGCCAGTCGCATGTCAAGGATCCATGGCCGTACATGCGGTTCACAGCGGTGCAGGAACAACCTGAAATTTCGAAACACGAAGCATTCTGCGAAATACACAGAGAAATGTATTGCCTTGGATGCAACAGACACAGTTGCACAGCCAGGCCAGGTGCAAGTGGACAATCAGTTGTGCCACACAGCAAATTGCCGAACAGCATAAAAGTGCGTACCCAATTCTGAACCGCATGCCCCCACTGGCTCACAATTCACAGCATTCGACGCCCAAATGGGCTGTGGTTTTGGCGCAGATGCCATAAACTGGCCCATACAGTGACATGCACACTGTGGCCAGTCGCATGTCAAGGAGTCATGGCCGTACATGCGGTTCACAGCGGTGCAGGAACAACCTGAAATTCCGAAACACGAAACATTCTGCGAAATACATAGAGAAATGTATTGCCTTGGATGCAACAGACACAGTTGCACAGCCAGGCCAGGTGCAAGTGGACAATCAGTGGTGCCACACAGCAAATCGCCCCATGACCTGTGACCGGGGGGTCTCCCCTTATTTGAAGGCCATTCATGGGGAGCCTGACTGCCGGAGCTGCAGGTAGGTGCCATTACCCCGGCGCAGTGAGCACCGTAACGGCAGGCGCTGGCCCTTTCCTCCGCCCCGGCGCTGTCTCCCCGTCACTCCACCGTCTCCCAGCTCCCGTGGGCCCGACCGGGCACCGCGGAGGCTTCGGTAGACCCCATGTCCAAAAGCTCGATCCCCCAACCCATGATGCACCTGTGCAGAACACGCGGAACGCATGGGCTGGTGCAAGGGGGGAAACTCAAGCCCTGGGGTGGGCTGGGCCACAGGGAGGCCCGGAAACCCTCGCTAACCGCCACCCCCCGGTGGAGCCCGCCCTGTACCATCGTGGCTCCCCCACGGTGGTCGGCGGGGGATGGGGCGCGTGATCCCGCGACCCAGCCGCCGTGGCTGGACTGGGTCGCCCCCCAGATTGCGTGTTAGCCCAGGGGTGTCCCCCCCCTGGTTTCACCCCCACACCACGGTGAGGTCGCGCGCCCCTGGGCGGCCGTGGGGGACAACACACAACACACAACACACAACACAACACACAACACACAACACACAACACACAACACACCACACACACACACACACACACACACACACACACACACACACACACACAACACACAACACACAACACACAACACACAACACACAACACACAACACACAACACACACACACACACACACATGAACCCCTTGGCCCTGTGTTACGTTTCCCACACCGGATGTGGTGGTGAGCACCCTCCACGTCATGGTGATGGGGATGGCGAAATGTGAAGCATTGCCGGCGCCGGTATGGGAGGGATGCCGACCTAGAAGCATCGCTTGTGGCCAGAGGGAGAGCTGTCTCCCTCTCATGTCCCAAAAAAAATTGTTCCGCAGTGGCCTTCGACAAGCAATGCCAAAAATCTATTCCTCCAGACTCAAATCAGCGCGTTCACCAGGAAGCACCGACCGACACAACTACTCAGCATCCATGGCAAACGCCCCGACAAACCCAATACAAACTGTTGTTGACTCGTCAGGATCAACTTCGAAGGGAGGTGGTCAGGAGAGGGCAGCGGGATTACCCACCACCCTGCCCAGGCGACAGCTGGCATTGGTGAACTTTCTATGGACCCCGAAATTTCCTGTGCCCTGGCTTGAGGGCCTGGCACAATCGCTCACCCTACCATGTGCAAGGACATAGGTTTCAATTTGCAACGCTGAAAAATGGGAAGATGTTTTGGTCCTACATAACATCGTACAGTTCCCATGCAGTCCGAATAGCAGTGGCCAGCCATGATCCGATTCCCAACACAACCATTTTGGTTGGATCCCCAGCTCAGGCACCAGGGAAGGTCTGGTCCAGGAGTGGATATGGGGGTGCGCTGACGCCCAATCTGATCAGCGTGGCCAACTGTTGCGTACGGTGTTCATGAACTGTCAGTGGACCGCTTGCACCATATGGCTCCTCAGTACCTACTGCTGCATTGCGTCACATCGGGGTCTGATTGTTAAGCTCTGGGGCCTGCCCTGAGGACCTGAGAGGATGCTGGACTGATAACACACGGGCTTGCATTGGCCAGCCAAACTCAGGGTTGAGCTGGAATGGCGAACTTTGAGTGCCCAGATCTGATCCTACAGCTACTTGACGAGTCGAATGACTGATTTTGGTCGCATGTTGTTGATTGTGGGCACGTTACTAAAGACTACCTAACACGAACTAACACGAAAAATCTATGACGAAGTCTAGACCATGCAGCAAGTGCCGGATGTGATGAAGTTGTTTGCTCGCAAGACATTACACTGCAAGCAGCCCGCACTTGCTTGAACATCTAGGGCAAACGAGCTAGGGCACCCAGCATATCGGGTGTCGAAGGAACGCTTCCGCCACGCCGCAAGCGCGCCGCAGGCATGCCGCAAGGGTCATTAACTTTGGTGTACTCGGAGGGCGGTCCCAAAGTCCCCTTGAAATGGATGCACTTTGCCATTCCACAGCCACTGTGCACCAGACAGATTCTGAAGAATAGAACCAACGTTCTTAATGTTGGTTTCAACTCCGCAAGGGGATTTTTCAGGCGCTGGGGGGGGGGGGCTTACCAGCAAGCAACCATGTAAAAACTAGTGTAGCACAGCCTGCAAATTTGGCACAAAATGGCATCAAGAAGCGTCAGACCATCCACATGTAGAAAACTTGATCAGAAACGAAAGTGGCTGTCACTACCGGTCTCCTGATCCACACCTCCAGGCACAGCACCGGAAAACCTCTCATGTCCCTGCGACCGACGGACCTGATCACGCAACCAATGCTGCAGCAAGTGAGATTGCCCTGTGGCTTTGATTGAAATCGGTGTTTGGGCAAGATCACTGGATTGCCAAATCCACGGGTGTTGAAGAGCACACTTGGCTGAACGAACGCGGGAGTAGCAACAACAATGAATAGGTTGATGTCAGTTGCCGGAGGGTCGGGCAGAAAAGTATTAGAAGGGGGAAGGAGGAGGGAGGGGTGTCTGGGACCCAAAAGTTTGCGTACCAAAACTGGCCCGACAAGATTTTCCCGAGTGTAAATTTGGTTTTTGGCCAATGGTCACTTTGGTCTGGGCGGCCCCCCATCCTCCTACGGTGCACGGCCATTCTAATACTTCCCCGGGGTTGGGCACGCGGTCACGCCCCCCCCTAGCAATTGAAATTCCTGCCATTCAAAAACAATCATGGTCAACCATCATCTTTGCAAACATCCTTGATACTCACACCATTGCAGAAGAGCATGCAGACATAACCTATCAGCGATAGGAGTTTCACAGCACCATATGTAGGCACTAATCCAAATTCATGCAATAGCAAACATCAGCAGTGCACAGGAGCTGCAGCGATGTTCAAGTTACAGCCAGTGCGTGTGAGACAAAGGACACCCAAGGGTGGGTGGTTGGGTGGGTGGGCAACAGATGTTCAATCAATCAACACAAAAGTTTAATGAATCTGTCAGGAAGCAGGTCTGGATAGTGCAACTGTCCTTTCAGCAGAGCAACGATCGGTTTCACAGCAACATATGCAGTAATCCAAATTCATGCAATAGCAAACATCAGATTTGCTCACCCCTTTATGTCCCCTCACTCAGCACTATAGGCCCTGAGAACTCAGTCTAGTACACGCTGGAAAAAAAAATAGGTGATCAGAAAAAATAGTAACATACACGGATGGGTCCAGACTTGGGATGGTGGGGTAGGGGGGGGGG
Organism: Eutreptiella sp. 'Long Island Sound 2002'; assembly: GCA_964036045.1. Lineage (NCBI taxonomy): Eukaryota > Euglenozoa > Euglenophyceae > Eutreptiales > Eutreptiaceae > Eutreptiella > Eutreptiella sp. 'Long Island Sound 2002'. The sequence continues at coordinate 52,167,728 of OZ038385.1, forward strand.
GGGGACTAAGCAACCACAAATGAGACCCCTTTATACTCCAAATAGCAGATATTGTTAACCATGGAGGACCAAATACATGATGCTGCATGGGACGCTCTCTGCACCTGGCAGGCTGAGAAATAAGGTACACGAGACAATGGGTCTGCTGGCTGGTAAGCGCTGGGACCCACACTGATTTCAAAATGAGACCCGTATTTCTCAGATGGAGGACCATGGCCTTTATGATCCTATTGTGCCTCCTGAAATGGGCTCTGGACTTGAGATTAAAACTAGCCCAGATGGCTTGGAGGCTATCCTGGAGCATGACAACCTGTGGCAATTTTCTACAAACCACATCCTTTATCATAACCCAAACTGCTCCGCCTCATCGCTCCGGGCTCTACTCTACTCTAGCCATCTCATACCCTAGGTGGTGGCCTTGCCAAATCCAAGTTTTGAGCCAAAAACTCACCAGTGGCGCCCCGGGGCGTGGGCGCCAAGTCGGGAGGTGCCCTCCCAAAATTGCGCATTTTGTGCCCCAAAACAGCCTTTTCTGGCCCAAAACGGCCCTGAAACCCACTCCAAACGGCCAAACGAAGGGAAACGGTTGCTACACTCCACGTGCCCCTCGATTGCCCCGTGACCATGAGTTCTTTCTTGCCCTCTAAAGCCACAATATGTCCGAGAAAGAGGCCCAAAAATGGCTAAAAATGGCCTGAATGTGCGTTGTTTGTGTCAAACAGGCCCAAAACCAAGAATGGGCCGTATCTTGGGCTACGTGGCTCAAAATCCGAATTCCGAGGGCACCTATTCCACCCGCAACCCCCCACTTTTTTGTGGTTTCCAAGCCTCAGAATCGCCCAACGAGCCACCTAGACCCCCGTACCAGTGGTCACTTGGTGGAGCCGGAGGGCAGCTCGGCCCGCGCACGGTGGGGGCCAACGGTGGGTCCACCGTGGTCTCCAGGGCGAAAAAAATCATTTTTTCCAAAGTTGTTCCTAGACCACTTGGGATGCTCAAACACTTGTTTTTAGGCCGTTTTGAGCTAGTGGTGGCGCGCTTTGGCCCATGAAAAATCCCAAAATGCCTGGAAAATGGGCCGTTTTGGAGCAAAAATGGGTCAAAAATGGGTCAAAAATGGGTCAAAAGCGCATTTTTCCAAAAGTGATACTGGACCATTGGGGGTGCACAAACAAGTGAAATTAGCCCATTTTGACCCTGTTTTGACCGAGTTTAGGCCCTTCCGCCACATGTATGCACCAAGTTGTACTCTTTGCAGGTACCTTGAAGCCATATTGTGGGGCCACCTAGAGTCGGGGAGAGGGGTGTAGAGTAGAGTGGTGTGGAAGGTGTATCTCCGGATCGAAGGGGATTCAATCTAGGAGATTTTGGGGAGATGTCAAGCCATTGTTGGTCGGCATGTGTGCCTGCAAGCGCCCATGGACTTATCTGCGGCTCGTCGAGACACCCCTCCCAACTACTAGGTTTAGGGTTGTTTCTGTGGTGGTTTGTGTGTCATGTCTCATCCCTCCTATCTCCCACATCCAGGGCAGCTGCATTTTTGGGGCATGTGGTCATGTTGTGTAATGATCTCAAGGACACCTGAACCTACCCTTGTCTTTCTCTCTGTCCCTTGTTGCTATGCCTCTGTGAATGTACATATGATGTTTTACCCCATATGTACACATTGTCCCTGCTTCTTTTTTAAGGGTGGCAAAGATCATGAAACATTTTATTACGTGACTTAGTCGTGAGCCCCAAGGCGGGTGCAGCTATTTGGCTGTGTTTGTGCCTAGGAAAGCCATGGACCCAGAGCCCCGACGGTAATGTGTCACTACCTTGTGTCGCGGCGAGAGCTCAGCCATGGCCATTCACGGTTGTTCCTACAATCGCAAGACCTAGAACGTGCAGAGCAAAGGGCCATGCTTGCCTTGGTGTTCTAGTTGCTTGCATTGTTGCTATGCTACGCGACTACAACACAGCCACAATGGCCTCAAAGTGCACTCATGGCAACATTAACTTGGCCTTAAATGCCCCAAATGCTATTTTCAGCCTTTTTCGTAGTGTCCAATTTTTCTAGAATTGGCAAGCTGCGTGTTTGTTGCTCGGCTGGGGTTTTCAAGTTGTGCCACATGGCAATTTCCTTAAGTTTTTTCTAAAAATTTGCAGAGAACAAGACACCAAAATACATGTTACCCCTTACCTATGCAACGCACACGAGACTCTACATATTGAAAGCTGTGACTTGCCAATCAAAGATGCGGAATCTATTGCGGCCTAGAATGCCCAAATTGTAGCGATATTGGCTGATGTTTGGTAAGGGGTAGGAGCATGGGAATTATGGCCATACTGTACTAGATGCACAATTGGTGTTAGTTGGGCTCCAATCTTGGTATCGGGTATCACTATTTACTAGCGGGCCAAAGTTTGGTAGAATTCAATTTGTTGGAAAAGTTGGGTATTTAGCCATCCTCCTGCGCGGCTTAATTTGCAACTGTCGGGAAATTGCCCTCGTAAGTTACGTCTACAAGTATGCAATTGCATTGTTGTTATTGAATTTGCGTGGTGATTGTACATGGTTGTTCTTACATTGCCCTTGGAAGTTATATGTATAAATATGTAATTGCATTGTGATTATTGGATGGACCCGCGTGGTGCACAATGTCAAAGAATGCACAAATTATTATCAATGAATGTCTACCATTGCTTATGATTGCTCTGCTTGTGGATTTCAAACATCCACATGGCATGGTAGTAGAGGGTGTGGGTGATCATGCTCATCTACAACCTGATGGGCCAAACCTGTTTTTGGCCAAGCTACCCAAAGTTCAGCTATCGATCTTCCAAACCTTGAGCACAACAAATAGCTGATGATTTATTGAGGCTACTATTGCAGCAATGCCATATTCAACGAAAAGATGGTGTATGAATTGTGAGTGGGCGTCTGCTACACATTTTTGGATCCACAAATGACAAAGAGCCGCAACTTCCGTTGTTATTTTCACATGCCCAACAAGCATCTTGAAAGGCTAACCAATTGACACAAAGTACATTGGCATTAAAAAGGTCAAACGGCTACCAATTGATGCCGAGATCTTAGTGGCTCAAGGCTTAATCTGAGGTTTGAAACCAAAGGAATCCGTCCCTTTGCTCCACATTGAGCATTAGCTTGAGGCTACTCCCGTTGTAGGGAGAATAGGGACCAGCCCTGAGATCACGGCAACATGATCCCATATGCTCATCTTGTGGAGCCATCGTGGTGAGACAATTTCCTTGGCCATGAAATGCAAGACTGTGGGTGTTTTGGCACGGTCACCGGCCTTGTTTCGCATGAGTGACCAACTTTTGGGCACCATGCACACACAACCCGGGGGGGGGGGGGGGGCTGGGGGGTGTCGAATACAAGGACCGGGCCCGGCCGCCCCCGTGGGACCAAATACCCTCACACCTGTCACTACCTTGTGTCGCGGTGAGAGCTCAGCCATGGCCATTCACGGTTGTTCCTACAATCGCAAGACCTAGAACGTGCAGAGCAAAGGGCCATGCTTGCCTTGGTGTTCTAGTTGCTTGCATTGTTGCTATGCTACGCGACTACAACACAGCCACAATGGCCTCAAAGTGCACTCATGGCAACATTAACTTGGCCTTAAATGCCCCAAATGCTATTTTCAGCCTTTTTCGTAGTGTCCAATTTTTCTAGAATTGGCAAGCTGCGTGTTTGTTGCTCGGCTGGGGTTTTCAAGTTGTGCCACATGGCAATTTCCTTAAGTTTTTTCTAAAAATTTGCAGAGAACAAGACACCAAAATACATGTTACCCCTTACCTATGCAACGCACACGAGACTCTACATATTGAAAGCTGTGACTTGCCAATCAAAGATGCGGAATCTATTGCGGCCTAGAATGCCCAAATTGTAGCGATATTGGCTGATGTTTGGTAAGGGGTAGGAGCATGGGAATTATGGCCATACTGTACTAGATGCACAATTGGTGTTAGTTGGGCTCCAATCTTGGTATCGGGTATCACTATTTACTAGCGGGCCAAAGTTTGGTAGAATTCAATTTGTTGGAAAAGTTGGGTATTTAGCCATCCTCCTGCGCGGCTTAATTTGCAACTGTCGGGAAATTGCCCTCGTAAGTTACGTCTACAAGTATGCAATTGCATTGTTGTTATTGAATTTGCGTGGTGATTGTACATAGTTGTTCTTACATTGCCCTTGGAAGTTATATGTATAAATATGTAATTGCATTGTGATTATTGGATGGACCCGCGTGGTGCACAATGTCAAAGAATGCACAAATTATTATCAATGAATGTCTACCATTGCTTATGATTGCTCTGCTTGTGGATTTCAAACATCCACATGGCATGGTAGTAGAGGGTGTGGGTGATCATGCTCATCTACAACCTGATGGGCCAAACCTGTTTTTGGCCAAGCTACCCAAAGTTCAGCTGTCGATCTTCCAAACCTTGAGCACAACAAATAGCTGATGATTTATTGAGGCTACTATTGCAGCAATGCCATATTCAACGAAAAGATGGTGTATGAATTGTGAGTGGGCGTCTGCTACACATTTTTGGATCCACAAATGACAAAGAGCCGCAACTTCCGTTGTTATTTTCACATGCCCAACAAGCATCTTGAAAGGCTAACCAATTGACACAAAGTACATTGGCATTAAAAAGGTCAAACGGCTACCAATTGATGCCGAGATCTTAGTGGCTCAAGGCTTAATCTGAGGTTTGAAACCAAAGGAATCCGTCCCTTTGCTCCACATTGAGCATTAGCTTGAGGCTACTCCCGTTGTAGGGAGAATAGGGACCAGCCCTGAGATCACGGCAACATGATCCCATATGCTCATCTTGTGGAGCCATCGTGGTGAGACAATTTCCTTGGCCATGAAATGCAAGACTGTGGGTGTTTTGGCACGGTCACCGGCCTTGTTTCGCATGAGTGACCAACTTTTGGGCACCATGCACACACAACCCGGGGGGGGGGGGGGGGCTGGGGGGTGTCGAATACAAGGACCGGGCCCGGCCGCCCCCGTGGGACCAAATACCCTCACACCTGTCACTACCTTGTGTCGCGGTGAGAGCTCAGCCATGGCCATTCACGGTTGTTCCTACAATCGCAAGACCTAGAACGTGCAGAGCAAAGGGCCATGCTTGCCTTGGTGTTCTAGTTGCTTGCATTGTTGCTATGCTACGCGACTACAACACAGCCACAATGGCCTCAAAGTGCACTCATGGCAACATTAACTTGGCCTTAAATGCCCCAAATGCTATTTTCAGCCTTTTTCGTAGTGTCCAATTTTTCTAGAATTGGCAAGCTGCGTGTTTGTTGCTCGGCTGGGGTTTTCAAGTTGTGCCACATGGCAATTTCCTTAAGTTTTTTCTAAAAATTTGCAGAGAACAAGACACCAAAATACATGTTACCCCTTACCTATGCAACGCACACGAGACTCTACATATTGAAAGCTGTGACTTGCCAATCAAAGATGCGGAATCTATTGCGGCCTAGAATGCCCAAATTGTAGCGATATTGGCTGATGTTTGGTAAGGGGTAGGAGCATGGGAATTATGGCCATACTGTACTAGATGCACAATTGGTGTTAGTTGGGCTCCAATCTTGGTATCGGGTATCACTATTTACTAGCGGGCCAAAGTTTGGTAGAATTCAATTTGTTGGAAAAGTTGGGTATTTAGCCATCCTCCTGCGCGGCTTAATTTGCAACTGTCGGGAAATTGCCCTCGTAAGTTACGTCTACAAGTATGCAATTGCATTGTTGTTATTGGATTTGCGTGGTGATTGTACATGGTTGTTCTTACATTGCCCTTGGAAGTTATATGTATAAATATGTAATTGCATTGTGATTATTGGATGGACCCGCGTGGTGCACAATGTCAAAGAATGCACAAATTATTATCAATGAATGTCTACCATTGCTTATGATTGCTCTGCTTGTGGATTTCAAACATCCACATGGCATGGTAGTAGAGGGTGTGGGTGATCATGCTCATCTACAACCTGATGGGCCAAACCTGTTTTTGGCCAAGCTACCCAAAGTTCAGCTGTCGATCTTCCAAACCTTGAGCACAACAAATAGCTGATGATTTATTGAGGCTACTATTGCAGCAATGCCATATTCAACGAAAAGATGGTGTATGAATTGTGAGTGGGCGTCTGCTACACATTTTTGGATCCACAAATGACAAAGAGCCGCAACTTCCGTTGTTATTTTCACATGCCCAACAAGCATCTTGAAAGGCTAACCAATTGACACAAAGTACATTGGCATTAAAAAGGTCAAACGGCTACCAATTGATGCCGAGATCTTAGTGGCTCAAGGCTTAATCTGAGGTTTGAAACCAAGGGAAATCCGTCCCTTTGCTCCACATTGAGCATTAGCTTGAGGCTACTCCCGTTGTAGGGAGAATAGGGACCAGCCCTGAGATCACGGCAACATGATCCCATATGCTCATCTTGTGGAGCCATCGTGGTGAGACAATTTCCTTGGCCATGAAATGCAAGACTGTGGGTGTTTTGGCACGGTCACCGGCCTTGTTTCGCATGAGTGACCAACTTTTGGGCACCATGCACACACAACCCGGGGGGGGGGGGGGGCTGGGGGGTGTCGAATACAAGGACCGGGCCCGGCCGCCCCCGTGGGACCAAATACCCTCACACCTGTCACTACCTTGTGTCGCGGTGAGAGCTCAGCCATGGCCATTCACGGTTGTTCCTACAATCGCAAGACCTAGAACGTGCAGAGCAAAGGGCCATGCTTGCCTTGGTGTTCTAGTTGCTTGCATTGTTGCTATGCTACGCGACTACAACACAGCCACAATGGCCTCAAAGTGCACTCATGGCAACATTAACTTGGCCTTAAATGCCCCAAATGCTATTTTCAGCCTTTTTCGTAGTGTCCAATTTTTCTAGAATTGGCAAGCTGCGTGTTTGTTGCTCGGCTGGGGTTTTCAAGTTGTGCCACATGGCAATTTCCTTAAGTTTTTTCTAAAAATTTGCAGAGAACAAGACACCAAAATACATGTTACCCCTTACCTATGCAACGCACACGAGACTCTACATATTGAAAGCTGTGACTTGCCAATCAAAGATGCGGAATCTATTGCGGCCTAGAATGCCCAAATTGTAGCGATATTGGCTGATGTTTGGTAAGGGGTAGGAGCATGGGAATTATGGCCATACTGTACTAGATGCACAATTGGTGTTAGTTGGGCTCCAATCTTGGTATCGGGTATCACTATTTACTAGCGGGCCAAAGTTTGGTAGAATTCAATTTGTTGGAAAAGTTGGGTATTTAGCCATCCTCCTGCGCGGCTTAATTTGCAACTGTCGGGAAATTGCCCTCGTAAGTTACGTCTACAAGTATGCAATTGCATTGTTGTTATTGGATTTGCGTGGTGATTGTACATGGTTGTTCTTACATTGCCCTTGGAAGTTATATGTATAAATATGTAATTGCATTGTGATTATTGGATGGACCCGCGTGGTGCACAATGTCAAAGAATGCACAAATTATTATCAATGAATGTCTACCATTGCTTATGATTGCTCTGCTTGTGGATTTCAAACATCCACATGGCATGGTGGTAGAGGGTGTGGGTGATCATGCTCATCTACAACCTGATGGGCCAAACCTGTTTTTGGCCAGGCTACCCAAAGTTCAGCTGTCGATCTTCCAAACCTTGAGCACAACAAATAGCTGATGATTTATTGAGGCTACTATTGTACCAATGCCATATTCAACGAAAAGATGGTGTATGAATTGTGAGTGGGCGTCTGCTACACATTTTTGGATCCACAAATGACAAAGAGCCGCAACTTCCGTTGTTATTTTCACATGCCCAACAAGCATCTTGAAAGGCTAACCAATTGACACAAGTACATTGGCATTAAAAAGGTCAAACGGCTACCAATTGATGCCGAGATCTTAGTGGCTCAAGGCTTAATCTGAGGTTTGAAACCAAGGGAAATCCGTCCCTTTGCTCCACATTGAGCATTAGCTTGAGGCTACTCCCGTTGTAGGGAGAATAGGGACCAGCCCTGAGATCACGGCAACATGATCCCATATGCTCATCTTGTGGAGCCATCGTGGTGAGACAATTTCCTTGGCCATGAAGGGCAAGACTGTGGGTGTTTTGGCACAGTCACCGGCCTTGTTTCGCATGAGTGACCAACTTTTGGGCACCATGCACACACAACCCGGGGGGGGGGGGGTTGGGGGGTGTCGAATACAAGGACCGGGCCCGGCCGCCCCCGTGGGACCAAATACCCTCACACCTGTCACTACCTTGTGTCGCGGCGAGAGCTCAGCCATGGCCATTCACGGTTGTTCCTACAATCGCAAGACCTAGAACGTGCAGAGCAAAGGGCCATGCTTGCCTTGGTGTTCTAGTTGCTTGCATTGTTGCTATGCTACGCGACTACAACACAGCCACAATGGCCTCAAAGTGCACTCATGGCAACATTAACTTGGCCTTAAATGCCCCAAATGCTATTTTTAGCCTTTTTCGTAGTGTCCAATTTTTCTAGAATTGGCAAGCTGTGTGTTTGTTGCTCGGCTGGGGTTTTCAAGTTGTGCCACATGGCAATTTCCTTAAGTTTTTTCTAAAAATTTGCAGAGAACAAGACACCAAAATACATGTTACCCCTTACCTATGCAACGCACACGAGACTCTACATATTGAAACCTGTGACTTGCCAATCAAAGATGCGGAATCTATTGCGGCCTAGAATGCCCAAATTGTAGCGATATTGGCTGATGTTTGGTAAGGGGTAGGAGCATGGGAATTATGGCCATACTGTACTAGATGCACAATTGGTGTTAGTTGGGCTCCAATCTTGGTATCGGGTATCACTATTTACTAGCGGGCCAAAGTTTGGTAGAATTCAATTTGTTGGAAAAGTTGGGTATTTAGCCATCCTCCTGCGCGGCTTAATTTGCAACTGTCGGGAAATTGCCCTCGTAAGTTACGTCTACAAGTATGCAATTGCATTGTTGTTATTGGATTTGCGTGGTGATTGTACATGGTTGTTCTTACATTGCCCTTGGAAGTTATATGTATAAATATGTAATTGCATTGTGATTATTGGATGGACCCGCGTGGTGCACAATGTCAAAGAATGCACAAATTATTATCAATGAATGTCTACCATTGCTTATGATTGCTCTGCTTGTGGATTTCAAACATCCACATGGCATGGTGGTAGAGGGTGTGGGTGATCATGCTCATCTACAACCTGATGGGCCAAACCTGTTTTTGGCCAAGCTACCCAAAGTTCAGCTGTCGATCTTCCAAACCTTGAGCACAACAAATAGCTGATGATTTATTGAGGCTACTATTGCAGCAACGCCATATCCAACGAAAAGATGGTGTATGAATTGTGAGTGGGCGTCTGCTACACATTTTTGGATCCACAAATGACAAAGAGCCGCAACTTCCGTTGTTATTTTCACATGCCCAACAAGCATCTTGAAAGGCTAACCAATTGACACAAAGTACATTGGCATTAAAAAGGTCAAACGGCTACCAATTGATGCCGAGATCTTAGTGGCTCAAGGCTTAATCTGAGGTTTGAAACCAAGGGAAATCCGTCCCTTTGCTCCACATTGAGCATTAGCTTGAGGCTACTCCCGTTGTAGGGAGAATAGGGACCAGCCCTGAGATCACGGCAACATGATCCCATATGCTCATCTTGTGGAGCCATCGTGGTGAGACAATTTCCTTGGCCATGAAATGCAAGACTGTGGGTGTTTTGGCACAGTCACCGGCCTTGTTTCGCATGAGTGACCAACTTTTGGGCACCATGCACACACAACCCGGGGGGGGGGGGGGGGCTGGGGGGTGTCGAATACAAGGACCGGGCCCGGCCGCCCCCGTGGGACCAAATACCCTCACACCTGTCACTACCTTGTGTCGCGGCGAGAGCTCAGCCATGGCCATTCACGGTTGTTCCTACAATCGCAAGACCTAGAACGTGCAGAGCAAAGGGCCATGCTTGCCTTGGTGTTCTAGTTGCTTGCATTGTTGCTATGCTACGCGACTACAACACAGCCACAATGGCCTCAAAGTGCACTCATGGCAACATTAACTTGGCCTTAAATGCCCCAAATGCTATTTTTAGCCTTTTTCGTAGTGTCCAATTTTTCTAGAATTGGCAAGCTGTGTGTTTGCTGCTCGGCTGGGGTTTTCAAGTTGTGACACATGGCAATTTCCTTAAGTTTTTTCTAAAAATTTGCAGAGAACAAGACACCAAAATACATGTTACCCCTTACCTATGCAACGCACACGAGACTCTACATATTGAAAGCTGTGACTTGCCAATCAAAGATGCGGAATCTATTGCGGCCTAGAATGCCCAAATTGTAGCGATATTGGCTGATGTTTGGTAAGGGGTAGGAGCATGGGAATTATGGCCATATTGTACTAGATGCACAATTGGTGTTAGTTGGGCTCCAATCTTGGTATCGGGTATCACTATTTACTAGCGGGCCAAAGTTTGGTAGAATTCAATTTGTTGGAAAAGTTGGGTATTTAGCCATCCTCCTGCGCGGCTTAATTTGCAACTGTCGGGAAATTGCCCTCGTAAGTTACGTCTACAAGTATGCAATTGCATTGTTGTTATTGGATTTGCGTGGTGATTGTACATGGTTGTTCTTACATTGCCCTTGGAAGTTATATGTATAAATATGTAATTGCATTGTGATTATTGGATGGACCCGCGTGGTGCACAATGTCAAAGAATGCACAAATTATTATCAATGAATGTCTACCATTGCTTATGATTGCTCTGCTTGTGGATTTCAAACATCCACATGGCATGGTAGTAGAGGGTGTGGGTGATCATGCTCATCTACAACCTGATGGGCCAAACCTGTTTTTGGCCAAGCTACCCAAGGTTCAGCTATCGATCTTCCAAACCTTGAGCACAACAAATAGCTGATGATTTATTGAGGCTACTATTGCAGCAATGCCATATCCAACGAAAAGGTGGTGTATGAATTGTGAGTGGGCGTCTGCTACACATTTTTGGATCCACAAATGACAAAGAGCCGCAACTTCCGTTGTTATTTTCACATGCCCAACAAGCATCTTGAAAGGCTAACCAATTGACACAAAGTACATTGGCATTAAAAAGGTCAAACGGCTACCAATTGATGCCGAGATCTTAGTGGCTCAAGGCTTAATCTGAGGTTTGAAACCAAGGGAAATCCGTCCCTTTGCTCCACATTGAGCATTAGCTTGAGGCTACTCCCGTTGTAGGGAGAATAGGGACCAGCCCTGAGATCACGGCAACATGATCCCATATGCTCATCTTGTGGAGCCATCGCGGTGAGACAATTTCCTTGGCCATGAAATGCAAGACTGTGGGTGTTTTGGCACGGTCACCGGCCTTGTTTCGCATGAGTGACCAACTTTTGGGCACCATGCACACACAACCCGGGGGGGGGGGGGGGCTGGGGGGTGTCGAATACAAGGACCGGGCCCGGCCGCCCCCGTGGGACCAAATACCCTCACACCTGTCACTACCTTGTGTCGCGGCGAGAGCTCAGCCATGGCCATTCACGGTTGTTCCTACAATCGCAAGACCTAGAACGTGCAGAGCAAAGGGCCATGCTTGCCTTGGTGTTCTAGTTGCTTGCATTGTTGCTATGCTACGCGACTACAACACAGCCACAATGGCCTCAAAGTGCACTCATGGCAACATTAACTTGGCCTTAAATGCCCCAAATGCTATTTTCAGCCTTTTTCGTAGTGTCCAATTTTTCTAGAATTGGCAAGCTGCGTGTTTGTTGCTCGGCTGGGGTTTTCAAGTTGTGCCACATGGCAATTTCCTTAAGTTTTTTCTAAAAATTTGCAGAGAACAAGACACCAAAATACATGTTACCCCTTACCTATGCAACGCACACGAGACTCTACATATTGAAAGCTGTGACTTGCCAATCAAAGATGCGGAATCTATTGCGGCCTAGAATGCCCAAACTGTAGCGATATTGGCTGATGTTTGGTAAGGGGTAGGAGCATGGGAATTATGGCCATATTGTACTAGATGCACAATTGGTGTTAGTTGGGCTCCAATCTTGGTATCGGGTATCACTATTTACTAGCGGGCCAAAGTTTGGTAGAATTCGATTTGTTGGAAAAGTTGGGTATTTAGCCATCCTCCTGCGCGGCTTAATTTGCAACTGTCGGGAAATTGCCCTCGTAAGTTACGTCTACAAGTATGCAATTGCATTGTTGTTATTGGATTTGCGTGGTGATTGTACATGGTTGTTCTTACATTGCCCTTGGAAGTTATATGTATAAATATGTAATTGCATTGTGATTATTGGATGGACCCGCGTGGTGCACAATGTCAAAGAATGCACAAATTATTATCAATGAATGTCTACCATTGCTTATGATTGCTTCGCTTGTGGATTTCAAACATCCACATGGCATGGTAGTAGAGGGTGTGGGTGATCATGCTCATCTACAACCTGATGGGCCAAACCTGTTTTTGGCCAAGCTACCCAAAGTTCAGCTATCGATCTTCCAAACCTTGAGCACAACAAATAGCTGAATTTATTGAGGCTACTATTGTACCAATGCCATATCCAACGAAAAGATGGTGTATGAATTGTGAGTGGGCGTCTGCTACACATTTTTGGATCCACAAATGACAAAGAGCCGCAACTTCCGTTGTTATTTTCACATGCCCAACAAGCATCTTGAAAGGCTAACCAATTGACACAAAGTACATTGGCATTAAAAAGGTCAAACGGCTACCAATTGATGCCGAGATCTTAGTGGCTCAAGGCTTAATCTGAGGTTTGAAACCAAGGGAAATCCGTCCCTTTGCTCCACATTGAGCATTAGCTTGAGGCTACTCCCGTTGTAGGGAGAATAGGGACCAGCCCTGAGATCACGGCAACATGATCCCATATGCTCATCTTGTGGAGCCATCGTGGTAAGACAATTTCCTTGGCCATGAAATGCAAGACTGTGGGTGTTTTGGCACAGTCACCGGCCTTGTTTCGCATGAGTGACCAACTTTTGGGCACCATGCACACACAACCCAGGGGGGGGGGGGGGCTGGGGGGTGTCGAATACAAGGACCGGGCCCGGCCACCCCCGTGGGACCAAATACCCTCACACCTGTCACTACCTTGTGTCGCGGCGAGAGCTCAGCCATGGCCATTCACGGTTGTTCCTACAATCGCAAGACCTAGAACGTGCAGAGCAAAGGGCCATGCTTGCCTTGGTGTTCTAGTTGCTTGCATTGTTGCTATGCTACGCGACTACAACACAGCCACAATGGCCTCAAAGTGCACTCATGGCAACATTAACTTGGCCTTAAATGCCCCAAATGCTATTTTCAGCCTTTTTCGTAGTGTCCAATTTTTCTAGAATTGGCAAGCTGCGTGTTTGTTGCTCGGCTGGGGTTTTCAAGTTGTGCCACATGGCAATTTCCTTAAGTTTTTTCTAAAAATTTGCAGAGAACAAGACACCAAAATACATGTTACCCCTTACCTATGCAACGCACACGAGACTCTACATATTGAAAGCTGTGACTTGCCAATCAAAGATGCGGAATCTATTGCGGCCTAGAATGCCCAAATTGTAGCGATATTGGCTGATGTTTGGTAAGGGGTAGGAGCATGGGAATTATGGCCATACTGTACTAGATGCACAATTGGTGTTAGTTGGGCTCCAATCTTGGTATCGGGTATCACTATTTACTAGCGGGCCAAAGTTTGGTAGAATTCAATTTGTTGGAAAAGTTGGGTATTTAGCCATCCTCCTGCGCGGCTTAATTTGCAACTGTCGGGAAATTGCCCTCGTAAGTTACGTCTACAAGTATGCAATTGCATTGTTGTTATTGGATTTGCGTGGTGATTGTACATGGTTGTTCTTACATTGCCCTTGGAAGTTATATGTATAAATATGTAATTGCATTGTGATTATTGGATGGACCCGCGTGGTGCACAATGTCAAAGAATGCACAAATTATTATCAATGAATGTCTACCATTGCTTATGATTGCTTCGCTTGTGGATTTCAAACATCCACATGGCATGGTAGTAGAGGGTGTGGGTGATCATGCTCATCTACAACCTGATGGGCCAAACCTGTTTTTGGCCAAGCTACCCAAAGTTCAGCTATCGATCTTCCAAACCTTGAGCACAACAAATAGCTGATGATTTATTGAGGCTACTATTGTAGCAATGCCATATCCAACGAAAAGATGGTGTATGAATTGTGAGTGGGCGTCTGCTACACATTTTTGGATCCACAAATGACAAAGAGCCGCAACTTCCGTTGTTATTTTCACATGCCCAACAAGCATCTTGAAAGGCTAACCAATTGACACAAAGTACATTGGCATTAAAAAGGTCAAACGGCTACCAATTGATGCCGAGATCTTAGTGGCTCAAGGCTTAATTTGAGGTTTGAAACCAAAGGAATCCGTCCCTTTGCTCCACATTGAGCATTAGCTTGAGGCTACTCCCGTTGTAGGGAGAATAGGGACCAGCCCTGAGATCACGGCAACATGATCCCATATGCTCATCTTGTGGAGCCATCGTGGTGAGACAATTTCCTTGGCCATGAAATGCAAGACTGTGGGTGTTTTGGCACGGTCACCGGCCTTGTTTCGCATGAGTGACCAACTTTTGGGCACCATGCACACACAACCCGGGGGGGGGGGGGGGGCTGGGGGGTGTCGAATACAAGGACCGGGCCCGGCCGCCCCCGTGGGACCAAATACCCTCACACCTGTCACTACCTTGTGTCGCGGCGAGAGCTCAGCCATGGCCATTCACGGTTGCTCCTACAATCGCAAGACCTAGAACGTGCAGAGCAAAGGGCCATGCTTGCCTTGGTGTTCTAGTTGCTTGCATTGTTGCTATGCTACGCGACTACAACACAGCCACAATGGCCTCAAAGTGCACTCATGGCAACATTAACTTGGCCTTAAATGCCCCAAATGCTATTTTCAGCCTTTTTCGTAGTGTCCAATTTTTCTAGAATTGGCAAGCTGCGTGTTTGTTGCTCGGCCGGGGTTTTCAAGTTGTGCCACATGGCAGGTTCCTTAAGTTTTTTCTAAAAATTTGCAGAGAACAAGACACCAAAATACATGTTACCCCTTACCTATGCAACGCACACGAGACTCTACACATTGAAACCTGTGACTTGCCAATCAAAGATGCGGAATCTATTGCGGCCTAGAATGCCCAAATTGTAGCGATATTGGCTGATGTTTGGTAAGGGGTAGGAGCATGGGAATTATGGCCATACTGTACTAGATGCACAATTGGTGTTAGTTGGGCTCCAATCTTGGTATCGGGTATCACTATTTACTAGCGGGCCAAAGTTTGGTAGAATTCAATTTGTTGGAAAAGTTGGGTATTTAGCCATCCTCCTGCGCGGCTTAATTTGCAACTGTCGGGAAATTGCCCTCGTAAGTTACGTCTACAAGTATGCAATTGCATTGATGTTATTGGATTTGCGTGGTGATTGTACATGGTTGTTCTTACATTGCCCTTGGAAGTTATATGTATAAATATGTAATTGCATTGTGATTATTGGTTAGCCTTTCAAGATGCTTGTTGGGCATGTGAAAATAACAACGGAAGTTGCGGCTCTTTGTCATTTGTGGATCCAAAAATGTGTAGCAGACGCCCACTCACAATTCATACACCACCTTTTCGTTGGATATGGCATTGATGCAATAGTAGCCTCCATAAATCATCAGCTATTTGTTGTGCTCAAGGTTTGGAAGATCGACAGCTGAACTTTGGGTAGCTTGGCCAAAAACAGGTTTGGCCCATCAGGTTGTAGATGAGCATGATCACCCACACCCTCTACTACCATGCCATGTGGATGTTTGAAATCCACAAGCAGAGCAATCATAAGCAATGGTAGACATTCATTGATAATAATTTGTGCATTCTTTGACATTGTGCACCACGCGGGAAGTACATCGGCATTAAAAAGGTCAAACGGCTACCAATTGATGCCGAGATCTTAGTGGCTCAAGGCTTAATCTGAGGTTTGAAACCAAGGGAAATCCGTCCCTTTGCTCCACATTGAGCATTAGCTTGAGGCTACTCCCGTTGTAGGGAGAATAGGGACCAGCCCTGAGATCACGGCAACATGATCCCATATGCTCATCTTGTGGAGCCATCGCGGTGAGACAATTTCCTTGGCCATGAAATGCAAGACTGTGGGTGTTTTGGCACGGTCACCGGCCTTGTTTCGCATGAGTGACCAACTTTTGGGCACCATGCACACACAACCTGGGGGGGGGGGGGGGGGCTGGGGGGTGTCGAATACAAGGACCGGGCCCGGCCACCCCCGTGGGACCAAATAACCTCACAAACATGCCCTACCCATACCATGACCCCCTGGGATCTAAAAATGGTGCGAGGCCTATGGGGTCATGTAGCCATTTGGGCCGGGATGGTGAACTCCTCAAGGTGTCTAGGGCGCCGTGACGATGGCCGTGACCCAGACCTAGTGCATGGAGCCATGCCAACATCATATGAAAATATGACAGTCAACAGTCAGTATCCCTCATGTGCAAAGATATTCCTTGTAAGTGGAATATATTTGCCATAACGTTCCCAAATCCCTTAACCCCGAGTAAATTCGTGGAGTAGACAACAACAAGGACGACACAATAGAGCCCTTGTTGACTGCTCAACTCCCTGCATTCATAAGCAAGAGCACCGCCAAGTTCCGGAGGGAGAGGGAAATTTAAACCTCCACGGAACTTGGCGCTTTCTGCATCAGTCGATCTTCCTTGGTCCCAAGGACAATATTCTAGGTCCTCAGGTTGCTTTCTGGCCTGATCAAATTGACCAAAACAGTCAAATTATTGCGTGGTGACAGTCGCCGGCGAGAGCAACGCGCCAGAGAAACACATGATCATCTCCTTGTAGAATTCAGTGCCACTAAATTGATAAAAAGAACGCCACACCTACCAATATTTGGAGGATGGTCTCCACTAGTGATGTGGCAATTGTAAGACAGGGCGACGGGGGGCGGTCCCCTCACCCTGTGACAACCCAAACACTGACCGATGGACAGCTTGTGAATGGAATTTTTTGGGGGGGGGCAGGTCCCTACTGACCAAGCCCACGCTCGCAAAATCATCCCGCGGATATGCCAGACAGTGCAAAGGACAGGGATCCCTCAGCTTCATGTCCTGACATTGCGTGAGCGAGCAAGAGGTTAAGCAGCACTGAGCAGCAAGGCAGCCGACCAGCGAAAACATGGTCTGTCACATAAACTGTGTCATAAACATTTGGCCAAATTTGAGGCAAAATTTTCCAAAAATTTTGGCCATACCATCCTCCCCCTGTGTCAATGGCCCGGGCCATGTTTCTTCGTTCGAGAGGGGGGGTTCATTGACACGCGCAAGGGGGGTCCATTGACTCGAGTTCTCGTAAAAAATCCAAAAAAAATCTTTGTGTATGCATTTTCTAGCTTGTGCCATTGGTGTAAACGTGGTGGGGACCCATGCTTGGTACCTCTTGCAACTTTGTAAGCCACCTTTTGCAATTTTTTCATACTTTTACACCATTTTTCTTGTGGTGCTCAACATTTGTTTCTGTCTGTCTGTCTGTCTGTCTATCTGTCTGTGTTGTGTCTGTGTTGGGTTTGTGTCTGTGTCTGTATCTGTGTATTCGGGACTGCAACAATCAAAAGACCCGAACTAGCCCCTTTATCTGCTTTGGGGCACAGCACCAGGCAAATGCTAATATTCAGGCCTGCAACAATCAAAAGACCCGAACTAGCCCCTTTATCTGCTTTGGGGCACAGCATCAGGCAAATTCTACTACTCAGGACCTCAACCATCAAAAGACCCGAACTAGCCCCTTTATCTGCTTTGGGGCACAGCACCAGGCAAATGCTAATATTCAGGCCTGCAACAATCAAAAGACCCGAACTAGCCCCTTTATCTGCTTTGGGGCACAGCAATAGTCAAATCCTGTGAGAGCAAAGCAAGGCGGAGAATTAGGCATGAGACACACAATGTCACACTCAGGAATCTAGGCAAAAAAGGGCAATTCATGTGCGATTTGGTGAAAAAATCTGAGGGGGGGGCCATGTTTCTTCTTTCGAGAGGAGGGGTCCATTGGCAAGGGGGGCCATGTTTCTTCTTTCGAGAGGGGGGGTCCATTGGCATGGGGGGTCCATTGGCATGGGGGGGGGGGGGTATGAATTTCGGCTTTCGACCATATGAATGAAAAAAAAGGAAAGGGTGTACCTGGCCCTGTTCCCACTCCTGTGCCGATCCGATGTGTTGCCCCTCAATGCCATTAGGCATTCGGGGGCACGTAATGATGATTGGCTGGACAATGCATGGCTCTGCATGCGCAACCATGCAGGGCAGGGGAGTCGTGCGGCGGCCAAGGTGGGGGGAAGGAATGGCATTGAGAAACCTGGCCATCACTCAGGGGCAACACATAAGGGTTAGAGGAGGTGTGGGTGTGGTCAAGCTCATCAGTGATATCCTGACTTAAGCACCGTGCAGACAAACCTGTGGGTCTCGTCTTCAGTGAATAAGCCATTAAAACGCGACAGAAGTCTTTGGCGTCATTACTAATATTCTCAAACTCTGGGCCAACGAACGTGGGCCCCTGAACAAATGATATGTCGGCATGGTGTGCAGTACATAGTTGATCCGCCTGCCCGCCAGCCCGCCCCTTACCCAGCCCCTTACCCCGCCCCACCCGCCCCGGCCTCGCTCGCCAGCCTTTCTCAGCGAGCCCTCCCGCAGGCCTTGCAGGGGGGCCGCCGAGAGGGGCCGCTGAGGGGGACCGTAGAAGGGGGACAGCAAGAGGGGCCAGCGAGAGGGGCCGTCAAGAGTGACCAATTTGTTGCGGATGGAAAGTGCACACGGAATGTCATACAAATGCAGACCAGGTTGGAATGCAGGTCAAGGGGGGGGGGGGTGGCCATCACCAAAGTCTTGGCCTGGAAAATGGTGAAATCGGGTATTCAAAGGCAAGGGGGTGGGGGTCAGGCAATTTCATTCCGTGTTCCTTGGTGGCTAACAGCCAGAATTCGACACAGAGGTTTTGCTCATTTATTTCTGCCTGCACCAACTGGTATACCGGCTACGCCTGTGAGCAACCATGGGAGAGGCAATTTGATGCACAATTGAGGAATTTTTGGACAGAGTGTTTCCAGATGTTGGATCAGTGCTGGCATGAATGTGAGCAGGGTGAGCAACCTGTTGTATGGACTCCGCAAGGTCTGCAACAGATGTAGCCCCAAACGGAAAATGGCCGCCAAGCATCAAGTATGTGATAATACCCACGGAGAACATATCCACCTTTTGTGCATCCTCCCGGGTCTCAATGCAAGGAACTGATCCCATGTGGTTGATAAACTGAAAACAGCCAATGGGGCCAAAGAAGCAAATGCAGTATGCAGAAACATTGAGGGACAAGGGACAAGGTACTGGACCCACAAGCTCTTACCTGTTGATGGAAGGAGGATGGGGAGGTTTGGCACTCAGAGCACAGACTGGGGGGTGGGTATAGGGTATTTGGTAAAACTCAGTGCCACACGAGGTAAAACTTAGTCAAATTTAGTAAAACTTATTAGAAACGAGGTAAAACTTATTATAAAAAATTTAAAAAAAATTAATTTTTTGTTCACTAAGTTTCACCGCGTTTCTATTAAGTTTTACCCCCCCCCTACGCGGTTTTAAACAAGGTAGTCAACACTTCGATGGTAGGTGGTACTTTTGTTTAAGGGCACAAGGCCCCCGGGTCAATCCCAGGCCACTTGTGTCAGTGGCGCCCCACCTAGGCCAAACCATCATGCACACCAATTAGTTGGCACTCGGCCAACATAACAAAATATAATTGGGATCGGGCACTAGGAACAAAATCAGGCCCAAGAAAAGAGTCTTGACGGGGCCATGGCCAACATTTGTGCCAACTACTTACAAGTAGTTACAAAAGACACGCTTGAAAATCAAGTCGGCCTTGGTATCCGCATGGCGCAGTTTGCCTCGCAATGTGGGATTATTGGTGCACATCCCAAATAGAGCCGTTTTCAACTCCCCTTGCAGCTCGGTGCAAAATGCTTGGTCATTTCTCAGTTGACCATCAGCATTTTGGGGGTATTGAGGAGGCACCGCATACCACTTGCGACAGATTTGCACAGCGGGACGGGTGTTAATAGCAAAAGCAGCAACAATTGCAAAAGCAACGGCAGAAGTAGCAAAGTTGGCCGCCCAAAATTGGCGCAACCCAACACAGATCTCCGATTGACACAAGATAGACACATGCAAGGTAAGATGAAGAACCTTACATTCATGGCAGGCTATGTGAGGTGTGTCATCACAAGAAAAGCATGTGTCAAGGGGGTCCACAGATCTGGGTCTAGTGTACATCCTAGCCACCTCCCAATGCATTGCTGGGATCCTCGGGGTGGAGGCCAACTTGGAACGACTGAAGCGCAAAGTAGCTTCGGCCATTTCACGCAACAACTACAATCTATCGTGTGGCACTTGCAATATGCCCTTGACACCGCGTCGAGATAGGGCACAATGCAATGTCAAGAGACATGCCGGATGGCAACTGACACCATCAATCTGCCCGATGAAGGTGGAATGCACAGGTGCAATTGCAAATGCAAGGGCACCGAAAGCATCCAAAACGGTTGCCCACTTCTTCCGCTGATGTGGTTGAATGCCTTCTCGCTCGGCAATCAAATCCACAACAGCCAACTCCTCCTGGATTGCCCCAACAATGTGTGGCTGGTCAAATAGGGGGTCGCAAGTTGGGGCAATCAACAACAAGCAGAGCACCCAATGGGAATTGCCCAAATCATATACCTGAGCCACAATCAGGGGTGGTGCAAAAGACATATCAATGAATGGACGGCGCTTCCAAAGTGCGGCCTACCCACGATCCAACCAAGTGCTGTCGGCGTTGTGGAGTAGCACATGAGGCATTCCACAATGAGTCACGGACAACCCACGCCACACCCATTGTGTCCCAATCCACATTGAGAGCGGTTTGGGTAGCCCACCAAGTAATACACCACAATCCGAACACAAGCTGCGACATAGCTCTCGGTGGTGAGGTCCCTGAATGGCACGCCTCAAACTCAAATCGTTGCGGCGACGGAACTGGAACTGTGACATGTAGTGGTTGCCCCCAATTGTTGCTAAGCAATGCCTCTACCTCTGGCAAGGATGGGCAAAACGAGCCTTGGCTATCACTCAGTGCTTTGCGCACATTAGCTAGGATCTCTTCTGCACTAGGGCACCCAGTATGAGATGTTGGGTGATCACTAGATGGTGTGGCGCCAACAATTCCGGGCGGAATGGAACTGGGTGGGACGGGGTCCATTGGGGTACTTGATGCCTTAGCTACACAGGCGCTGCTTCCATCCACATTCATAGAGGGGGTTGGGTGCGAGATGGTTTTAGCCTGCACCTCCTTCTCCCACTTTTGTAGCACCCATTTTACCTCATCCCGATCCTTGAACCGTCGGGCTAGGCACTCCACTCCAACCAAGCATTGAATGCACCTATCGCAGTAGATACACCACAAATATACGGCCCTATTGCATTGACCGCACGTAAAAGGTGGACTGTACAAGCGCATTAAATGCCACGACACCTTCCCGTGGGCCAACTCACGCTTCACCTCTTCAGTCAGAGAAAGAGGCTCCCCATCACAACTACCGTCACTAGAAGAGTCGTCCTCAACAACCGTTTTGGCCTTTTTTTGGTCACCTTTTTTGGAGGGGCCTGCTTGCTACTTCAGCTCACGCACATGCGGCAGCTCAACCTGGAAGACGATCGTTTGCCTCACACAGCCTTACCTAAAGGGTCGCACACCAATGTAATTCCATGAGTACCGCAAAGGCACCGTAAAACCCAGCTCCTGAACAAGGAGCCATAACAGAATGCCATCACAAATTCCAAGAGTGGAGTATGTGGCACACGTGCAAAACTCCGCCATGACACGGTGAATGTAGACAAAGGATGAGAACTGCATACACGTGACAAGGCGGCCTTCATTGATGGCAAACAAGGTCTCCTTCCACTTGGTGGCCGGGTGGCTACATAACCGCTGCCGCCTGGGGGGCCCCAAGGCTTCATAGCAGGGGACAAAATCAAACGTGGCCCACAAGTGGACCGGTTGGCTACATAACCCCTGCTACCTAGGGGGGTCCCCAATGCTTCAGAGCGGGGGACAAAACAAAGGTGGCCCACAAGTGGCCCGGGTGGCTACATAACCCCTGCAGCCCTGGGTTCCCCAACGCTTCAAAGCGGGGGACAAATTCAACAATGTCAGTCAAAAGTGGAAAAACTCGTTTTTTCGGTAAATAATTTACTCAGTAAAACAAAAAATTTGACTGAGTAAATTACTGAGTAAAACAGACAAATGCTACTGAGTAAATTACTTAGCCAAAAAAATTTTACTAAGTAAATTACTTATAAAAAACCGTGCCATGCGTCATGTAGTTCTTATAGTTCCTATACTTCAAAACGGGCAGCCAAGTGACCACATCCAAAACAACACATGAGTATCTCCCGGTGCACTTGGCCTAGTATGGCAGGTTTGATTGCTGAGAAACGGTGAACAGTCGTGATTTTAGTGCAGCACCATTGGAAAGTGTTTCTAACAAACTTGTAGGGCGTCAAACTCCATACACCCCAACCTATCAAGTGCCAGTGACATACCAAACTCTCAATACATCTTATAAGTAGACACATCCTCTTGAGGGGTGTTAGAAAGAGTGGTGTAGCCCAGACATGATGATATTGTGATGGGTGTCTTACAGTAAGATGCAAAGATGACCCGCCCTGGGGACCACAAGACACCAAAGGTCATACAGGCCCATTCATGCTTCTCCCTGTTAGAGACCCTCCGATGGCAGGGTTGAGTAGCCACTTCCATGCCTCCCTGCTTTGAGGATGATGAGACGGCATTGTTTAGCTGCATTCATGCATCTCCTACATACTCACATTACTCTCCCTTGGAGACCCAAAGATGGCCCAGGTAACCACATGCAGTCTCGTCCGAGACCTGACGTGTAGATGGATACTGGACCTTGATGTACCGTTCCCTCAGCGAGGAGGCATAAATTTGGCCACATAACCCACTATGCGGGGTTCCCACTGTGGAGAGGCATGAATGTGGCTGCATAACCATTGCCACCTTAGCAAGGCAATGGCAAAGCACTACCCGGACCCAGGGTTTCAAATTTGGGCCTTGGAGGTGATGTGGTCCGTGAGTACAGGGTAAAACAGGATCTCCCATCAGTTTACATGTGGCAGTACGAACCATTTCACTAACACTGCCTTTCTCATCATGGACCACTGAATTTCTCATCATGGACCTCTTCTTGCCTTTTTTGGGGGGGGACAAGGAAAGTATAGGGCGGTGTGAAAAGCCATGGACCTTGTCTATCGAGGAGACCTTGCTCTTGCTGGCCCTCTCAAGGGGACTGATTGTGGCCACGACTGTGGACCTCGTGAACTCGCAGCAGCCCCGGCCCCCCTAAATCGCTGGCGGGGCATAGACCGGCTAGTGCGGTGCACCCACCTGTATCCCAAGCAGCAAAAGGTGTTCGGGTCTAGAGCTTGGCCCTAAATTTTCCCCTGCAGCGAAATGTGCAAGAGAGCATTGGTGCCACACACAATTGTCCAACTGTACTACGTACTACAGCGTGCTCAACCGGTGCACAGATCATGCTGGCGCTTTGACGGCGCACCACTCGCACACTAGTGTGGAGCTGGCGCCTTGATGGCGTATGATTGTAGCCCCGGAACAAAATGAACCTTCAACCTGTCAGACGACTCCCTATGTCATGCCAACCAACGTTTGAGGCACTCAAGACATTACCCTAGAGTTGCACAGTCATGCTGAGATACAAAGGAATACAACCGCATCAACCATAGAGATGAACTGCAAACAAATTGTATTGCAATGGCAATTTTTATCGCATATTGCACACAATGAGCACAAGATCACATGTGTACATTGAAGGAATCTCTTACCTTTGGCAAGCCACCTCAAAGTGTGGCCTCAGATTAGGTGAACAATGCATGTTGAAAACACACTTTTCCCATCATTTTGATGTTCAAAATATCAAAAAGTCACTTTCAGAAAAATTGATTGTTTTGGATCCCCGGGCTGCATTGCTGTCTTGGTCGTGTTCTCCTTAGGAAAATAGTGCACATGGTGAGTCCTCAGGAAACTGTGCAAATGGTGATACCCAGATGTAGAGCAAGCTGTGACTGCGTGACAAGCCTTTTTTATATATTTGCATTTCTATTGAACGTGATACCCCTCTTGATGGAGACCACAAGGGCCATGAGGGAGTCAAACTACACTTCCAATCGGGCTTGTATAAACGTTGCTGACTGGGACAACAGACATTTAATTTGTGGGATTGGCAAACAAAAGGCTGGGCACCCAGCAAAACCTCCAATGGAAATGGAAGTTTAGATCCCAAGACACACCCTTCCACCTCTCCCCAGAAGCGTGGGCCAACCCAAGGCTCAGAAAAAAGTGACCACATCTTGCTCGACCAACAGGGTCCAACAGGGGTTTGAGACTTCAGAGCCGAAATTATGTTAAGCACCATAAAAGTTGTGGTAAGCTCGTGCGAAAGCTCTGTGAAATATGTCAATTGTTGTATTGTCCTTCTGATGAGCAGAGCCCATCAGGGGGCAAGGCCTGGGGCCCCAGGCCGCAGGAATTGCCTGCCCCTGAGCTTCGCTGAGCCCCTGGGCACACAGCGTCCAGGACAAGAAAAGCTACAATGTGTCAATTGTTGTATTGCAATTGGGCAAGGTTGTATGCAACACAAATCAAGGAACAAACCCGCATGTTCGTCGTTTGCAGCACCGCCACACACAGTCACCATGGCGTACCCAAACATAGGAAGAGTGGCCTCAATGGTGGCCTGGCGATTGGGTTAGGGTAGGAGGGTTGGGACAACACAAGGATCTTGTGCAAAGTCCCAAGCATTGCGACGTTTGCAGAGGTGTGCATACCGGTTGACTTTGCTGCAGCCTAGTCAACCTGTGGTCCCCAAGTGCCGAAAAGCCCGAGTAAATCAAAATTTTGCGACCCCGTGTTTGGTTCACCTTGCTTGCATTGCCACATGACAAGCAAAGCTGGACAAATCAGGATGATGTCCATGACATGGTGCGCTAAAACAATAAAATGCATCATAGATGCACCCGCGTTCTAAAGCTTAACTCAATAGAGGCAAGCTTCAATGAACAATACATTCCCTCTGGGTAGAAAGTGAGAAGGCATTCAAAGTTATGGCCCGGTGTATGGCGTCTGACCTGCAAATCACCCTCTACCCCACATGGTCATCAGTAGTATGATTTCAGACAAATCTGCTGTCCCCTGAACAACAATACATATCAACAATCCCCCCACCCCTCCCACCCCCCCTATCCAAATTTCTGTAATCCAATTGCCTTGCATTGACGAACTACCACATGACTTACACCCAATTTATATCAGTTCACACTATTTTCTACCCTTTTACACCCGGTTCTGGCGACAGTAAAAGGGGCCACCCCAAACCCTGTTACCCCCCCTTGCAGGTGCAAAAGACTTTTACTGCCTACACAAGCAAACCAAAACCACCAGCGAACGCCCCCCCCCCCAACCTTAAAGCCTCCATGTCCTTGTCATCTTTGGTCCAAGTAGACCTAATTGGGGCGGGGAATGGGGTCCATCGGGTGTAAATGCACACGGTTACACTCATTTTTGCAGTCCCTCCTTTCCGCCCTGCCGCCCACTTTGAGCTTGCTGAGTCAGACTCACCAGTGGCGCTTGGCATGCCATATCCTTGCGTAAGCACCACCCAAACCACCGAAGTGGGCAATTCTACAGTGATGCCTTGACAAGATGGGGCGATAGCAGTGGAGAACCAATCCATACCTTCAGGATCTCCGGTGCCATGTACTTAAAAGTTCCCAATGGGGTCATTGCCACGGGCGATGGTTGTGCTAGGGCTTGCAGTCTGGAATGGGCCTGGGCACCAAGGCAGCAAACTTCAGTAAAGCAAGCGGAAAGCGACGGTGCCTTGACAAAGTGTCCCAGGTACCTTTTTCTTTTTTAGGGCTGATGTATGCTAACGACATGTGTCTTCTATTGTGCTGGGCCCACATTTCGTCTTGCACCAGATTCCCATGTCCGAACACACCCCAATGTGTCAAGATGCAGGGCGGTGCACAGGGGTGGGGCATGCATCAAACAAAATAAAAGAGGGATTTTCTGCTTTGTAAACGGTCATCAGTTCCGAAAATGGGCTTGGCCGTTGATTGCTCTGTGCCTTGCTGTCACACGTGACCACAAGCAGCCTCAGTGTACGGGGCCTGCCTAGAGGCAGGGTGAGAGGGCATTGCATTGCATTGCATTGCATTGCATTGCATTGCACTGCACTGCATTGAACTGCATGGCCTGCATTGAACTGCACTACATTGCACTGCATTGCACTGCATCGAACTACACTGCACTGCACTGCACTGCACTGTACTGCACTGCACTGCACTGCATTGGACTGCACTGCACTGCACTGCACCACTGCACTGCACTGCACTGCATTGCACTGCATCGAACTGCATCGAACTGCACTGCACTGCACTGCACTGCACTGCACTGCCTCGTCAGGCCGGGCCCACCCCGCCCGCCACCCGTCCAGGGCTCCTCCCTGGGCCAGGGGTGCAGCCTGTGAGGGGCAGAAGCACCACTGCCATACACAGTGCACCTCCTCGATATCTGGTAGCCTGGCACCGGGATAAAAACCCTCAGGATGGTAGCTGTGGGATGGATTGCCCGCAAGCACAGCCAGGCAACGGCCACGTGTTTGCCGGGAAACCGGTAGATCGTACAATTTTCGTCGTCCCTCTCCCCCCCATGCCCCTTCCCGCCCTTTCCTCCAAGACGGAGCGCCTGAATGGCGCCAGCTCAGCAGCAAAGCGCCACCGTGGTGCAGCCTGCGCACGAATGCGCCGTTGTGGCGCCGCCCCCATGGCATAGCGCCACCATGGCGCCTACTCAGTGGCAGGGCGCCGCCGTGGTGCAGCCAACGTACAGGTATGCCGTTGCTGCGCAACCTCCAAGGCAGTGCGCCACTGTGGCCCGCGCCCCGACAGCTCTGCGCCGACATGGCGCGGGCTCAGTGGCGGGGCACGATCGTGGTGCCGCGAACGTACCCGTGCGCCGTCGTGGTGCGGCCTTCTGGGCAGAGCGCCGTCGTGGCGCGGCCTTCTCGGCAGAGCGCCGCCGTGGCGCCGCCCACACAATCCAGCGCCAACGTGGCGCCACTTCAGTGGCAGCGCCCCACCGTGGTGCAGTCAACGTGCACGTGTACCGCCGTGGCGCAATGTTCGGGGCACGGCGCCGTCGTGGCAGTGCCCAAACAGCCCTATGCCTCCGTGGCGCCAGCTCAGTGACAGAGCGCCAACGTACACGTGCGCCATCGTGGCGCAATCCTCAGGGCAGAGCGCCACCCCGGCACTGCCCAGACAGCCCTGCGCCGACGTGGCGCCAGTTCAGTGACATGGCACCATCGTGGTGCAGTCAACGTCCACATGCGCCGTCGTGGCGCAACCTTCAGGGCAGAGCGCCACCGTGGCGCTGCCCAGACGATCTTCGTGCGCCAGCCTGGCCATGGTGTATCCTCCAGGCCAATACTCGAGGCACCATGGCGAGGACTGCACCTGGTGCTCCGCCAACCTCCGTGACACCCCGTGCAGAGGTGACGTGTCATCGGCGGTACTCACCGCCTCACGTGCCATCGGCGAACGTTGCCGTCTCGCTCGGGCACCATCGTGGTGCCACTTTCTCGGTCACGTGCCGTCTCGGTGCACGTATCGTAGAGCTCGTCGTTTGGGCTCGGCCTTTGCGGCCGGGCGTCGTCGGTGACCTCCACGGCGGTGCACCACCGTGGTGCTATGGCTGTGACGCACGTCCCGCACTCAGAGAACCCGGGGGTACCCAGGCCACCGGCGGTGCGCGTGATCGTGTAGCGTGACCGTACTCGCGACGCCAGCGGTACTCAGCCCGCCGGCAGTGCGCATAGTTGTGCTGGGCCGCGTTCTATTTAGCCCGGCGACGTTTGCAAGTCGGGGCCGATGCCCCGGGAGACCCACATCTTCCGCTGACGTTGATCTTGGGACGCTGCCTCGGGTGGATCCAGGACAATTCGGGGCGGTCGGTGGCCGGGACCGGAGAGCAGATCGGACCGTAGCGTTGTCGTACACCGACGCTGTGACCCAGATGGCCTGCTGGGAGGAGCGTTCTCAGGTGTGCGACGAGATTCGTCTTACTCTAGCGGAGGTAAGACGGAGGACTACCTCAGCTGTGCCTGCGTGGGGCCCCCGGGGGACGACGCCACGGCTCTCCTCCTCCTCCTCCTCCTCCTCCACTGCACTGCATTGCATTGCACTGCACTGCACTGCACTGCACTGCACTGCATTGCACTGCATTGAAATGCATTGAACTATACTGCACTGCACTGCACTGCATTGTACTGCACTGCACCACTGCACTGCACTGCATTGCACTGCATTGGACTGCACTGCACTGCACCACTGCACTGCATTGCACTGCTCTGCATTGAACTACACTGTACTGCTATGCACGGCATTGCACTGCACTGTTCAGCCCAAAGCATTGGGCTGAACTGCACTGCATTGCATTACATTGCATTGCATTGCATCGCATTGCCAGAGGTGATGAGGTGTGCAGGGAATACTAGTGACTGGCTGGCCACCTTGGAGTTTCCAGGAGGGGGCATGGATGGGGTTCTGATAAAGTGCTTTGGGCAGCCCAATCAACGGCATCAAGCCAGGAGTGCCACAAGCTGCCTGCCTGTCCATCCCTTCACACCCCTGCCCCCATACTCCAGACTCTTGCCCTTGTACACACCCTTCATAACCCTGCCCCCGTACATCTCCTGACTTTGCATGCCACATTGGGAATGACTGAAGCTCTACTAGCTGAAGAGGGGAGCAGAACAGTGTGTGTCACTGAGGCCAATGTTTGGGTGCCTTTGGCACCCTCCGTACCTCTTGGAGCATCTGGGTGGGCACCATGGAGCCTTAAAGGCATCACTTGTTGAGCTGAATACAACCACAAGACACAACCCTTTAACTGTTGGATCACCTTCACTGTTTGGAGTCCATTCTCCGTGGGGTGTGACTGGAACACATCAACTTTTGCCCAACATCCCCATCCCCCACTCAGCGGGGTAGGGAAGGGTTCAGGCACACCACGCTAGAAAAGTCAAGTGATTTTCCATCAAACCACGAAAGAAATCTTGGACCGACAGCCCCCAATAAGCACAAAATCACTCTAAAACTGGTATGTATGGGAGCAGTTACTGTGCGCCGCGGGCACGCCGCAGGGTAAGGGTAATTAGCTTTAGTGTACATTGTCCAAGAAATATACACCGGAACAAAAAAGTTCTGTACATGTTGATCGGGGGTGGGGGTTGGGGGGCACTAGCCTCAGCATTCCCTGCCATGTAGGGGAACCCCCCAAAAAGGGGGAGGAAGCAAAAAGGCTACATAAACCATCTTGTCTTGAGGTCTCTGAAGCAAAGAGGAATCAAAGTGGTTGCATAACCCCCGCTGTCTCGGGGCCCCCACGTTGGGGAAGAGGTGGCCCAAAGGTCTCGTCCAAGTGGCACTATCTTTTTGCCCTAGAGGAACCTGTGATGGGTGGTGGTGGTGGTGGTGGGTCTAGAGGCTTTGCACTTGTACAGGTATGGGCTGGAGTATGACTCGGGCCCACCCACCCACTTGTTGACCACCGTGCCATCGGGGGAGGTGAAAACAGGCACGAGATTCGCGTCCTCGCAAACCCATTGTTTTCCCAAGCCGGGCGGTTGGGAGGGATGCTCCGGAGGTCTTAACTCCTACGGCTGCATTGTCACGGATTGCATGCTCCCTCCCAACTGATGCCTAGTGCCCCTCTGTATGGTGTACACCGGGTTTTCCCCTAGTCTCTCTTGCCACCCCACCCGGGTCGACCTGGGTGCTGTAAAGCGGGTGTCTGGGAGTCTGTAGTGTGAAAACTCACGACAACACACAACACGGCATCAATGGTAGCGGGATGGGTACAAACCCCACAAGCCGCCGGGCTTTCAAAATGTATCCCCACTGCTGATCCCAAGAAGAAGGTGGCAAGGCTAGTACACATTCAATAATTAGCAGAAGAGCTATGGCGCGCTCGTGTGGGCAAAAATGCTCCGCTCGTGTCTCGTCAGTCAAGTTTGAGGGGGGCTGACCGTGGTGGTTGGGGGGGGGGGGTCTAGTAGGACGTGGCTACTCCGGTCTGTCCGTCTCCCGCAAAGGGAAGCACACTGCGGGTATGAGGTGATGGCACCGTTGTGTATGTGTAATTGGAGGTTGAGGATGCCGGGCTATGGGATGGCGGAGAGGTGTGTGCTATGCCGTATTAGAAAGGGGGAACGCCCGGCGTCGCCATAGGGTTGCGCACAAAAGGATTAGGAATATGAATCTACATGACGAGATCCAAGAGGAGGAGATTGGGACCGAGACCGCCCATAACTGTCATACTAACCATCATATCACGATAACTGCCTCTGCATTAGCCTTCTCCTCAACAAATGGTAGTGACGGCAGCCATCTCTTCTGCGGCAATGTAGGCGGCCTCCTTGTTGGCGGCTTTCTCTGCCGCATCCTACCCCTCAGCGACCGCTGTAGCAACAGCCTCCTCATCAGCAGCAATGTGGGCATCCTCTTCCTTGGTACTCTTCTTTGCAACAGCTTGCTCCTACGCAGTTGCCCGGGTAGTATCCTTCTCTTCAACGGCAACACGGGTAGCCTCCTCTTGGGCGGCTTTCTTTGCTGTATCGTGCTCCTCCATGGCCGCCATAGTAGTAGCTTCCCCCTCAGCGGAAACGCGGGCATCCTTCTCCTTGTTAGCCTTCTCTACAACAGCCTTCTCCTCAACAGCTACTCGGGCAGGAACCTTCTCGTCATCAGCAACGCAGGCAACCTCCTCTTTGGCGGCTTTCTCTGCTGTATCTTGCTCCTCGGTTGCCTACTGGGCTACCCAGCCGCCTCCTCAACTACTTCCTCCTTAGCAGCCTTTGCCTCTGCAACCATTTGGGTCTTCTCCTCCTCAACACTCTTCTCAGCTGCACCCTGTTGGCAGCCTCCTCCTTTGCCGCCTTCTTGTCAACTTTCTCTTCAACTTCAGGCACGTCGGCACAAGGACCTCTACGGGAAACAACTGTCCAGCATGTGGGCCACACAATGGATACCTATCATCACATCTGCGCCAAAGATCTCGCGGCGGGGAATGCGACCGACCCTATTATTTAGAATGCCGGCACTTACTGTGCCTATGCTTACCTGTATCTCCCAATGTTGCGGCTGTGTCGGGCTCAAGGCCCGGTGGTGCGGACAAAGCTTGTGCAAGGGATTTAGAACTTGGCCCGGCTGGCTTGATAGGGGCGGTTGAAGCAGACTGCTTGCTCCCCTTGCCACCCTTGCCTCTACCAGTGTATGGCGTCCAAGGTTGCCAGCACAACTTATGCCATCGTACTCTCCACCACTACAAGTGACGGACCCCCCTTGATCCACAAAGGCCTGGGCCTCTTCATGGACCCCGAGGTTAGAAAAAGAGAAATCGGACCACACATACTCATCAAGGAACACGCACAAGGCATCGAGAAAATGTGCGCGCACGAAACCGTTGAGGACTCTCGCACACACACACACACACACACACACACACACACACACGCGCGCGATTGAAGCGAGACGAACAAGCAGACAGACAGGGGATTGCAATGGTCGCTAACTAATCTCGTCAGGCCGTAAGAAAGTAGAAGAAGGTGTGGAAGAGCATGCGGCTAGGCGCCTTTCTGCAGTACAACAGGTACACGGTCAGAAGGCACCAACGGGTGGGGCGGTCCACTTGTCGTGTCCACCCCTGCAAGCAGGAAAACAAGGTCATGCCAAAGCCTGTGCCCCAGGAAGTCCCTTACCTCACCCTGCCCCGTCAGTACCTGCTCCGCTATTCCCCTGTATTGGTAACCTGCAAGAACCACCCGTCACCGGGGGGACACATGTACCTGCGGCTCATTGGTGGCTAAGTGGAAATGTGATGGTCGGGCTCATTTGGGGCTCAATTGTGCACTGCGATGTCTTTGTGCTTGTTTGTTGTGCTTTTTGCATGCTAGGTAATGTGCATTTAATGTTTTTAGAAGTTTTAGATGCTCACTTGGTCAACGTTCAAAGGGGGGGGGGGTACTTTTTTTGGTGACGGCTCAGTTGACTGAGCGCCCGACCGAGCCGTCACTGAGCCGGCTCACTTAGCTCTCACTTAGCCCTCACTTAGCGCTCACTGAGCGCGCCAAATGGCTCACTTAGCGCTCACTGAGAGCTCATTGGGGGCTCACTCAGGGCTCACTCAGAGGGTCCCCCCCCCCTTTCCGCATCTCCTCCGCCCCCTTACCCACCTACCGATCAATTCCTTCTCGCTCCCATAGGTCCTCTCTATCGCACCATGTTTAATGTCGCCCCAGGCCGGGAACCAGCTTCAAAGGCTCTCACGTCTTTCCTTAGTCGCCCCCGGGTACCTACCGCTTTCACAGAGGCAGCGCACCCGGGGTTGCGTTCGACAGACGTGGAGCCTTTGAAGTTGTGGGCCCAACAGCTCCCCGCCCCTTCCCCAGAAGTGGTCCACATCACCGTGTCCGATGTGACCCTTCTTGGAAAGAGCTGGATGCACCGGTGCAACCAAATGTTGCGACTGGTGCATTCAGCTATTCATGCCATAAGATTCCGCTTTCCTGTGGCTGCTGTGCAAGATTTGTGTCAGCAGTCCTCAGGACAGCTCATCAGTACCCCCTAGGAGTTCGGGACACGGGTTATTGATACCACAGATCTGCAGCACGGCTGGACTGCAGATCTTGGTGTCAGCGATGTTGCACCCAAGAAGGGACTCCTTGAGGCCCTGCCTTTCGGGGTTGGGGTGGTGTCAAGGGAATGGTGGGAAAGCCTTTCGGCTTGTCCCATCATTCCCGAGTGGTGCCATGTGGTGCCCGACTACACCACCCCAGCCCTGTACTGGACCAAGGTGTCCGTGTTCCTCCGTGGTGCCGCCTCCCCTCCCCCCTATATCTCCCTGGCTACCCCGGTGTTCTCACATGAACTCCCGCCTCATGACCTTGAGTCGGATGAGTCCTTGTGCAACTTGGGGCTCCGGGTGGTTAGGGGAGCGGTATAAGCCAAGGAATGCGATAACTAGTACCGCATTCTCGTCCAATCTTGCAGCACCCGGCTGGATGCACTTTGGGATATGCTGTCCAATGCACACTCTCGCGAGGAGTGCTTGGCAGATCCCAAACAGCCATGCCGCTGGGGTACTCGGCCCCGCAAGCTTATCTCTGTGTTGGGAAGGGACCCCTTGCAATGGGCTAGTGAGCACTGCAGTGCTTGCTAGCCCGAGATGAGGGATCTCTTCCCAACGTAGTGGTCGGCAATTGCCGCCGGGGAAGATGCTAAGTAGCAGACCTGGCATACTGATGTGGATAACTTGCCAGGTACACTCCCTAGCAAGAGTGAGCTCCCAGGGCATCTCTCAATGATGCTTGTCCTCGGACAAGTATCATTTGGAGGTGCACTTGGGCAGCCACCTGGAAGAGCATGACGCTCTGCGTGTCGAGACCTTCGAGTTTCAGCGTTGGGACATGGTTCTCATTGCCTCCACGCTGAGACATCGGCGTCTCGCCGCGCTGCCGGGGATGCGGGGGAAGCAAGTTAATCTCTTCCGCTTCCTCACTCCTGACGAGCGTCACAAGTGGGTGGACGTGGAACGGTTCATCGTTGACCCTTTGCTAGGGGCCAAGGATGAGCTGGTTTCACGGCCACGGGGAGACGGGCCGCTGCCCAACCCCAAGGCTCTCATCCACCGGGGGCAGTACTTCGCCTTCGGCGAGGGACTGCAAGGCGCGGCGGGTCTGCCGCGGTTTGAGCAGCTGGACGATTGGCTGGCCTCTGTGGGTCCGTCAAGCCCCAGCTGCCCATACCACCCGCTATTGCTGGCCAGGCCTTCCCTAGACGCCGCCGACCCCATGTGCCACGTGTACATGGAGGAAGGTGACGTCCTGTGGACGAGCAGGCCATCATGGCTAGACCCGGGTAACAGTGCACCTGGGGAAGCTGCCCTGCTGCTGCAGTATTGGGCCCCCTCATCTCGCCCCATCTCTGCCGAGCAGGCTTTGCTGCTTGGCTTCTCCTGGCATCGCGGCCCAGAGAAGCACTGTACCAAGAGCGATGCGGGCGCCGAGGTCCGGCTTTCGATGCGGTGCATCTGCAGCGACAAGGTCTTCCTCCCTTCTCCCCACTGCCCTACAGGAATCACACCGGGGTGTTGGGGGGGGATATCGGTAGTGGGCGCGGCTGGGTGGTGGTGGGGTGCACTAGGGTGTTTTGGAAAGGTGGGTTTGGGGCTGTGGCTGTGGGGCTTTGGGTTGGCAGGAGGTCCTTTGCTCTGGGCATGTGTGTGGGCATGTGTGGGCATGTGTGGGGATGTGTGACATGCATGTCATGTCCCACAAGTGGGCTTAGGATGTAGACAAGTTGGCCCGCGAGTGGGCCTCCTACACAGGCCGTGCCAGTCTAGTGATGGCTTGTATGGGGCCTGTATGCGGCCTGTATGGGGCCTGTGTATGGCCTGCATGGGGCTGTGCTGATGCGGCTCCAGTGTCCTGCCGCCAATTGCAGTTGCCAATCTAGAGGTGCAACTAAGAGCTGACTAAGCCGTTTGGCGCGCTCAGTGTGCCATTTGGCGCGCTCAGTGAGCGCTTAGTGAGGTGGGTCACGAGACCAGAGCGTTGCAGTGCTTTGTTGCCGTTTGCATCTTTATCAAAACTGGTGTACTTTTGCGCCCCCCCCCCCTTTCATTTGTAGGCTCGAGTCCCTGCTTGAGTCTCTAGTTGATGCAAACGGCACCAAAACACAGAGTCAACGCCCGGTAACGTTTGCGGCGCCTAGCGAAGGGGGCAGCAACTCCACCTCACGCCCTGCGCTTTGACGGCAACTGCAACTGGCGGCAGCGACGAAGGAGCCGGAACCGGGGGCATGAGCAGCAGGGCCCGCAATGGTGACAGCCACGGGCGCACAGGGAGCAGCGGCGGTTGACAATGGTCGGGGGCCCTGTGGGCCCGTCACTCTCCGACCTGGCCATCGGGTCCCTAGTCCCTTTCCCACCGGTACAGACGTACCACGCCGGTCATGTACGCGTTGGCTTCGTGGGGCTCAGCATTGCCCCGGTCAGCAAGCAGCCGGCCCCCGCGTACCTGCTTAACCGGACGGTAAACGTGAAGGGGGCGCTGCGGCACTCCACAGAGACGTGGTATTGGAGAGTCACCCTCGACGCGTGCACCGCCCCGCAGCAAAGGACGGCCACCCAGATGCACTTGCCGTGCAGGGTGGCCGTCACCGATGACTGCGGGCTTGGCTAGGGAGGGGGGATTTTTTTGCAGGCCGGTCTGCTTACCGGTTGGGGTCCAAACACTGGTGTTTGGACTTGGCTGCGGGGACGGAGGGGGGGGGGGGGGTGCTGGCCCGCGCTGGCGCCATTCCTTTTAAGCAGGTGGCGTTATGGGAAGTGCAGTGGGAGGAGTTTTTTTCCGCCGTGGCTGCACCGGGATGTGGGCTCAAACAGCTTGCCAGTTGGTGGCTGTTCGAGGGTAGCGAGATGTGGGCCACGTTCTACAGCATGCAATCTGAGTGTGACTTCGATACTCAGCTCCGCGCTGCTAGGGCCTTGCAACTGCCGGATGCGGATGGGGTGGCGTGCAGCCCCCTATTCTTCGTCCGGGCCGATGGCAAGGCCCACATCATGCTGGCCGGCGGGGACAGCTTCACCAAGAAGAGCCCCGGGGCCATGGTGTGCCGTTGCTGCGGCGCAAACCGTGAAACGGTTTTGCGCAAGTTCGGGGGACAAGAGGTGGCCCTTGAAGGAATCAAGGGCCATGTACGTCTGACCCGGGTGTTTCGTGACACAGCCGCCAAAGGGCAGAATGTGTGTGTGTGTACCTGCGGCTCACTTGAAAATGTGAAGTTGGGGCTCAGTTGGGGCTAAAACAGCTCATTTGGGGCTAAGTGGTGTTTTTCAAGGGTTTTCATGTGGAAATTTTAGGCTTTCGGGGCTCGGGTGTGGTTTAGGGGTGTCCCCAAAGGGATCCCAACCCCTAAGCCCAAGGGATTCGACCGGGGGGGTACTTTTTTTTGATGGCTTAGTTGACTGAGCAACCCAACTGAGCTGTCACTGAGCCGTCACCGAGCCGGCTCACTTAGCTCTCACTTAGCTCTCACTTACCTCCCACTAAGCGCGCCAAATGGCTCACTTAGCGCTCACTGAGAGATAATTGGGGGCTCACTCAGGACTCATTGAACATGCACGGGCACAAATCTTCCATCATACGCACTTACTTGGTCCTTTGTCGCAAAGCACGCTCCACAATCCTCCTCACCATGTCCTCTCTCCCCTTCCTCTCCTGCCGGGCATGTGACCAAGCCATGCACCGGCGTTGGAACCCCCTTTGCTTGGTCATAGCCCTACTCTCCACCTCCGAACCTTCCTTGCGAAGGTTATCATCTAGTGTGTGGTTATCAACCACACACTGCAAGCCCGACCTATCGTTCAGCAAGCTGACCCCCCCAACTATTCCTAAGCAGCCGCTTCAGTCGCACATGGCTTCCCTCCAATGCAAAGCAACTAAACTTTGCAATGGTCCCCCACTGTGCAACATACGCATACATGTGGTCAATCCACATGTGCGTCCACAAGGTCTTCCCCCATCCCACATCAAGGTGCCTTGCCCCCATGGTCAGTTGGCCTTGCAGCAAGGCACGTTGTTCTGCGCCACCCAGAAAGTCCTCCTTGTAGGCCACCTCGGCCATGGCAGCCAACGCCTCCCACCACTCCATGCACACATCTATCCATGGCCTGCCCCCCACTTGATGGTTCCCGATAACCGGTGCAACCAGCTGCAACAGTGGGGCCAGAGCCGGGCCTTGACAAAGTGCGCAGCAGCCCCCAGCTCAATGCGCACTTGTCCTTTGGCATTTGCCTTGTCCGCCCCCCACTTTCCAAGCCGCAACGTGCGAGCCACTTTCCGTGCCCCATTTAGAACCCCCATGGAGACCTCCTAAGGAGCTTTTGCTAAGGGGTGGCCACGAGGCATCGGCTACCCACCACACAACTCGTGGATATGGTCGAGGGAGGATGTCCGACACCACATAAAGGGCGTTTACCACACGGACAATACCACTCCATTGTCCAGCTGCATCCTTCTTATGCCATTCCACTCAGGGCGCACGTAGGTGTGGAGGTAGCTGCTGTGAGATGCGATGGGGTTGATAACCAAATTGGCGTATTAGGTACCACGAAACTCTGTTTTCGGATTTGGTTCGGCTAAGCCGAATGGCTAGCGAAGAGAGGCACAGATTGGAATTCCTGTAAAATTTGCCGGAAAAATGGGTTCCATTGTGGTAACAGTCCACGGGTGTTGGTGTCCGCTTTTTGCAAGAAAACTAGTAGCGGGAGAGACTCGGCGAGGGCCACGGGGCAATGAGCAATAATTTGGACGCCTGTGTCTGTGCGAAATTTGCCGTTACCATGAGTCACACCCCGTGGGTCGTGAGTGTGGTCTGCAAATCACTGACGGCACACAACCCACCATCAAGAGCCGGCCACGTCCAATTGTCGCATAGTTGCATGGGAGTTTGCCTGTCCGCGTCCCCCAATGCGCGGACCGCTTCATGGAGGGCTGACAATGATACATCATCGGTGAAATCACATTGCAGTGTCTAGAGCCGTGGGACCATGTTGCGTTCCAACAAACGCAAAAATTTGCCAAGCAGGTCATTAAGGGCCGCCGGTAAAGGGGGCATGGCGCGGCTATGGAGACAAAGACATAGTCAATAGGATACCGATGGAGACACACTGGAAAAAAGGGTAGAATCACAAACGTACATGAATTGGCTTGCAATAGTCACTGATACTCCAGAGCTTCCCAGAGGTACCGTTTAGGAACACCGTGGCACCGCGCTTAGCCAGGAGTGGAGGGACGCGGGAGCATGGCAACTCCAGTCCATATATAGGAGTAGTGTAGTAACAGTCAGCAGCATCCCGTGACCTTTGCATAAACAAGGGGTGTGGGCTTTTGTGCGGGGGGCTCTGTTGCGGACCCTCAACCTGAAAAAGTTCCTCGGAAGAAAGGGTTTGCATGATAGTGTTTGTGTGGCAAGAAAGGGGCGCCACGTGTCTCCGGTTGTAGAAGACACGGATGACTGCACTACAGAGCGGGACTTGGCGGCACGGGCGGAATCTCAAGCGGCAGCACTCTGCCGGGATGACATGGCAGTAGCAAGTTGTGACGTTTTGGCTCGAAAAAGGCTGGCTGTATGTGGTCCGCAATGGCCGCCAAACCCCATGGCACAGAGTGTTGGGTGTTGGGTGTTGGGTGGTGCCCAAGCTGGAGGTTGTGAGGCTCAGGAGAGGCTCCAGTACTTGCATGCTACCCGATTGGATGCAGAACACTTCGTGACCCCAATGGCGTTCCTCCAGCCTGTTGGGCTCTTGGCACTCAATGGAAATGGCGGGCCACGTAGGGCAAAGGCTGCACACCACCCATCCCTAAAACCGTTCAAACGCAGAGCTCGCGTGTTTCTCAAGGATGCAAGTGCACTTGGAAATGCCGTCACGTGGACATCCCCAAGGTGTACAAGGGGTGGTTAACGGTCGCTTTGTGTTTGAAATACTCGAGGGTCGCCGAGCAACCTTGGCCAGTCCTGTCCTGTCGGGGAGAGTTGTCGCGTAGCAGGTGCACTCCCCTCCATAGATCAGGATCCCCTATGTGTGGGAGAGTTGCCGCATGGTGAGCGCCATAGCTCCCAAGGGTGGAAGTGCACCTCTCAAATAGACTACAAAAAGAAGAGGAAGGAAGTATACGTATGGGAGACTCCCACGTGGTCATGGGGGCATTAGCAAGGTACACACCCATTAGTCAAGCTAACATTTCTAGTTTTACCTATCATGAAATATGCATTGCAATTGCCCTGTGGTAAAACACTAGCGGGAAAATATCATGTGCACAAGCAAGCAACGAGGCAACAATAGGTTGTATGTGCACTTTCGTACCCAATGTTCAGTATGTGCCTACCTCAGTGCCAACCCTGGGATGGCGTCCACCCGGCATATCCGGTGTATCCTATGAGTCAGTGGTTGTGTTTCCCTTTGCTCACGGCCGCATCATCGTGCCACGTCCTACAAGAGCTGATGCCCTTCACGTGGAGGCCAGCTATGGGTTTCCCTCCCAGCCGGAGCTGAGCCGCGCGCTGTGGGAGCGTGCCCTCGAGTATATGGCGCTGCGCAGGGCGGCGCCCCAGGTGGTCGGCCGGGGCCTTAACTTGCTGGTGGACGACCTCCACCAGACCCCCCTGGGGGCGGTGAGCCACACCTCATAGTTGGCCTGTATCTTTACCCTCTCCAGCCCTGGGCTGACAGGGAGGGGTTCCTGATATGGGCCTCGGTCGACGTCCACACTCTGCCACGCGGGTGCGCACGGCTGGTGCCTGGGGTTCTGATGGGGGGGCTGACTAGGTCCTTGAGCAAAACAGTCATTTTGCCATTTGCGTTGGGCGAGGGAAGGAGCCCTGACTATGAGGCATTGACCACAGTGATTAGGCTGAGTCCCATCCTATATCTTCCCCGTCCTCCTCTCAGGCCTAGAATCACACGCACCTGCAGCATTGCGGCTGCTGGGGATCCCCTGGTGCACCGTGGAGTAAGGGCAGCGCAGAAGGGGGTTCAATGACGTTTGTTGCCCCAGGCCTCTCGTTCTTCCGGACCCATGTAGAAGGGGAGACCCTTGGAACCAGGGCTCCAAGGGTCTTTTGGGTTCAAAGTGTGCCAGTGCCCAGGGCCAATGAGAAACTTTGATGAGGTGACATCTCCATTTCTAGTCAAGCAGCCTGGCAACAAACCACCACCTCTTAATAGATTCGGTGGTACTACTGCCCCTGACCCTCCCTCCAAGGCGATCCGACCTGCGAGCCAAAGAACTTTGCGAATCCAAAATCAATGATTTTGATTACTAAAGTCTCCCGGTCGATCAAAATATTCTCTGGCTTC
The DNA here is from genome assembly GCA_964036045.1 of Eutreptiella sp. 'Long Island Sound 2002'. NCBI lineage: Eukaryota > Euglenozoa > Euglenophyceae > Eutreptiales > Eutreptiaceae > Eutreptiella > Eutreptiella sp. 'Long Island Sound 2002'. The sequence continues at coordinate 52,207,918 of OZ038385.1, forward strand.
AGATCACGGTGCACGATCTGATGACTGCAATAAGCACGCAGAGGCATGAGCAGCTGAGCAAGATCTCTGTCTATGTCGACACACTGCTGCTTCTCAAAGAAGACGGTTCCAGCAGGGTGATAGGCCCACCCCACTGTGTGTGTGCTACATGTGTACTGAGGGACCGCTTGGTACCACGAGCGGTTCACTGTCATGAAGACATTTGGAGTATTCTGGCCCATCATTTTGCATAATCCTTGGATTGATTTGCTTGTTTGCCCCGTGGCTCTGAAATATGACTGACACGTTTCTGCAAAGGGCACCAGGAAAAAGACCTATTTGCAGTATGGACAGGGGACACTTTTCAAAACAACCATTCCTGCTTGGGGTCCTGAAGTGGTGGATTTGCACACCAAATTGGCAAGCTGATAACGCAGGCGGCAATGTTTCCAACACATGTCAATTCAATTGACCCGGAATCATACTATGACTCAAGGCAGGGTACATTTCTGTGCACAGGACTCGTTATGGCGTTGTGATACACAATGCACTGCGTTTTCGCTGATGGCAGGTCAATGGATGGTGACCAGGCCTCGCTCATTAGAGGGGGGGGGGGTCGGACAATACCTTCCCACCTGAGATCAGACCTAGCCACCCAACTTTAGGCCCACCAAGAGCCCCCACCCCCCACCCCAACTTGCAATTCTGTGGGGCACATTATTTCAAGTTGAAGCGAAGGCACTCTCTAGGAAAGGCATCCCAGCCCCACGAGGTGATCTATGCACTGACATGGAGGGAGCGTGAGAAGACTAAGAAGTGGGAACATGTGGTATTTTTTATGTAAAAATTATGATGAGATTTGTTGGGCTTATAAAGCGTCCAAGGAAGTGGGAGTGATCCAATACACCCTAGAAGCCCCCCCCCAAAAAAGCAGTAGCGAAGCCAGGCAAAGGCAAGGGAAGGGACAAGGGAACTCTAGGGCCTGCCTTCATAAAATTTCCTGGGGGCAAGCTGGAGAACAATCAACAACCAACAATACAACAAGAAGCTGCAGGTGGAGTGGTACCTTTTTGGTGTGTATGGAATGGGCGACTTTCATAATGATGATTTCTTAGCCCCATCAAACAAACCAGCAAATGCCCCACAGCCACAATGACATTTTTGCATGGGGGTTGCATGAAGAAACAAGGGCAAGAAACAACTGCACACAACCTGACAAGGCTGCTGCAGAAGGCGTGGCGGGGAACCAATCTGGGAGACCCTCAAATTTACAAGAGGGGAGAAGGGTGGCCAAGTCGCAGACCCGTGGATCTAACTGAAGGCCCACCCAGCGGGAAACCCCACCCCTTTTGCAGCTTTCTTCTACACAAGGCCTGCTGGTGATGCACATCTGCATTTTCATCCATGCAGGTGGGGCCAGAAAAACCCAGCGGTTGCACACAAGAGGACAGTCCCATAGGTATAGCAATGTGCAAGAGTCATTGACAGTGCCGAGAAAATGTTGTACCTTCCACCCCTTACACGGCAAGGACATCTTCACTAGGAACAACAGCCTGCATGTTGTAGCCCAAAAAGAACCAGCAACTTGGTTTGGTTTTTGTCAATACAGCAAGGAACGTCAAGAGGCAACCACAAAGAACAATGCCCATGCCCAAAAGATGGCTCCTCCTGCCAGCTCAGCAGGAGACAGCGTTTCAGGGTGCAATGACTCATTTCTTACTGGCAAATTTGTGGTCAGCTGGAAACAACACCCTGTTGCTACGCTTGCGGTCTGCCTTGCGTTTGCACTGCTTGCACTATGAGGCGGGACTCCGTTTCGTCGCTGACCAACGTTTGCAGCCATCTGCCACCAGGTCTATATTGCACTGATTTCAACGCCATCCAGGTGGAGAGGTGCCCAACTGTGCCACCCGTCTCTCAGGCGTGACTCAGGTGTGAGCGCCCTGTATGTTCTGAGATCCAAGGATGACTTTCAGCGGCATGTTTGATGGGTGGTTTGGTGCAGACATTGTTGGCACAGGTACTTGACCTGCCCAGCGCTCCCCCACTACGACATAACCATGCGCCTCATTTGGATTTGGCATTGGTGGCAGCGCTAGCAACATCACTTGCAGACGCTACAAAGACATCAAGCGGGGTATGGGTATGAGCTGATGCTGTGACCACTTTTGCGACTCACTGCGCATGGCGGTCCTGTGAAGAGGTATCTGGGTGGGCCTCAGATCAGACCACCTGGTGTATAGGTCATCCCTTCTTGAGCACCTGCCCCATCCCCACCTTTGCTTTCGGAGGCCATGGGTGGTGAGTGGTGGTGGGGAGTCTGCTGGAGTTGCACCCACACCAGTATGACCGTGGGATTCCCGTCTTGTGACCTACCACCCCCATGGTTCCCTCTCAATTGTGAAGGGGGTTGTGGGGACTGGTCAGCGGCGCTCCTCCTGCCTGGTCAGCCGGAGCAGAAGGTGCTTGCTGGTAAGACGTTTGAAAAAGTCATGAAACTCAGAACGTGGGAGCACAGGGACGTAAATCAGGAGGTGTAGCAGTTCACCCAGTGCTTGGGACACATGAACGCATGACATTAGCAACCTGTGCACCCATGTTTTGTATGTTGGTTTTCTGCTGGTTCACCAAAATCAGACCTACACAACCTCCATCACAACGTGGTGTGTCTGCAGCAAGCACACTTCATGAACACAGTCTCTGTTCAGAGTGGCCCGGATACCAGGTCACAAATTGAATCCTCAGCAACCCAGCAGAAACCAGAAACCACAAAGGAGAATGTGGGTAGAACACAAGAAATGATCCAAGAAAACATTGTGCGAAGGGCTGAGCTGGTGGCAGACAATCGGAGACGTAAACGCAGGTCCTAAAACTCCAAGCCGTCCACATTGGCAGACAAAATAATGCGGTTTTCACTTCTTGTCAGCTTTCAAAGACTACCAGGTACGCTACGCGCAAAAGCCAAGCATAGGACACCATGGCGGAAGAGAGACACTGGGACTGGTGACTAGTTTAGCAGAGACTGCGGCGTGTTGCAGAGACAAGGGGGCGTTGGGGTGGGCGGGCGGTTTAGGGTCAATATGGCGCTTGTTCAAGGCAGCACTGCCCGGCAGCAGAGCAGAATAGCCACTTTGCCCTTCACAGTTTGTGCTGCAATTGAATGTGACACATGCCCTGCATACACGTTGCATTGCAAATTATGTGTGATACAGGTAGCGATGCCGCCGACACTCACATAACCCTGCTCTTGAACAAACCTGTGCAAATACCACAGAGCTTCCAATATTTGAATGGTGATGCGCTTCGCGTCCGGTTCGGTCAGACACCTGAGGAATTGGTCAGCAGAAAGACAAATGATCCAAGCACCATTCTAGACAGTCCCCAGGGCGAGGATAAAACCAAGTGCTATGCTGCAACAAGCAATAGGCCCGGAGGATCCCAGCAACAAGCAATAGGCCCGGAGGATCCCAGAGGTTTTCCCCGGCTATGAAAAATCCCTGTTGTTGGCCACTGCATCAGCCGATTGGAGCAGCTTAATCCACCGTAGCGTTCCTGCCACCCGGTACACACACGGCCATGTACAGCTGTACAGCTGTGTAGAAATTGCCCACTTGGCAGATGAGGGTCGTCAACCTCAAGGGTTATTGACCACTGTGAACAATGGTGCAGGGTGGTGATGGTTTGATTTGCCTGACCATGAAGCTACGCCGGGATGTTGCGCCTGTGGGATCGCAGACAGCTTTGAGCCATGACCATGAACTTGAATCCAACAAGATGTTCATTCATAACAAGGAATCTGATCTGCACTGTTGTGACCTCTGCTTGACAGCGTCTGCAGTTCCTGTGGTGAGCGTGTGTGTAGCACTGGGGATTGTTTGGGGCATGTGATAAGCAAATGGCCCACTGCACACTAAGAGAGGTAATTGTTCAGTGGCTTCCTTCTTTGCTGCTGCGCACCCACCCCTACTCAGATGGTGGTTTGCCGCAATGCTACCCTTGGTACCGCTTGTCCTTAGTACTACGTAGTGGCAACCTAGAGTGTTCTATGACAAGGACATGGGAGTTGTTGCAGACTCCCTAGAGATGGCTACATCAGGCACTATTTGGCCCCAAGGATTTGGTGGTTCCTTGACCACGATTGAATCTAGAGCACCAGTCCGCGTGCCCGCGCTCCATGTGCCATGGCCATAGCAAGGATAAGATGGCATACCTGCCTGTGCCTATGTGCTCTTGAAGCATGGTCAAAAGTTCCCCTCCCTCCACGTACGTCAGAACCAGATACAAATTTGGGCCTTCTGCATCCTCGAAAGCGTCATGCAGCTTGATGCAGTTTGGATGATCAACATGCTGGTGAGAAAACATGAGTGCATGAAACTTCAAAGCAGTGTTAAGTATAAAACTCCTTCGTGCTTTCAACATGGTCCCAAGGAGGGCAGGCACACCCGGCTTGACTTCCTCTTGTCAAAGAGCCCATTGGTGCCCTCTAACTCCATGATATGGCCAATTTTCAAGATGTCAATGGGCCAAAATTCCTCATAACGGGCCTAAAGTGGGCTTGTTTCACTTGTTTGTGCATCCCAAATGGCCGAAGGTCAACTTTGGAAAGCTGTGCTTTTGACCCATTATTCCACCCATTTTGGGTACCAAAATAGCCGTATTTTGGGAGTTTTGGCAAGCCAAACATGGGCCCCCGCGGGTTGAAAACGGACTAAAACCACCTATTTTGAAATCCCATGTGGTCTAGGATCATTGTTGAAAAGAGTAATTGTTTTTGCCCTCCGTGGACCCCATTGACCCATTTTGGCACCCACCTGTTTGGGCTTGTGCCTTTTCGGGGCCTTTGGGGACGTTTCTTGGACATATCGTGGAGTTAAGAGGGCGCCATAGGGCTCTTTGACACGCGGCAATCAAGACAAACCCTTCGGTTTGGCCGTTTCGAACAAATTCTCTTGTGGGCAAAAAGAAAAAATGGCTGTTTTTGCCCAAAACAGACTAGATTTGGGAGGGCGCCTCCTGACTTGGTGCCAGCCCCCCAGGGCGCCATCGGTGAGTTTTGAGCCTTGGATTTAAAAACCACCACCTCGGCTCTACGATGGCAAGAGTAGAGTAGAGCGCAATGCGTTGGAATGGAGTAATGGCCAAAACGGAAAGGAGACGTGTCGTTGTCCAACGCAAATGATTCTTGTTGGTGGGTGAGCAGTACAAGCATTTTTGTGCCCTGTACCCTTTGTGAGCGGGTGTTAACGGGAATGTGGCATGGGGATTATATCTTGTGACATTTGGCCACATACTTCCCTTTTTGGCAAGTTTGTCAAGGTGGCTATATTACTGCACCCCCTCCCCAATACATCTTGCTCACAAGAAGCAACCCTCATAGCCGCCCCCGAATTCCTCATTCACATCCCATTCACAATGCACATTTGCTTACCCTTCAAAATCCCTTGCGAATGTGAATATGTGCAAAATGAGTGCAATGTTTGCGTTCGCATGCGAATGCGAATATGCATGTGAATGTGGATGTGGATGTGTGTGTGAATAGATCTAGAATCGTTGATGAAACAGAAATGGCCAAGATTCGCGTTTAAGGTATATCAATGGCACGTTCTGTTTGATTGCGATGTATTGCCTTGGGGACCCACACAATGATAAATAATGATGAATGGGAGTGTTTGCAAGCTACCTCTGCACTGCTACCATGCTTCAAGCACCAATGAGTGGTGCACTTTGCACTTTGGCTACAGTAGGATAAAAAATAATCATGTGTGATTTCCCCCAAAGTTTTCCTAGACCCTTTGAGGTGCTCAAACAAGTGGATTTTGGTTGTTTTGAGCAATTTTTCACCCTTGTCAGCCCATGTTCCCAATAGCCTTTAAAGGGGCCAAAAATGGCTAATTACATGGGCCATTTTGGGACGGAAAAGGGGGCCAAAAACGGGGTCCAAAAGACATTTTGCGCAAAAGGATCCAAGGTCATTTAGGATGCTCCAACCCTTGATTTTAGGATTCAGCTACCTCTTAGCCATCTCCCCCTTGATTAAACCCCTGGTACCGGTGTACCTCCTAATGTTCCCTCCCCAACCAGCCCGGTCCCAATATTCAGTCTCGATTAGCGGGGCCCAACCATGGTCAAAATGACCTGCCCCCAAATTATTTCCGGACCACTTGGGGTGTGCTGAAACAAGTGGTTTCTTGGAGTTGTTTTTGACCCACATTAGCCCATGCAAGTTCTCAAAAAGTGTTGAAAAAGGCCAAAAATGGCCAAACTTAGCCCGCAAAAATGACCTTTTGCCACATTCGACTGCCATTTGGGCACATCACGGGACCCTTTGCTAGCCATTTCCACACTACCAACACCCTTCAATGCCCCATTGGCATCAAGGAGTGGTGTACCGTGCACAGGTGCTAGGGTAGGATAGCCAATCAAAAAGTGGTAGTTCCAAAGTTGCCCCTAGACCACCTGGGTCCTCAAACAGGTGGTTTCAGGCTGTTTTGAGCCATTTGCAACCCATATTTTCTCATGGAACTTCCCAAAACCCTTGAAATGGGCCATTATAGGAATGAAAAGGGGGTAAAACGTGGTCAAAAACCCATTATGCACAAGTGACCCTAGATGGCCTGGGACACTCGAACTGCAATTTCTAGCGACCTTTGAGCCATTCATCCCCCCCCCTTTGGTGCATTTGATATCCCCTCCCCACCAGCTAGGTCCCTATATTCCGTCTTGATTGGCGGGGTCACCTGTGGGTCCCAATGATTTTTTCCAAAGGTATTCCTGGACCACTTGGGGTGCTCAAAGAAGTGATTTTCAATTGTTTTGAGCCGTTGACCAAGCTCATTCACGTCCCCAAAATCCCCCGCAATAAACCCTAGAGAGAAAGGTCAACCAAAAATCTCCCTCATTAAATCTCAATCTGCCTACGTTTGTACCCTTGCGACAAAATTCGTTCATTTGTGTCCTCGTGCATATCTTGCACGTGAATTGGCTTCTGCATAGCTCTACCAAGAGCAAAGGGGCGGCCAAGGATTCTTTGTCCCTTTTGTGCACCTACCAACAAATGCCCTTCACGCACCATGATACCTGTAGAATTGCCATCTCGTTGACCAAGTTTTTGGAATGCGGCGAGTCCTTGGCGAGGAATGCCTTAGGCAACACTTTCACTGCATAATCCGCCCCTTCCTCCAGACATCCTAAGATCCACCACAAGATAAAACATGCGGCCATGGGGCGGCATTGCCGCCATAACCGAGGACAAGCGCCTTGTGTCAACCCCACATAAACCATTCCAAAACGGCAAACGCGCCAGAGTGTTTGCTACGGTGATGTGACCTATCGGCCCACCCATACGTGCGCCACCAAATCTACCGAACACAACTACCGGCGGCGAAAATTCATGTGCGCACGTAGCATGGAAGAGGCCCGTGACAACAGAAGCCAAGGCAAGGTACGATGAGAGAGAGGGAGAGAGTGTGTGTCTATGTGTGTGCGCGTGTGTTTTCCACCCTTTCTGGAAAGCAACCGGGCGAACAAGTTGCCCTCATGATCATTAAGCAATCCTCTACAACGGTCTTGGGTGCCCTTGGTCGATCTCTTGGGACGAGGGGCCTCAACCTAGGCCCCAGTTCAAGTTGTGGGCTCGGTCCCGGTTCTAGTCCTCATTGTTCGGGTGTGGGTCTGCGTCTCGGTTCGGGTGGGCGTATGTGGCTTGATCGGGTTCCAAAAGGTTTTTTGACCGTACCTTAGCGAGTCAGGTGTGTTTGTGCGGAAATGTGTGTCAGCTGTCAATCATGCCAATGACATGCCTTGACCTGCAACGCTCCTCCACAAAATGCTCGTAAATGCCTCCCGAGCGCCAACGATTCAATCGTGCACCGCCTAATTGTTTTGATCATCTTGAGGTTGCAAGGCATATTTGCGCCAACAAAATGCCACCCTTCAGCACCCGGGAGAATCTAAGTAGAATATAGGCGGCAACGAAGCGTTGGGGTTCGATTGCATGACCACACCTGCCACTATGGAACTTTGGCCGGTAGACGCAAGATCCAGTTCATGCTTCCACCCAAATATGCACTTGGCTTTGTAAACCGTGGCGTGCGCGCCATTTCCCAAAATGCATTTATCTCCCCAAGCAAAAAAGCGGTCCACGGCATCTTTGCGAACACAATCGCTATCCACTTGTTCATCGCGCACTACAAAAGGTATTGAGGGTGGGAGAGGGTTGGGAGAGGGTTGGGAGAGAGTTGGGAGAGGGTTGGGAGAGGGTGGCAACAACCCACATTCAAAGCATGAACGAAAGGCCCTTTAAAGTCTCCCTCCGCCCCTTCCTCCAGGCGTTGAAGCTCACCTCCAACACCTTCAAACGTTGTTGGTCGCCCCCGACCCAGGTGCGGTAGTGGTGGTGGTAGTAAGCCCGTACTAGGAAACGTCGTCTTGTGCGTACCCGAAAATCGGACGGTACATGATGCACCTTCATGATACTCCAACATCACACGCTAAAGCACGGTGCCGTTTGCACGGTGCCAACAACGTGGACGTCACCACCGAAAACAAAGAGATAACGAAGAGATCCGCCACTAGTGGCAATACGATGCATCGGAACGGAACGGAACACCACACAACACAACAAGACATAACACTTGAAGCTTGGAATCCATAGAAACACTACAAGCAAGAGAATCAATCATTGTAGGTGAAACAAAAGGTTGCGGAGCCACCACACAAAGGTGACAACGATTTTTGCAACAATGGGGATCGCAATGGCAACACATCACAATGCACCACCACATTTGTGCCAAATGACAACACACGTTCATACAACCGAGGCCTAAGTCGGCACACCTTCGGTGTGTACGCTCTGCTATGGACAAAGCGAACTCCCCCCCTCCCCCGGGATGAATCGAAGCCGAAAGTCACCCCCCCCCCCCAAGGTATGCCCTTTGCCCTACGGCGGGTGTGACATCCAAAATGTTCTCTTAATGGCATGCACTTTGGAGCTATTCGCGGTTTGGCAAGTGCCGGGGACGAGGTGCCGAACCGAGTGCTTTCAAGGCAAATCGCTCTTCGTGCACGTTTGAGCTTTGTTGAAGGGAGAACTTTTCCAGTACGCCGAGGAAACTAGACTGGACTAGAAACAGGTGGACGCACCTTTCGGGATATATGGGCGTGCACACAACTCATACCTTCACGTTTGAGGTCTTGTGGACATTCTTGTTGCGCCACTTGGTGTGTTTTACAAAACGCGTTTCGCACATCCATCGCATTACTTGTAGTCGGGCGTGCTTTGCGCCTCACCTTCCGGGTTACGAACACACCTTCGTATTTGTTTTGACTTTGCATCACGAATGGGGCCCACCCCACACATGAACCTGAACAAATGTGTTGCCCGGGAAGCTACCGACAGTCGGCCATTAAGGGAGGGCCGACACCGCACGGACTAATTTGTATTTTACACAACTCGAAGCTTGGCTGCGAACACGGTCGTGATGTTGCATCTGCTGAGGCTTTGTTGCTCTATCCCCTTCGAAGAGCTTCTTGTTCGTGTGAACCACAGGTGGGATACACCTAGCAATGTGTTCAATGCAAAGGCAAAAGGATCTTCTCGTTCTAGAACTCCGAAGATCCCGCACTCGCCCGCCCCGTGAGCCGTTTACATCCGAGCCGATGCTTTGGTTTATGAACAAAAACAACGTTGCATTTCATTCGCACCTCGCTGTTGATACCAAAGGACAGTTAAATATTGTAGGGCATAGCAGTAAGCTGACGAGCACTCCACAACACATTTTTCAATTTTGTAAAGCTTGATGAGCGTCTGCCTATTCGCGCGCGCTTCGGCACCTTCAGGCGCGAATCGGAGACGCAGCGGACGTCACAATAAAGTGATTCCTGCAACACAAACAATTGCCACGCTGTGTGGAATGATTCATGTCTCCGAATAAGTACATTTCATCACAACACGCGACTTTTGCAGCGATTTCCAGCAAACACTATGATTTCCTCTGGTGGTTCAATATAGTAACTTCGAACCGTGACCCCACTGATTTCCCATCGTACGAATCCATATTCTCCAGTGTTTACAATGTCTTGGACTGTCGCCCCTAGCCAGCAGGCCGCTTACGCCTTGGACTCCGCCGATGGAGTCATCGATGGCAAGTTCCATGGCGTGAATGTTGGCGTCGCCGCCCCTGCCACCACCGGCATGGCCTACGGCGCTGCGTTCCCAGCTATGTCTGCTCAAGTTGTGGCTGGCAACTACGCCCCAACTGAGACCCGTTACGTTGATGTGGTGAAGCCTGTCGAGACGATCCGCACTGTGGACGTCCAGGTGCCACAGGAAGTTGTCCGTTCCGTTGACGTCCCTGAGCCATATGACGTGCCTGTCCCTGTGCCTCAGCACGTGCAGGTGCCATACCCTGTGGACAAGGTTGTGGACGTCCCAGTCCCCCACCACGTCCAGAAGGTCGTTGAGACCCGCGTCCCATACCCTGTGCAGAAGGTCGTTCAGCGCCGTGTTGAGCGCCCTTACGAGGTCGTCCAGGTCGAGCGCGTCCAGGTCCCCTACCCTGTGGAGCAGATCGTTGAGAAGCGTGTCCCTGTTCCAGTGGAGCAGATCGTCGAGAAGGTTGTCCAGGTCCCCGTGGAGCGCGTGATCGAGAAGGTCGTGCAGGTCCCACGTCAGGTCCCCGTCCCCGTCCGCGTTGAGGTCCCCGTCCCCCATGAGGTCATCAAGACGGTTGACGTGCCTGTCCCCCATGAGGTCGTTCGCCAGGTGGACGTTCCCGTCCCAGTCGAGCAAATTGTGGAGAAGGTTGTGCAGGTGCCTGTCCCTGTGCACAAGAAGGTTGTGCAGCACGTGCAGGTCCCATATCCCGTGCAGAAGGTCGTTGACCGCCCTGTCCCATACCCCGTGGAGCGCGTCGTCGAGCAGCGAGTCCCATACCCCGTGCAGAAGGTCGTTGACCGCCCGGTCCCATACCCAGTGCAGAAGATCGTCGAGCGCCGTGTCGACGTCCCTGTGGAGGTTAAGGTCCGCCAGGAGGTCCGCGTCCCATACCCTGTCCAGAAGGTTGTGGAGCGCCCTGAGCCATACCCAGTTGACAAGGTCGTTGAGGTTCCTCAGCCATACCCTGTCCAGAAGGTCGTCGAGCGCCGTGTGGATGTGCCCCAGATTGTGCAGGTCCGCGAGGAGGTCCGCGTCCCATACACTGTGGAGCGCGTTGTTGACCGCCCAGTGCCCACCCCTGTGGTTCGCGAGGTCGTGAAGTACGTCGACCGCCCAGTTCCTCAGCCATATGAGGTCAAGGTGCCTCAGCCATACGAGGTTAAGGTCCCCGTGGAGCAGATCCGCTACCGCGATGTCCCTGTCCCTGTTGAGCGCGTCCGTGAGGTCGTGAAGCACGTCCAGGTGCAGGTGCCTCGTCAGGTGAAGCAGATCCAGCAGGTGCCTGTCCCAGTCGAGAAGATCGTCCACGTGCAGCGCCCATACCCTGTCCAGAAGGTTGTGACCCGTGAGGTCGTCAAGCAGGTGCAGGTCCCTCACGAGGTTGTGCAGCGTGTTGAGAGCGTTCAGCACGTCGTGCAGCCCATCCAGGTCATCGAGGAGCCTGTTGTCCAGCAGGTTGTCTCCGTGAACCGCAAGGTGGTTGAGGGCGCTCCATACGTCGCCAACACCACCCAGAACCTTCTGCCTGGCCATGTCACTGCTGCCGCCCCTGTGGCTGTTGCCGGCATGGCTGCTCCCGGTATGGTCATCGCTGGCTCCCAGGCCTCTGCCTTGGCCTTGGACGCCGCTGACGGCCGCATTGACGGCAGGTACTTCGGTGCCCAGGTGGCTGTCGGTGCCCCTGCTGGTGTCGCTGGCTACGGCTATGGTGCCCCTGCTGGTGTCGCTGGCTACGGCTATGGTGCCCCCGCTGGTGTCACTGGCTACGGCTATGGTGCCCCTGCTGGTGTCGCTGTCGCTGGCAGCCAGTCTGCTGCCTTGGCCTTGGACGCTGCTGACGGCCGTATCGACGGACGCTTCTACGGTGCCCCTGTGGCCGCCGCCACCCCTTATTAGGCGGTGCACCTAAGCATTTTAACGGTTCGACCGAGCGAAAATGAAGTTCACACGCCCAGTTTGACCTCGAGGTAATCGAGATCAAATGTTTTCCCGAGCGTGTAAGGCACAGACGCTCACCGATATCGGTGGTTTTGCCTCTCATTTATTATCTTGTCCTGTTGTTCAATAACGTCCCAGTTGCATTTTTCCCAGTTGCACTCTTCGGACCTGCGAGGCTGCCACGCAACCTAGTACCGTCATTTTGCAACCATTGATTGCACTGACCTTCTTTTTCCTGTGCCCTCTGTCTCTGCCCGCAATTTTTTTTCTTGTCACCTGCGCCTCTGCTTCTAAACTAATCATGCTGGGCGTAAACCACAGTCATAACATAGGCAACTCCTCAAACACAAATTTCACCACATGCAGGGCAAACTTCAAAACCAAAATCAATGTGTCACAAGCCATCCAGAACCCCAAATCCATCCAGAACCCCAGATGAGGTGTTGAAACTCATTAAATACAAGTGGTCACCACATTCCAAATCCGAATACCAAGGTGTTGAACCCCAGAGGAGGTGTTGCATGTACACATGTACAACCTTCCTGTCAAACATGCCTGTCGTTGGTAACAGTGAGAATGCATGGGATCATCATTTTCTGTGGCCGAAGTGTGAGATAAATTGCCACATTCCAAACCCAAACACCCAGTGAGAATGCATGAGATCATCATTTTCTGTCGCCGAAGTGTGAGATAAATTGCCACACTACAAATCCAAACACTAAGGTGTTGAACCTCAGATAAGGTGTTGCATGTATACATGCAAAACATGCCTGTCATTGGTAACAGAGAACAGAGAGAATGCATGAAGTAATCTTTTCTGTGTGCTATCGTGGGAGGCTGTAAATTGCCATTTCGTAGAAATCACGTTGGGTCACATAAGCAAAGTGAGCAACAGTGGGACCCAGAGTGGCAAAGCTTTTATGCCAGGTTGTGGCAGATGGGAAGAGTTTTGCAGCCATTCGCATGTCTGTGTCTGACGTGGGAGATTATAAATTGCCATTTGTAGACATCATGTTGGGTCACATAAGCAGTGAGCAGTAGTGGGACTCAGAGAGCAAAATACCCCCAGACATCAGCTGTTATGCTAGGTTGTGGCAGATGGGAAGAATTTTGCAGCCATCTGCATGTCTACTCCTCTTCACGCAGTGTGGGTACGGGCTTCATGGCACAATTCAGAAAAGGTTGGTGAGCTAGTAAGGAATAAGTAATGGAACTCCCGACGCATTGTGACTCCAGGCCCGCAAGTATTGCTTGCAATGGGCACTAGCCTCATTTTATATCTATACACATTTTATATTTTTATGTCTTGGGGCACATATCTGGTGCATATTGAGGCCAAATCTCCTCATTTTAGAAATTTTGGAGGGATGGATTCGTGGGATCAAAATGGGCCAACCATATTTTTTAGGTGACTGGCCCTCCCTACCTACCCTGCTACTCCACCACCACTCCATCACTCCATGATTGGCAGGGTTGGGTAGGCAGGGGACTGTAAAAAAAATAAATTTCCCATTTTTTAATTACCACCACTGCAACCTGTGTGGCCCGGAAAGGGGCAATGTGATGAAAATCTGCAGGGGCCTTTAAAAACGTTATGGTATTTCAGACCTCAAAAGAGAACACCACTAAACTATGATGAATTTATCATCTAGGTAAGCTGTTATCAGGGTTTTGCTTCATGTCCATCCTACCCTTCCCTGTAAGGCAAGCAGTTGTTCTTGCTTGCTTGCTTACTGCTTGTTTGCTGCTGCTCCTAAACCCCCCGAGGCACTAACAAGGGTTATAAAATCAAGTCTGCTTCCACGAGTTTGGTGGCCCTAATCAAAACTGAGTGTTGGGACCGAGCTGGTGGGGGAGGGAACATGCGCTATGATTGGTGAGGGACATCAAGAATGATTCACACATTGATGGCTATTGACAAAGTGGAATCACCTTGCCAATGAAGCCACCCCATCACCACGAGGCGCACTTTCAAGGCTGTTTGGACTTTCGAGGGGCCAAAATGCCCCAAAGCCACCCACCCGTTTGTGCACCCCAAACGGTCTAGGATGAGGTTTCGGAAAATGCATTTTTGACCATTTTTTGACCCATTTTTTGGTCCCAAAACAGCCCATTTTCAAGGCATTTTGAGATTTTGGGACGACCAAAATGGGCTACTACAAGGTCAAAACGGTCCGAAACCACTTGTTTTAGCGCCGCACATGACCTAGAATCTATTTTGACCAAAGTCTTTTTTGACCCATTTTTGGTCCCAAAACAGCCCATTTTCAAGGCATTTGGGGATTTTCGGAGGACCAAAACCGGCCACCACAAGCTCTAAACGGTCCAAAAACACTTGTTTTAGCATTGCACATGGTCTAAGATCTTTTCTGAGAAAAGTCATCTTTTTGCCCCTACAGGACCTTGTTGACCCATTTGGGCACCCACCAGTTTGGCCTTGAGCTTGCAGCTTACCGTAGCCTAGTAGTGGCCTAGTAGTAGCCTAGTAGTGGGCCTAGGTATTGGGGTCTAGACATGCGCTTGGGTCATTGTGAGGGATCGGAAACCACAAAAAGTGGGGGGTTGCGGGCGGAGTAGGTGCCCTTGGAATGGAATTTTGAGCCATGTAGCCACATATATGGCCTATTCTTGGTCTTGTGGCTGTCCGCATTTGGAGCTTCTGGGGGCCTTTTTGGGCCGTTTCAAGGACATATGGTGGAGTTAGAGGGCTGCAAATAGCTCGTTGACACCAGGAAGTCAAGCCGCACGTGCAATGTACCCTCCGTTTCCCTTTGTTTGGCCGTTTTGAATGTGTGCCAGGGCTTTTTTGGCCCAAAAATGGCTGCTTTTGGCCCTAAATTGCAGTTTTTGAAGCTGAGGTCCGCCACTTGCGAATCCCGTTCTTGGCCGCCACCGTTGAGTTTGATGCTCAAATTTTGTGTGATTGTACTGCACACCCAATGGCATCATGCACCAAAATTACAACCAAATCGAAAGCACCACAACGAAGTTCTGATTTTTGCCTATTTTGCGCGTAATGCTGCTTGCTTACTGCTTGCTTGCTGCTTGCTTGCTGCTACTACTAAACCTGGTACGTCCACCCTAGACACTAAAAAGGGTTATAAAACCAAGATTGGTTCCATCAGCTCGGTAACCCTAACCCTAACCTACAAAAGTTTGTACAAAGTTTTGTACAGCTTGGAGATAATCAAATCTAAGAAAAAATTTCCAAATTCATAGATAACACGGGACTTACAACTAAATTGAAGGGGATCCGTATCGGGGGCATCACCAAGTTGAACCATTGAAACAGGCAGATATCATCCCCGGAGAGAGAGTAAATAAGAGTAAATGACACCAATCCTCATCCATGCAACGCTATGAGTAAATAGTGCCAAATCTTCACCCGTGATGAACATGCAGGCCCGCATTGGTGAGGTAACCAAATGGTGTCAGTACTCAGCCTAGCAACAATCTTGAGCCCCCCAACCAAAAGTCTAGGGCATCCGAGTACTCTCCCTTTTGCCTTGACGCCCTTCACAGTGTTTGAATGCATTTCCCTACATGGAGTGTTTGAATGCATTTTCTCACATGGAGCAAGGAATAAATTTTAGAATAGATAATTGGTGAAGAGGTGTACAAAGTTTCGGCATGACATACATTTCTCGAGAATATGAGTAAATGGGCATATAGATTGCAATGTATTTGGTGTGCAAGATGCGGCAAACAAGCTAGACCATGTTTGGTTACTTTGGGTACATAGACGATGATGTCTTGCCGAACGATGGCAGCACACCTTTCAACGGACCCTATCAATGACGGATACAAGGTTTTAGCGACCACGCACATTTTTTTTGTGCGTGGCGGTGCCTTCTCTTGCATTCACATCTGAGTTTATATATTGAGAGACAATGGTGGCCCGCGGGAACTGATCCACTTGTATAGAAAACGAGGCATATAAAGTATTATTTGCACCCCCCCTTGTCAGACCCCCCTTGTTAGAACCCGCTTGTTTGCCCCCCCTTGTTCGACCCCCCCTTGTTGGACCCCCCCTTGTTAGGCTCCCCCTTGTTTGACCCCCCCTTGGTAGACCCCCCTTGTTAGACCCCCCCTTGGTACAACCCCCCTCGTTAGGCCGCCCCTTGTTAGAACCCACTTGTTAGACGCCCCCTTGTTAGACCCCCCCTTGTTAGACCCCTCGTTAGACCCCGCCTTGTTAGGCCGCCCCTTGTTAGACCCCCCCTTGTTAGACCCCGCCTTGTTAGACCCCCCTTGTTAGACGCCCCCTTGTTAGACCCCCCCTTGTTAGACCCCTCCTTGTTGGACCCCCCTTGTTAGACCGCCCCTTGTTAGACCCCCCCTTGTGGGACCCCCCCTTGTTAGACCACCCTTGTTAGACCCCCCCTTGTTAGACGCCCCCTTGTTAGACCTTCCCTTGTTAGACCCCCCTTTGTTAGACCCCCCCTTGTTAGATTCCCCGTTGTTACACCCCCCCTTGTTAGTCCCCCTTGTTGGACCCCCCCTTGTTAGGCCCCCCCTTGTTAGACCCCCCCTTGTTAGACCCCCCTTATTAGACCCCCCCCTGTTAAACCCCCCCTTGTTAGATCCCCCCCTTTGTTAGGCCCCCCCTAGTTGGACCCCCCCTTGTTAGACCCCCCCTTGTTAGACCCCCCCTTCTTAGGCCGCCCCTTGTTAGACCCCCCCCTTGTTAGACCCCGCCTTGTTAGCCCCCCTTGTTAGACCGCCCCTTGTTAGACCCCACTTGTTGGAACCCCCCTTGTTAGACCCCCCTTGTTAGGCTCCCCCTTGTTAGACCCCCCTTGATAGACCCCCCTTGTTGGACCCCCCCTTGTTAGACCCCCCTTGTTACACCCTCCCTTGTTAGACCGCCCCTTGTTAGAACCCCCTTGTTAGACGCCCCCTTGTTAGACGCCCCCTTTTTAGAGCCCCCCTTGTTCCGGCCCCCATTTGTTCCACCCCCGTTGTTAGACCCCCCTTGTTCGACCCCCGTTGTTGGAACCTCCCTTGTTAGGGCCCCCCTCGTTAGACACCCCCTTGTTAGACCCCCCCTTGTTAGCTCCCCTAGTTGGACCCCCCCTTGTTAGACCCCCCCTTGTTAGGCCCCCCCTTGTTAGGCCCCCCTTTTTTGACCCCCCCTTGTTAGAACCCCCTTCTCAGATCCCCCCCTTGTTAGACCCCCCCTTGTTGGACGCCCCCTTGTTAGGCCCCCCTTGTTAGACCCCCCCTTGTTAGACCCCCCTTGTTAGACCCCCCCTTGTTAGACCCCTGCCTGTTAGACCCCTTTCGTTAGACCCCCCGTGTTAGGCCGCCCCTTGTTAGACCCCCCCTTGTTAGACCCCCCCTTGTTACACCTCCTTTCGTAGACCCCCCGTTGTTAGATGCCCCTTGTTAGACCCCCCCTTGTTAGACCCCCCTTGTTTGCCCCCCCTGGTTAGACCCCCCCTTGTTACGCCGCCCAATTTCGGCCCCCCCCTAGTTAGGCCGCCCCTTGTTAGACCCCCCTTGTTAGACCCCTTCTAGTTAGACCCCCCCTTGTTAGACTCCCCTTGTTAGACCCCCCCTTGTTAGGCCCCCCCTTGTTAGATCCGTCCTTGTTAGACCCCCCTTGTTAGACCCCCCCCTTGTTAGGCCCCCCCTTGTTGGAACCCTAGAATCCCGGGGATTGAGGAGATGCACAGTGCAAAAAGGCCCCCCCTTGTTGAACCCCCCCCTCTTAAACCCCCCTTGTTAGATCCCCCGTTGTTAGACCCCCCTTGTTAGACCCCCCCTTGTTAGACCCCCCCTTGTTAAACCCCCCCCTGTCAGGCCCCCCCTAGTTAGACCCCCCCTTGTTGGAGCCCCCCTGTTAGACCCCCCCTTCTTAGGCCCCCCCTTGTTAGAGCTCCCCTTGTTAGACCCCCCCTTGTCAAGCCCCCCTTGTTAGACCCCCCCTTGTTAGAGCCCCCCTGTTAGGCCCCCCCTTCCTAGGCCCCCCCTTGTTAGACCCCCCCTTGTTAGACCCCCTTGTTAGAACCCCCTCGTTAGACCCCCCTTGTCCGACCCCGCCTTGTTAGACCCCTCCTTGTTAGGCTCCCCCTTCTTAGACCCCTCCTTGTTAGGCCCCCACTTGTTAGACCCCCCCTTGTTAGACCCCCCTTGTTAGACCCCCCTTGTTAGACCCCCCCTTGTTAGGCCGCTCCTTGTTAGAAGCCCCCTTGTTAGACCCCCCCTTGTTAGACCCCCTGCTAGATCCCCCCTTGTTAGACCCCCCTTGTGCCACCCCCCCTTGTTAGACACCCCCTTGTTAGCTCCCCCTTGTTAGACACCCCCTTGTTAGAGCCCCCTTGTTGGACCCCCCTTGTTAGGGCCCCCCTAGTTGCACCCCCCCTTGTTAGACCTCCCGTTGTTAGACCCCCCTTGTTAGGTCCCCCTAGTGAAGCGGTACCCAGAACCTATGGCCCATGGCCCGGAGGCCTGTGAGCCGTCACACCCGTTATGGCCCATGGCCCGGAGGTCTGCGAGCCGTTGACACCCGTGCGGAAGCCGTTGACACCGGCTTTCCCTGTTCTCTGACCCGTGAAATCTGGAATCCGATTTCTAACCAATAAATTGATGTGGAATTACCGTGATTTTATTGTCTTGATCGATTTTCGGTCAGAAATTGGTGAAATACCCGATTTCTACCGCGATTTCTAATTGTCGTGAAATCGCCGCCTGATGTCGCCTGTTCGCGCGCCTTCGTCGCTTCTCCGTGGCGAGTTTTGTGATTCACTTTTCTCGAGTACCTGTGAGGTTCTAAGAGAACTTAAGGGCGGAATCTAGAGGGTATTTAATGTACTTTCATCTGGTGTGTTCACCAGAATTTTTCGCCGTTGCGTTTTCGAGAAAATCAGCACGCAAGGCTTTCCGTCGATCGTGCGAACTCATGCTTCTCAAGGACCATGAGTTCGGACGGAACCCTACCTCTCCCCCCTATGTCTTTCATCCATGCCCCTTTCACGCGGGCATATCATCTTGCTTAGGGAAGCGGGCGATGGCGGTGTTTTAGGCAGCCTATGGGTCTCGCAAACCCAAGTCGTTTGCGTGCGCAAACGCTAACTTTGTGCCCTTGTGAGCATGAACGTTAATGACCGAACACAATGCTCACAGGACCAAAAGCCCGAGGCCATTTTCGTTTTACGAGCCAACTCAACGACGGCTCCAGGCAATTCAATGCGTACCAAAACTCTATTTTCAAAAGAGGGCAAGTTTTGGTCGAAAATTAGGCCAAAATGGCCAAACCCCCAAGGCTCGTATTCGAAGCCTATGGGGAGTTGAGCCTCGAACCAAGGCAATATGTAAAGTAGAGACCACGAAGGACATCGTGGATGGCTTGGTTGATTTTTACAACCTTGTCTTCTATTTTATATTATTTCGCCTTGTGAGCACGGGTGCCACATTGCCTCTTTGCACACGCGCTCATATACAAGCACTAATGACACGAGTGGGCGGAGACAATCTAACCATAGTGTGCATGTTTGAACGCACCTACTATGGGCCTACTCCAAAAGTGTTTACTCATATTTTTGCTCCTCAAGGTCCCAAAGATTTGTTCATGCCAATATCGCCGAAATATGCACTTTTTCCCACAAATAGTGTGCTTCAAGGATTGAGGTGTTAAAAATGCTTTCGTTGTGCTTTGAACCTCAACCCTTGTTGCAAAAGGGAAGCAAAGCTTCGGTTTGCATCCATGCAAAAGCCCGAGGCTCCTTTCTTTTGCGATACGGAGATACGATATTTGGAGGGACCACTTTTTGGGTGAATTTTGGCCGTTTTGCCCAAAATGGCCACAAACTCATTCTCCCCCTGATTTCACCCCCGAGGTTGCGTGCGCCACTTGACCAAGGGTAAGGGCAATTCGGAGAGGGCACATAAACCCGCATCGAATGGGGTGTTTCCCCATGTGGCCTCTCCTCTCGATGGGAGAGTTGTGAGTCACCCAATTTGGGGTATGTTGCCAATCTGCCCCATTTGTGTGTCATTTTCCTTCCAAGGGGGAAAATAGCTAGAGGCGACCATGAGGGTTGGCAAGTGGCATATATTGGGACCTAAGTCCCAAGTGTTGATAGCATCTTTGGTTGAAAGGATCCTCGCCGTGGCCATGGAGATATGGAATCATGAGTGCGGGCCGTTTTGGCCAAATTTCGCTGCTTTTGCCATTGTATGCCATATTGGAATTACCATATCTCCATGGGGCACGGGATCTAGCCAGGAAGGAAGGGCGCATATTGTGGCATATGACCAAGGGTTGAACGCCCTTGAGTTTCGTATTTGCTCCTCCGGCTCATCCGGAGTTATTCAACTTTTGGTGCGATCCACGATCCCCACCTTTGCACCGCATGTTGCTTTCTGCCCCGTCCGTGTGGTCACCCCATCGGTGAACAGTAAGCAGCCGGCGTGACAGCAAGCGATAACCCAGGGCATTGGACCAAAGGGGATATCAAGGGTTGTGAATCAAGGCTTGGCGCGTCAATATCGCCAAGATTTCCTACCCTGGACGGTCGCCCGAGACGGCCGATTTTGCCATTTTGGCAATCATGACCCCACGTGACGAACCCGTGGTGCCCTGATGCCGGGACCTCAGAGGGAACCAGGTTGGGTGAGGGCTCCAGGGAGTTCGTATGCGAAGCGCATAGGGTTATTTGCCTCGTCCCTACCTCTGGCGTGTCCGGACGAGGGGTCAATTTTGGAGATTTTGAAGCTAATATCAGTTTGGGCTGAAACAGCCCATTTTCAGCTACCAACTCCTCAGGGATAATGGCGGGGCCATATCTCTGGCTCAGAGTGGAGTTGGGACCTGCCGTTAAGGGAGCATAGGGAGCCACTGTCCGTTGGCCTTGGAGCCCCTTGGTTCCCAGGAACTCGCCTGTGGCTAGGCGGGACACCTCCCCCATTGGCAGGGTTTCAGGGTCCGGACTGAGCAGGGCATGGGTTGTGTTTGAGCCCCCGCCCCCACCAGCCACTGAGAGGGTCGGACCTGGGATTGGGATACAAGTTAGGATAGAGTGTCTATTGTCCTGTGATGCCCTTACCCCAGTCCAGTCTTAACCCCATGTGTACATATCCTGATGTGTTGCTGTACATACTTTCGTTCCCTTGTTGCAGAGTGGCAAGGATCCTGAAACGCTTTGTCACATGACACGAGCGTATTGATGCCCTTGTGAGCGTAGTGCTTTGCCTGCCTGCTCACTTGTGCGTGTCACCGCAGCGTCCCGTGGCCGGCCCCCCACGGGAACGCGTCAAAAGCGTTTCACCGCCGCGGGGTTACCCAACCCTCGCGTGCCACTCGGGGCCACCAACCCCGAGCAGCGCGTCGCAGCAGCTTGCAGCTCGCAGCTCGCAGCGCAGCGCAGCAGCTCGCAGCGCAGCGCAGCGGCTCGTAGCGCCGCCCAGCGACAGCGCCGAGTTCGTCACGGAGCCCGCAGCGCCGACCAGAGCATTGCCCTGACCGCGCAGCGACCGTAAAAGAGGTGCACAGACCAGGACTCGTGCATCAGCCCCATCGGCCGACCCGGAGTCCCATCGGCCGACCAGCAAGGCCGCGTCAACCACCTCCACAACCACCGGCTGACCAGCACCAGCCGCACACCCAGCCCAGTGCTGCAGCACCCGCCTCAACAACCACCACCAGTTCGTTGAGTTGAACGAGTGCATACCAAGGACCTCAAGACCAACTACGCCCCCGCTGCCATGGTAGACTGGCAGGAAGCGGGCAGGACGTGGCCGCGGCCCCACCCCCATGCAGCGCAACTACTGCGTGGGTTGGTTTGGGACCAGCACTACCGCCACAGCCACCCCCAGTGCGAAGGCGGCATGCCCAGGAGCTTCGAGCTCCGCACGGACATCGCCCCCGACCGCCTGCAGGCTGGGGAGGACTGGCTGCGGGCGGAAGGGTACGAGTACCACCACCAGCAGAGGCGCTGGAGGACCTGGACCCGGCCGGACAGGCCCGGCGAAGGGCTGCGTCCCGACGGGATTGAGGAGGACGAGGAGCCCAACGTGTACCCGTCGGGCGCCTCGATCAATGTCTCCATGTGGGACATGATCGAGAAGAAGTTCCCGGAACCGGGGAGCGAGCGCAGGCTGCAGGGCAGCAGCAGCGCGTCTCTGGGGAAGGAGAAGCGGTCCGCCGGGGACAAGAAGCGGGACCGGAGGTGGCGGGAGTACCAGGAGTCCCTGGCCGCCGAAGCCGCCCAAGGCGCCAAGGGCGGAACCCCAGCCCCCAGTCCCCAACGGGCCAATGGCGGTCACCACCCCGGCTCCACCACCCTTGGCGACTACATCCGAGTCGCCAGGCAGACCAAGGCCAAGCCCCGTCCGCTGCTCCTGAAGCCCCAGCAGGCCTCAGCAGGCCCCAGCAGCGACGTGGAGTCGGCCCACCGCGGGAGGATGCCGGCCGACCAGGCCAGCTCCAGCAGCAGCGTCGCTCCCGACAGGGACGTGGCGCGCGCCTGTGAGCGCGTCTGTGGAGTGCCCTGCAACCTTCGGGTTGCCCGGCAACGGTCCAGGCAGCACAGCGCTGCCGTGGAGGGCGCCGTCGGCATCGCCCAGGAGGAGGCTGCGGAGTGGCCCCATGGCATGGCCATCCACGCCCAGACCGTGGCGGCCATTGCGGCCGGACTCACGGCCGTGGCCGCCCATGGGGCAGCGACTGCCCAGGTCAACGGTGAGCTGGCGGCAGCCGACGAGGAAGCCCGCCTGACGCAGGAGGCCATTGCCTGCAGGGAGGCCGAGGTGAGAGCGCTGGAAGAGGCGCTTGCCCAAGAGAGGGCAAAGAAGGAGGCGGAGGAAAGGGCCCACGCCGAAGCGACGGCCAAGGCCCAGGCGGACGCCGCCAAGAAGGAAGCCATCGAGGCCGCGCGACGGAAGGTCGCTGAGGAGAAGGCCAAGACGGAGGCGGAGCTGGCAGCGTTGGAAGCGCAGAAGGCGCGGCTGCAGCAGGCCCGGGAAGCCGAGGCGGCTCGTGCTCGGGAAGAAGCCGAAGTGCGGGCTGCCGCAGCCACCGCCGCCGCAATGGAGGAGGCAGAGGCCAAACTCCGCCGCGAGACTCCCCCGGGAGGATCACGAGTGGAGACCCTTCGAAAATTTTTCGAAGGGGACGCCTCCTCCAAGATGACGCTGGACGAGACCGACACGGGCAGCAGTGGGAGCAGTGGCCCCACCGCCCGTCGACGGAGGAAGGGCAAGGGGAAGACCCCCGAGAGGCCGCGGATGCCAGCGGGTGGGCACCCCCACGACAGCGACCCCTTCTTCACCGCCAGTGACGGGGATGAACGAGGCCGCCGACACTCCAAGTGGTGGCTTGGACGGGCGGAGGAGGCGGAGACGTCCCCATTGAACCGGAAGGTGAGGATGAGGATCTTCCTCCTCCCCACCGGAGCTCGGAGCCTTCCGAGACCGAGACGCCCAGGTGGGGCGACATGGACGAGGATGACGACATGGACTTCGGCATCACGAGGAAGCGCCCATCCTCGGACCCACCGAGGCGACCCGGCGGAGACCCACCGGGACCCCCTGGCGGAGGACCCTCAGGACCCCCTGGAGGACGCCCACCGAGTGGACCCCCTGGAGGCGGACCACCGGGCGGGGGAGGACCCCCTGGACCGGGCGGACCCGGCGGAGGCCCTCCTGGAGGACCCCCTGGGGACTCCGACGACCCACCAGGGAACGGCGACCCGGATACCAACTGGCGGTGGATTGTCTACCTCCGCAGGAGAGTCCAGTTGCTCGAGCTGGAGGTAGACACGGGCAAGGGCGAGATGGCTCGCATCTCCAGGGTCGCCGCGCGCGCGCAGAAGGAGCTGGACATCGCCAGGGCCGAGACCAAGTCGCTGACCAACGTCGTCAGCGGCCTGCAGCAGAGGCTGGACGCGCTGGAAGCCCGTGGGAGCGTCGGCAGCGACCACCCACCCCTGGAGTCTGGCTCGTCGGACGACGGCTGGGGACCCGGACCAGGTCCAGGCAGACCCCACGCCCCCGG
This sequence comes from Eutreptiella sp. 'Long Island Sound 2002', assembly GCA_964036045.1. Classification (NCBI taxonomy): domain Eukaryota; phylum Euglenozoa; class Euglenophyceae; order Eutreptiales; family Eutreptiaceae; genus Eutreptiella; species Eutreptiella sp. 'Long Island Sound 2002'. The sequence continues at coordinate 52,231,989 of OZ038385.1, forward strand.
CGGAGCCCCCAGGAGTCGCCCCAGCGCCAGTGCCCCCTCTCTCACCGCCCCTCTCACCGCAGCGCGGGCCGCCGCAACGAGCGCGTGCCGCCCGGCAGTGGCAGTGAGGATTGGCGTGATGAGTGGCTCAGCGCGGAGTACCGCAACCGCCGTGCTCCACCGCGGACACCGGTACGCCCCCGGCGCCCCGCACCAGCCCTGGAGCCAATCCCAATGGCTGGTGGACGTTATGGTGGACTCAGGGATGAGGTCCCCAGAGGAGACGTGGAGTGGGATGTCGGCGAAGGCGAGGATCTGGACCTGGACCTGGAGGAGTTCGACATCAGCCCGCCGCGTGGTGTACGACGGGAGGCCGCTGAACGCAGCCGCCGGCGCCGTGATGAGGATGCGTACATGGAAGGAGTACGGCGTGAACTAGGTCTAGGTTCAGCGTACATGGAGGAACCGCGGCGTAGCCACAGGGATTCCATGAAGGAGATGGACGTGGCGGCCGTGGGAGTCCGTGGGCGAGGCCGATGGGAACCTCGGTCGACCTCGCGGCCAGCGTTCATGGTCTCTAAGGCCGCGGATGCCGCCGTGTGGGAAGACTTGAAGGACATCAAGCCCCCCATGTACGACGGCAACCCCCTCAACCTCGACCGCTTCTTGGAGAAGCTGGACGATTGGGGGCTGACCGTCACTGAAGACCTACCTCCCGCGGATGCGGAGAGATACGTCTTCAGACGGTTCAGGTACCGCCTGCCGGAAGTGCTCGGCGAGCTATACTTCATGGCGACCAAGGAGGGGAAAATCAAGACCCTCAAGGAAGCCAAGAAGTGGCTCAACGAGCAGGAGCGGGTGGACGCTCCGCAGGTGGCTGCCAAGCGGTGGAAGTCCATCAAGCTTGAGCATGATGGACGGGAGATCCGCCTGCGGGATTGGCGGGACTTCCGAGGGAAATAAACCCTCCACCGCCGCAACGTGGAGGATTGGAACGAGGGTGACGAGCAGGCTCGCCTGCTCTCCATGCTGCCGGAAGCATGGATCAAGAGGTCACCAAGGAGGAATCCAAGCGGGCCAAGTCCAACCACACAGTCAAGATGATGCTCCCCAAAGAGTATCATACGAACGTGGTGGCTTGGGCGAAGAAGAACGTGGCCCGGGATGTCAAACGGCACTCCCTGCGGAACGCTCTTCTCATCACCGTCTCGGGCGATCGCGAGAAGACCGCGATGTGGCGCCTTGACGAGTGTGAGTTGAGCGGCCAGACCATCCGTCTGCAGGCCATCGCGGCGCGGATGAGCTGCGACGAGATCCTGGAGTGGGTTGGCGAGGAAGTACTCATGGAGTACCGAAACCTCCACCACACCCGCGGGTTGAGGCCCGGCGACCGCGACGTCAACTACGTTGGCGAGGGACCTGGCGGCGAAGCTGCCATGGACCCAGCGGGAGCCGGCGGCGATGAGACTCTCGTCGACGATGACGAAGACGATGAGCCCGCCGAGGTGGCCATTTGTGCCTTCGTGGCCAAAAACCTGAGCGCGGGGAGCAAACCGGGAAACTGGAAGCCCCTGCAGCAGGGTTGGAGGAAGCAGGAGAAGAGGGACCCTCGCCGCATTGGCGACCCTCCGCTGTCCTTTGGGGAGTTCATACGAGCTCACCCTCAGGGCTGTTTCGTGTGTTATGGGAGGAAGCGAGGCTTCAACCATGACCACCGAACATGCCCCGTCCACAAGGCCGACACGGAGGCTTACAAGAAGGCGCACGGGTGGAAGAAGCGTGCGCCCGCGGGTATCCGGGAAGCCAAGGTGGAGGTGGACAGGGACGAGCTCTCCAAGCTGGTGTCGCAGGGGACCGAGTTGGCCAAGGAGATCCAGGAGATCAAGAGGAAATGGGTCCCCAGGTCGGACAACAAGAACAAGGAGAACAACCAGAACAACCAGAACAAGGACAAGGACAAGAAGCCTACTCGTAGTGAGAGGAGGAAGAAGGGCGTCAACGACGTTGAGGCCGAGGAGAACACCCCCTCTTCCACAACCGACGCCCCCTAGCGGAGCCCCTGCAGCCAAGGGCCCCAGCTAGGGCGGTCGCAGGATGGTGACGTGGGAAGCGCCGAACCATCCCAGTCGGGAGTCGATAAGCACAAGGGGACTGCCGCGGGCGGAAGGCCCGGTCCGGCGCCCAGTCGCGGAGGCGGGGTGAGGGCAAGTGAAGGCACGAACCCTTGCACCCGTCCGTCCTTCGCGACCAAGAATGTGTTTGATGTACTACAGGATCTATCCGAGAGTATCGGAGGATCACCCGGACCGCAGCTGGATGCTGCAGATGGGCAGCCTGAGCCCATTGTCCACGACCTGCACCAGTCGCTTGTGGAGCTTCTGGAACGGCCGGAGATCCTGAGTTTGCACGCCGTTCGCCGTGTCGGTCGCGAGCGGCAGTTGCATCTTAAGGTCCGTGCCCTATGCGGGGAAGTGGAAAAGGTTTTCGACGTGTTGGTCGACACGGGAGCTCAAGTCAGCTTGGTCAAGGCTGGCCTACTTCCACCAGAGTGTCTGACCGACAGTCGGAAGCCTGTCAGGCTGAAGGTGGCGAACGGCCAGTACATGGTGGGAGGCACGAAGGAAGCGGCCATCGGGCTGCAGTTCGTGAACCATCGTGAGCTGAGCCGCCCAGACCTCGGCAAGGAAATCCTCCTGCACGGTCGCTTCTACGAGGCCGAGATGGACTGGGACATGATCGTTGGGTACGACTTCATGATGGATACGGACTCCGGCGTTCTCCCGGCCCAGGCCTCCATGACCCTGTACCAGGACGACCAACTCTCGTGGCTTTCGTCACCTGAGCACCATGTGGAATGCCAATGGATCCACCCCGAACGCAATCAGCTCGAAGTGGCCGCGCTGGACACTGAGCCAACTGGACCTGCAAACCAGGAGTAGGGCGTAAGGCCGGAAGTGGCGAGCCGAGTTGTCGCGGACTTGGGAGCTTCGGATCTGGCCCTGGATGCATTCTCTTCAGGAACCTCCGCCCATCTTCGGGTGTGTGAGAAGTACTAGAGCGCACAGGACTCCGCGTGGAAGAAGCACTGGGGTCCGCATCAGGGATTGATGTGGATCCATTGCCCCCGTTGGGACATTGCAAGAGCGATAGCGAAGATTCGCAAGGACCGCTCCAAGGCAGTGCTGGTTGTTCCTATGGGATGCACCGAGGAGGAAAGTACCCGACATTGGGTAGCCTCATTGACCAACATGACCTTGAACAAGGTCGTCCTACCGGCTGGAGAGAGTGTCTATCAGGACGCTAAGGGACAGCCCATGCCACCCCAGAGATGGCCAACGGAATTCCACTATGTGGATGGGGGCCTTGATCAGGCTGACACCACGGACTTCGTGTGTGTCAACCGCATCATAGCGGAGCCTTGGAGGCAATGCTTTGCGGTTCCCCCTGTTGACATCGAACAATCGGAATCGGAAGAGCCCCTCACTGAAAAGGAGTGGGATCTGGTTCAGGGGTATATGGATCAGCCCTTTCACGACTGGGGAAACCAGCGTGAGGGCAAGGGCCAGGACAAAGCCTGGTGGGAAGTGGACTCGATCGTCTCTGGTTCCTATGACGGGAACACCTTCGTGCAGAGGGTGCTGGACCACCTATCCAGCCAGGACGAGCCAATCGGGGGTAACCCACCCACCTACGGCGATTTATTCCGAGGCAAGACCAGAGATGGCCCTTTGGGCCACCTGGGAAGACCACCTGAGCCGAAACCGAGCGGGGTCGCTACCCCTCAAGTAAGCTCCGTGGTTCAAGTGCCCGGAAAAGCCAAGGCGGAGTCCGATGACTGCCCCAAGATCCAGGCGTTGAGGGCCAGGCTGAAGCAGAAGTATGGTGATACCTTCTTCAGCGGTAAGCCTGTGTTTCCCCCACCGGTGCGTGGGACATATGGCGAGGCCAAGATACGACTGAAGCAGGACCCCCGTGTGTATCGGCACCGGGAGTTTGCCCTGAGGGGCGAGAGGAAACAGGCCATGGAGAAGATCCTCCGTGACTTCATCCAGAGAGGCTGGCTTGAGCCTTGCCACTCCGACTGGGCCTCTCCGTGCTTCGTCGTCCCCAAGAAGGTTGCCGGTGAGTGGCGGCTCGTGGTCGACTACCGCGGCCTGAACGCCCAAACGCAGCACGACAGCTATACGCTGCCCCTCATTGAGGACATGCTGCAAAAGCAACACCGGCGGAGGATCTTCACGGTGATTGACCTGAAACATGGTTATCATCAGATGCCTCTCGCCGAGGAGTCCCGTGCCTGCACAGCCATGAGCACCCCACTTGGACCTCTCCAGTGGAAGGTGATGCCCATGGGCGTTACCAACGGCAATGCGGCTTTTCAGCGGATGCTGGAGAACCTGCTTGAGCCGGTGCGCGACTGTGCGGACCCCTTCGTGGACGACGTGATCATCGCGTCCGGGGACCCCAGTATGAGCTACGAGGAGCTCCTGGAGGCACACGAGAGGGACGTCACTCGAGTGCTGGACCTCCTGGCTCGGCACAAACTCACGGGCAGCAGTGACAAGGCCACCATTGCGGTAAGCGAGGTGGTCTTCGCTGGCCACGTAGTCGGGAACGGGCAGCGAAAGCCCATACCTGGCAAGGTGGCTGCGATTGAGCACTGGGAAAAGCCCAAAACGGTCTCTGAGCTACGGGCGTATCTGGGGTTCTGCAACTACTACTCGGGGTATATCAAAATGTATGCCGAGTATGCAGCCCCCATGACGACCATGCTCAAGGGCAACCGAGAGGAGACCAAGAAGGGGTCCAAGAAGGCTCTGGTCTGGACAGCTGAGTCCGACCGTGCCTTTGAGGGGATGAAGCAGGCGCTGCTATCCGCAGTGGGTCTGCACCTCGTGGATCCCGACCGAGGGTTCGTCCTGCGCACCGACGCTTCCGACTATGCCATTGGCGCTGTGTTGGAGCAAGTGCTTGACGACGGGAGGCACGTGCCCGTGGCCTTCTGGAGCCGAGTCCTGGCGGAAGGCCAGAGACGGACGTGGACGCCCCGTGAAAAGGAGGCGTATGCCATCGTCATGGCTCTCAGGAAATGGGCTGGGTACCTAGCCCTCCATCCCGTCACCGTCTGCACCGACCATCAGAGTCTGCAGTAGTGGCACAAGGAGCACGTGGACAACCCCTCAGGTCCCGCCTCCCGACGGGCAAGATGGCATGAGACCTTGGCCAAGTTCGACCTCACGGTTGTGTATATTCCTGGAAAGGATAACACCGTGGCGGACTGTCTCAGTAGGTGGGCCTATCCCGCCAGCAAGGGCATGCAGGATATCTCTGCCCATGGCGATGAGGCTGAGACCGCTGAAGCCAAGAGGATCATCGAAATGGAGCGCCTGATGGAGGAGGAGGGTGCAAAATGCTTCGTCGTCATGGCCGCGGATGCCCCCCTCGCAACGAGGGTGAGCAGAGCGGTCAGAGTACTCGCCCCTGATGGAGCTGAGTCCGACAAGCACCTCTTCCCGGAGTCTTGCCTCCAGGACGACTGGACCGACGACTACGCCAAGTCTGAGGCCTTTGCGGCCGAGTATAGGGCTGTGACCGACCCTGATGACGGGCAGAAGTGGCCAAAGGGGCTGACCGAGGAAGATGGCAAGCTCTACCAGAATGGTAAGCTGCTAGTACCGGAGTCCCGGTTGCTCGAGCTTTGCGAGGCTTGGCACCACCACATGCTGCACCCAGGGGTCAAGAAGCAAGCCCTTGACATGCAGCGCCGGTTCGAGATCGACCATATCGTTCTCTACACCGCCATCAAGAAGGTCAGGAAGGGTTGTTCGGTCTGCCAGGCCTGCAATCCCGACAACCGGAACGTCAAGGGGGAACCCCAATGGACCCCAGTTCCTGACCAGCCCATGGAGAGCGTGGCCATGGACGTCTTCTCCATGCCCGAAGTGCACATTGGCAAGGAGACCTTTGACTGTGTGGTTCTCTGTGTGGACCGCCACAGCGGCTACGTTGTAGCCGTTCCGGCACGCAAAAAGGGGTTGCTTGCCAGAGAAGTGGCAGTCATGATGATTCGTCATTGGCTGACCGTCTTTGACATCCCCCGCACCATTTGCAGTGACCGAGGGCCCCAGTTTACTGGTGGCTGGTTCAAGGCTATGTGTTCCCTCATGGGAATACGTCATGCCAAGAGCGTCGCCTATCTCAGCCGGTCTAACGGCCGTGCTGAAGTGGCTGGACGGCAGCTGTTCGAGAAGCTGCGCAAGATCCACATCACCAATCCACGTCGGAACTGGTTTGAGGAGATGTGGCCTGCTCTGAAGGCCCATCATGACACCCCCACTCCGGGCGGTTTGTCCCCTCACCAGATTCTCTTCGGCAGGGACCCCCTGGGTAGGGGACTTCCCTTGTCTGGTGATGGCATGGCTATGGATGCCAAGGAGTTCTTCGCGCGGCAAGAGCAAACGGCGCGGGACATCCGCCAGCAGCTTGAGAAGGAGCATGCTGAGCGTCAGAAGTCCGCCCCGAGCTCGACAACGCAGAAGTTCAGGGTGGGAGACCCGGTGTGGGTGATCAGACCCCGCCCTTTGAGCACCCACCGCACCAAGACCTGGTTCACACCCGGCGAGGTGGTCCGCAGGATTGGTGAGGACACCTACCGCATCAAGGTAGGTCACGGACAGTTCCGGGAGCGCCACGAGAGTCAACTCCGTGTGCGGGCAGCCGACCTCCGTGGCCAACATGTGTCCCTGAGCTATGCCGCACATGAGGCCGACTCGGACGACGACTACGCTGAGCAGGACGACTATACAGTCGAGAAGATCCTTGCTCAGCGTCCGAAAGCCTCGGCACCCGGAGGTCTCGAGTTCAAGGTTCGTTGGCGAGGCTATGGGCCGTCCCACGATACCTGGGAACCCGTCTCCTCGTTCGTGCCGCGGGTCAATACTCCCTTCATGGAGTACATCCGCAAGCACAAGACCAAGATCCACGTTTCGGACTTGGCAGCACTCACCCGGGCGATTGCAGCCAGGGCTGCCTGATCAGCGCCCTGAGCTCTCCCCTGATGTGCTTTGAGGCGCTTGTGAGGCCGACGTATCGTCCCTCACTTGCTTGCTCTCTCTCATCTTCCGGTGACCTGCCATCAGAGTGGCCATATACCCCCCCCTGCTGAATCCAGAGGAGGATGGCCCCTCTCTTTCAATTCTATTCGTCACTCCCCACCTGCTGAATCCTTGGGAAACCAGGTAGGGCGACTGACCTTCATTTTTCTGAGCTCTTGGGGCCTTGAAGCCCATACGACGTTGCGCAACGGATGCCGCTGTCATCGGCATTGCGATTTTTGGTGTGTGGTCTGGTCCCATGGCATTTGCGGGATCCAGACCAATCGACGTGTGTCTGCAGACTATATATGGCCTGGACTCAGGCGTTTTCCTGTCCACCCTCCTGCATTTGCCTTATCCTGACCGTGGCGTGGTTTGGCACTCTGTCCAGAGTGTGTTTACACGCCTATTTACCCCGCTTGTTGTGCTTTTCTGCCCTCCAGGATATGTGCATCTGTATGTTAAGTGTCATCAGCCCATCGCTGAGGGATGGACTGTTTTTCACCACGAATCGGGATACAGAGGCGCCCTGAGTCGCCGTTTACATGTTTTTACATATGGTCCAGCCTGGACCAGTACCGCAGAACATATTCTACTGTTTGAGTGCCCGTGATACCGTGTTGCCCTATTCGCTGTGATGTGGAGATCCTGATGGCGCCAGGCGGGAAGCCCAGTTGCCTGACTACACTCCCAGCGGTCCGCCACTGTCAGTCCCAGTGTGAGCCTACCGATTCGCAGACGCACTTGCATTCGGATGGCGGCCTCCGGTGCTCCTGACCTCGGTCAGTCTGCCTGGGAAACTGGTGGTTTGAGGAGTCGACGCCTCCGCCCACACTGCATGAGGACTCCCTCATGTATGGCCTTCGTGGTAATAGGGCGAGGGAAAAGACGGCCTTGATGCCCGATCCCTTAAGGAGGAGTTCCCTTAAGATCTCTTAAGGAGTTCGGCTGTGGCACTCTGGACTCGCGTCGTATGGATATGGACATGGTGCGCCCGAGGAAGGACCCGTGGGGACTCTCCCCAGTCGGCGGGCCTTGGGAAGCTTGGGGTAGCCTGATGGATCTTTGTGGTCGCTCTCGACCTGTGGGACCACCTCGGTCGTCGTGTGTCGCCTATGTTGGCCGTGTATGCCACTGCCACTGTGGTGGTGACCGTAGCAGCCGGCACCCGGTGCGCCTGGTATGGGTTAACGGGTCCTTTGGATGCCGAACAATCGCCGCCAGGACCCGGGACTTGATACTTGATACTATACCTCTTACTACTAGCACCTACATCATCATACCTGTTTTACTGTGAGTTGGAATGGGGAGCCTAACCCAGAATCAGCCTGAAGTGAGGATGTGACACCCCCCCCCTTCAGGGGATGGTCCTGGGTACCCGCTGCCATGCTTGGGTGTTATCGAGCCCCCCCCAGGGTTTGCTCTAAGGAGGGGGGTGAAGCGGTACCCAGAACCTATGGCCCATGGCCCGGAGGCCTGTGAGCCGTCACACCCGTTATGGCCCATGGCCCGGAGGTCTGCGAGCCGTTGACACCCGTGCGGAAGCCGTTGACACCGGCTTTCCCTGTTCTCTGACCCGTGAAATCTGGAATCCGATTTCTAACCAATAAATTGATGTAGAATTACCGTGATTTTATTGTCTTAGGCGATTTTCGGTCAGAAATCGGTGAAATACCCGATTTCTACCGCGATTTCTAATTGTCGTGAAATCGCCGCCTGATGTCGCCTGTTCGCGCGCCTTCGTCGCTTCTCCGTGGCGAGCTTTGTGATTCACTTTTCTCGAGTACCTGTGAGGTTCTAAGAGAACTTAAGGGCGGAATCTAGAGGGTATTTAATGTACTTTCATCTGGTGTGTTCACCAGAATTTTTCGCCGTTGCGTTTTCGAGAAAATCAGCACGCAAGGCTTTCCGTCGATCGTGCGAACTCATGCTTCTCAAGGACCATGAGTTCGGACGGAACCCTACATCTCCCCCCTATGTCTTTCATCCATGCCCCTTTCACGCGGGCATATCATCTTGCTTAGGGAAGCGGGCGATGGCGGTGTTTTAGGCAGCCTATGGGTCTCGCAAACCCAAGTCGTTTGCGTGCGCAAACGCTAACTTTGTGCCCTTGTGAGCATGAACGTTAATTACCAAACACAATGCTCACAGGACCAAAAGCCCGAGGCCATTTTCGTTTTACGAGCCAACTCAACGATGGCTCCACGCAATTCAATGCGTACCAAAACTCTATTTTCAAAAGAGGGCAAGTTTTGGTCGAAAATTAGGCCAAAATGGCCAAACCCCCGAGGCTCGTATTCGAAGCCTATGGGGAGTTGAGCCTCGAACCAAGGCAATATGTAAAGTAGAGACCACGAAGGACATCGTGGATGGCTTGGTTGATTTTTACAACCTTGTCTTCTATTTTATATTATTTCGCCTTGTGAGCACGCGTGCCACATTGCCTCTTTGCACACGCGCTCATATACAAGCACTAATGACACGAGTGGGCGGAGACAATCTAACCATAGTGTGCATGTTTGAACGCACCTACTGTGGGCCTACTCCAAAAGTGTTTACTCATATTTTTGCTCCTCAAGGTCCCAAAGATATGTTCATGCCAATATCGCCGAAATATGCACTTTTTCCCACAAATAGTGTGCTTCAAGGATTGAGGTGTTAAAAATGCTTTCGTTGTGCTTTGAACCTCAACCCATGTTGCAAAAGCGAAGCAAAGCTTCAGTTTGCATCCATGCAAAAGCCCGAGGCTCCTTTCTTTTGCGATACGGAGATACGATATTTGGAGGGACCACTTTTTGGGTGAATTTTGGCCGTTTTGCCCAAAATGGCCACAAACTCCTTCTCCCCCTGATTTCACCCCCGAGGTTGCGTGCGCCACTTGACCAAGGGTAAGGGCAATTCGGAGAGGGCACATAAACCCGCATCGAATGGGGTGTTTCCCCATGTGGCCTCTCCTCTCGATGGGAGAGTTGTGAGTCACCCAATTTGGGGTATGTTGCCAATCTGCCCCATTTGTGTGTCATTTTCCTTCCAAGGGGGAAAATAGCTAGAGGCGACCATGAGGGTTGGCAAGTGGCATATATTGGGACCTAAGTCCCATGTGTCCATAGCTTCTTTGGTTGAAAGGATCCTCGCCGTGGCCATGGAGATATGGAATCATGAGTGCGGGCCGTTTTGGCCAAATTTCGCTGCTTTTGCCATTGTATGCCATATTGGAATTACCATATCTCCATGGGGCACGGGATCTAGCCAGGAAGGAGGGGCGCATATTGTGGCATATGACCAAGGGTTGAACGCCCTTGAGTTTCGTATTTGCTCCTCCGGCTCATCCGGAGTTATTCAACTTTTGGTGCGATCCACGATCCCGACCTTTGCACCGCATGTTGCTTTCTGCCCCGTCCGTGTGGTCACCCCATCGGTGAACAGTAAGCAGCCGGCGTGACAGCAAGCGATAACCCAGGGCATGGGACCAAAGGGGATATCAAGGGTTGTGAATCAAGGCTTGGCGCGTCAATATCGCCAAGATTTCCTACCCTGGACGGTCGCCCGAGACGGCCGATTTTGCCATTTTGGCAATCATGACCCCACGTGACGAACCCGTGGTGCCCTGATGCCGGGACCTCAGAGGGAACCAGGTCGGGTGAGGGCTCCAGGGAGTTCGTATGCGAAGCGCATAGGGTTAGTTGCCTCGTCCCTACCTCTGGCGGGTCCGGACGAGGGGTCAATTTTGGAGATTTTGAAGCTAATATCAGTTTGGGCTTAAACAGCCCATTTTCAGCTACCAACTCCTCAGGGATAATGGCGGGGCCATATCTCTGGCTCAGAGTGGAGTTGGGACCTGCCGTTAAGGGAGCATAGGGAGCCACTGTCCGTTGGCCTTGGAGCCCCTTGGTTACCAGGAACTCGCCTGTGGCTAGGCGGGACACCTCCCCCATTGGCAGGGTTTCAGGGTCCGGACGGAGCAGGGCATGGGTTGTGTTTGAGCCCCCGCCCCCACCAGCCACTGAGAGGGTCGGACCTGGGATTGGGATACAAGTTAGGATAGAGTGTCTTTTGTCCTGTGATGCCCTTACCCCAGTCCAGTCTTAACCCCATGTGTACATATCCTGATGTGTTGCTGTACATACTTTCGTTCCCTTGTTGCAGAGTGGCAAGGATCCTGAAACGCTTTGTCACATGACACGAGCGTATTGATGCCCTTGTGAGCGTAGTGCTTTGCCTGCCTGCTCACTTGTGCGTGTCACCGCAGCGTCCCGTGGCCGGCCCCCCACGGAAACGCGTCACTAGTTAGACCCCCCCTTGTTAGGCCTCCCTAGTTAGACCCCCCCTTGTTCGGCCCCCCCTTGTTAGGCCCTACCTTGTTTGGCCCCCCCGTGTTAGACCCCCCTTGTTAGAACCCCCTTGTTAGACCCCCCTTGTTAGGCCCCCCTTGTTAGACCCCCCTTGTTCCACCCCCCCTTGTTAGACCGCCCCTTGTTAGACCTTCCCTTGTTACGCCCCCCCTTGTTAGACCCCCCTTGCTAGAGCCCCCCTTGTTAGGCTTCCTCTTGTTAGGCCGCCCCTTGTTAGGCCCCCCCTAGTTAGACCCCCCCTTGCTAAGCCCCCCTTTGTTAGACCCCCCCTTGTTAGACACCCCTTTTTAGGCCCCCCCTTGTTAGACCCCCCCTTGTTGGACTCCCCTTGTTAGACCCTTTGTTAGGCCCCCCCTTGTTAGAACCCCCTTGTTAGAAACCCCCTTGTTAGACCCCCCCTTGTTAGACCGCCCCTTTTTAGAACCCCCTTGTTAGACCTTCCTTTGTTGGGCCCCCCCTAGTTGGACCCCCCCGTGTTAGACATCCCCTTGTTAGACCCCCCCTTGTTAGCCCCCCTAGTTGGACCCCTCCTTGTTAGACCCCCCTTGTTAGGCCCCTCCTTGTTAGGCCCCCCTTGTTAGACCCCCCCTGGTTAGAACCCCCTTCTCAGATCCCCCCCTTGTTAGACCCCCCCTTGTTGGACGCCCCCTTGTTAGGCCCCCCTTGTTAGACCCCCCCTTGTTAGACCCCCCTTGCTAGACCTCCCCTTGTTAGACCCCCCCTTGTTAGACCCCCCTCGTTAGACCCCCCTTGTTAGGTCGCCCCTTGTTAGACCCCCCCTTGTTAGACCCCCCCTTGTTAGACCTCCCTTCGTAGACCCCCCCTTGTTAGATGCCCCTTGTTAGACCGCCCCTTGTTAGACCCCCCTTGTTAGACCCCCTTGGTTAGACCCCCCCTTGTTAGGCCGCCCACTGTCAGGCCCCCCCTAGTTAGGCCGCCCCTTGTTAGACCCCCCTTGTTAGACCCCTTCTAGTTAGACCCCCCCTTGTTAGACTCCCCTTGTTAGACCCCCCCTTGTTAGGCCCCTCCTTGTTAGATCCGTCCTGGTTAGACCCCCCTTGTTAGACCCCCCCCTTGTTAGGCCCCCCCTTGTTGGACCCCCCCTTCTTAGACCCCCGTTGTTAGATCCCCCGTTGTTAGACCCCCCTTGTTAGACCCCCCCTTGTTAGACCCCCCCTTGTTAGACCCCCCCCTGTCAGGCCCCCCCTAGTTAGACCCCCCCTTGTTAGAGAAAAAGGGGGTCTAACAAGGGGGGGTCTAACAAGGGGGGGCCTAAGAAGGGGGGGCCTAACAGGGGGGCTCTAACAAGGAGGGGTCTAACAAGGGAAGGCCTGACAAGGGGGGGTCTAACAAGGGGGGCTCTAACAAGGGGGGGCCTAGGAAGGGGGGGTCTAACAGGGGGGCCTTGTCCGACCCCCCCTTGTTAGACCCCTCCTTGTTAGGCCCCCCCTTCTTAAACCCCTCCTTGTTAGGCCCCCATTTGTTAGACCCCCCCTTGTTAGACCCCCCTTGTTAGACCCCCCTTGTTAGACCCCCCCTTGTTAGGCCGCTCCTTGTTAGAAGCCCCCTTGTTAGACCCCCCCTTGTTAGACCCCCTGCTAGATCCCCCCTTGTTAGACACCCCTTGTGCCACCCCCCTTTGTTAGACACCCCCTCGTTAGCTCCCCCTTGTTAGACAACCTTTTGTTAGAGCCCCCTTGTTGGACCCCCCTTGTTAGGGCCCCCCTAGTTAGACCCCCCCTTGTTAGACCTCCCCTTGTTAGACCCCCCTTGTTAGGCCCCCCTAGTTAGAGCCCCCCTTGTTAGGCCTCCCCAGTTAGACCCCCCCTTGTTCGGCCCCCCCTTGTTAGGCCCTACCTTGTTTGGCCCCCCCGTGTTAGACCCCCCTTGTTAGAACCCCCTTGTTAGACCCCCCTTAATAGGCCCCTTTGTTAGACCCCCCTTGTTCCACCCCCCCTTGTTAGACCGCCCCTTGTTAGACCTTCCCTTGTTAGACCCCCCTTGCTAGAGCCCCCCTTGTTAGGCTTCCTCTTGTTAGGCCCCCCCTTGTTAGGCCCCCCCTAGTTAGACCCCCCCTTGTTAGGCCCCCCTTTGTTAGACCCCCCCTTGTTAGGCCCCCCCTTGTTAGGCCCCCCCTTGTTAAAACCCCCCTTGTTAGACCCCCCCTTGTTAGACCGCCCCTTTTTAGACCCCCCCTTGTTAGACCTTCCTTTGTTGGCCCCCCCTAGTTGGCCCCCCCCATGTTAGACCCCCCTTGTTAGACCCCCCCTTGTTCCCCCCCCCCCTTGTTAGACCCCCCCTTGTTCGACCGCCCTTGTTAGACCCCCCCTTGTTAGACCCCCCCTTGTTAGACACTCCTTGCTAGACCCTCCCTTGCTAGACCCCGCCTTGTTAGACCCCCCTTGATAGACCCTGCCTTGTTAGATCCACCTCGTTCCATCCCCCCTTGTTAGACCCCCCCCTGTTAGACCCCCCTTGTTAGACCCCCCCTTGTTAGACCCCCCTTGTTACATCCCCTTGTTGGACCCCCCCTTGTTAAGGCCCCCCTTGTTAGACCCCCCTTGTTAGACCCCCCCTTGTTAGAACCCCCCTTGTTAGGCCCCCCCTTGTTAGATCCCCCTTGTTAGAACCCCCTTGTTAAGCCCCCCTTGTTCGACCCCCCTTTTTAGACCCCACCTTGTTAGGCCCCCCCTTCTTAGACCCCCCCTTGTTAGACCCCCCTTGTTAGACCCCCCCTTGTAGGACCCCCCTTGTTAGACCCCCCTTGTTAGACCCCCCGTGTTAGGACGCCACTTGTTAGTACCCCCCTTGTTAGACCCCCCCTTGTTAGACCCCCCTTGTTAGACCCGCCCTTGTTAGAACCCCCTTGTTCCAACCCCCGTTGTTAGACCCCCCCTTGTTAGGCCCCCCCTTGTTCGACCCACCCTTGTTAGACCCCCCTTGTTAGAGCCCCCTTGTTGGCCCCCCCTCTTAGGGCCCTCCTTGTTAGACCCCCACTTGTTATATCCCCCTTGTTAGACCGCACCTTGTTAGACCCGTCCTTGTTAGACCTTTCCTTGTTAGGCCCCCCCTTGTTAGACCTCCCCTTGTTGGAACCCCCCTGTTAGACCCCCCTTGTTTGAACCCCCCCTTGTTAGACCCCCCCTTGTTAGGCCCCCCTTTGTTAGACCCCCCCTTGTTAGACCCCTCCTTGTTAGGCCGCCCCTTGTTAGACCCCCCCTTGTTAGACTCCCCTTGTTAGATCCCCCCTAGTTAGACCCCGCCCTTGTTAGACTCCCCTTGTTAGACCCCCCCTCGTTAGACCACCCCTTGTCAGGCCGCCCCTTGTTAGACCCCTCCTTGTTAGACCCCCTCTTGTTAGACCCCCTCTAGTTAACCCCCCCCTAGTTAGACCCCCCCTAGTTAGACCCCCCTTGATAGACCCCCCCTTTTTAGGCCCCGCCTTGTTAGACTCCGCGTTGTTAGACCCCCCCTTGTTAGAACCCCCTCGTTCCACACCCCCTTGTTAGGCCGCCTCTTGTTAGACACCCCCTTGTCAGACCCCCCCTTGTGAGACCCCCCTTGTTAGAACCTCCCCTGGTAGACCCCCCTCGTTCCACATCCCCTTGTTAAGCCCCCCCTTGTTAGACCCCCCCTTGTTAGACCCCCCTTGTAAGACCCCGCCTTGTTAGACCCCCCTTGTTAGACCCCCTTGTTAGACCCCCCCTTGTTAGGCCGCCCCTTGTCAGAACCCCCCTTGTTAGACCCCTCCTTGTTAGATCCCCCCTTGTAAGACCCCCCTTGTTAGATCCCCCCTTGTTAGACCCCCCTCGTTCCACAACCCCTTGTTAGGCCCCCTCTTCTTAGACCCCCCCTTGTTAGACCCCCCTTGTTAGACCCCGCCTTGTTAGACCCCCCTTGTTAGACGGCCCATGTTAGACCCCCCCTTGTTAGGCCGCCCCTTGTCAGAACCCCCCTTGTTAGACCTCCCCTAGTTAGACCCCCCTTGTTAGACCCCCCCTTGTTAGACCCCCCTTGTTCCCCCCCCCTTCGTTAGACCCCCCCTTGTTAGGCCCCCCTTGTTAGACCGCCCCTTGTTAGACCCCCCTTGTTAGAGCCCCCTAAATGGACCCCCGCTTGTTAGGGCCCCCCTTGTTAGACCTCAAGTTGTTGGTTCCCCCTTGTTAGGCCCCCCCTTATTAGACCTCCCCTTGTTAGACCCCCCCTTGTTAGACCCCTCCTTGTTAGACCCCCCTTGTTAGACCCACCCTTGATAGACCCCCCTTGTTAGACCCCCCCTTGTTAGATCCTCCCTTGTTAGACTCCACTTGTTATAACCCCCCTTGTTAGACCCCCCCTTGTGAGACCCCCCCTTGTTAGGCCCCCCCTAGTTAGACCCCCCCTTGTTACACCCTCCCTTGTTAGACCCCCCCTTGTTAGGCCGCCCCTAGTTAGACCCCCCCTTGTTAGGCCCCCCCTTGTTAGACCCCCCCTTGTTAGACCCCCCTTTTAGACCCCCCCTTGTTACACCCCCCTTGTTAGACCCCCCTTGTTAGCCCTCCCTTGTTAGACCCCCCCTTGTTAGACCGCCCTTGTTAATCCCCCCTTGTTACACCCCACTTGTTATACCCCCCCTTGTTAGACGCCCCCTTGTGAGACCCCCCCTTGTCAGGCCCCCTCTAGTTAGACTCCCCCTTGCTAGCCCCCCCCTTGTTAGACCCCCCCTAGTTAGACCCCCCCTTTTAGACCCCCCGTTGTTAGACCCCCCCTTGTTAGACCCCCCTTGTTACACCCTCCCTTGTTAGGCCGCCCCTTAGTAGACCCCCCCTTGTTAAACCCCCCCTTGTTAGATCCCCCTTTGTTAGGCCCCCCCTAGTTGGACCCCCCCTTGTTAGACCCCCCTTGTTACACCCCCCCTTGATAGGCCGCCCCTTGTTAGGGCCCCCATTGTTAGACCCCTCCTTGTTAGAGCCCTCCTTATTAGACCCCCCCTTGATAGACCCCCCTTGTTAGACCCCCCCTTGTTAGATCCTCCCTTGTTAGACTCCACTTGTTAGACCCCGCCTTGTTAGGCCCCCCCTAGTTAGACCCCGCCTTGTTAGACCCCCCTTGTTAGACCCACCCTTGTTAGGCCGCCCCTTGTTAGACCCCCCCCTGTTAGACCCCCCCTTAATAGACCCCGCTTGTTAGAACCCCCTTGTTACACCCCCTTTGTTCGACCCCCCCTTGTTAGACCCCCCTTGTTAGACCCCCCCTTGTTAGACCCCCCTTGTTCCGACCCCCCTTGTTAGACCAACCCTCTGTAGGCCCCCCCTTGTTGGACCCCCCCTTGTTAGACCCCCCTTGTTAGACCCCCCCTTGCTGGACCCCCCCTTCTTAGACCCCCCTTGTTGGACACCCCCTTGTTAGAGCCCCCCTTGTTAGGCCGCCCCTTGTTAGACCCCCCCTTGTTAGCTCACAAGGGTTGGAAACTCAGCCGCTGGATGACCCCGCCCACAGCCATCGCAACCATTGCATCCTTCCATGTCCAAGCCGTCTTGCATATCGTACACTCGCCTTGCTTATTTGTACAACAGCCAGCGTCCACGTCCATGAGGGAAGCGCTGCTACTCTCCACCTGCCACCTGAACCCACCCAATCAGGCTCCTCTGTCACGAGTAACCCCCCGGGCTCAGACCCCAACCCAGAGACGCGCCCAGGGCGCTCCATCAATACGCACGCGGCCGCAAAACGCACGCCACCACACTGCATGCACCACCTACCCCTGATTACTGCCCACACGGTGCGATCACAGAAGGGTCACGCTGGCACTCATTGGGCCACGTTTCAGCTCAGGGCTGTACTGACATAAGGACGTTCAAAGTCAACTATATACAGGCAGCGAGGGAGCTGCTGTCCACGCCGGTGGCCAGAAAGGAGTGGGAGGGGGAACCTGCTCTGCTGTAGTACCACGTGCTGTGGTGAAAAGGGGGGGGGGTCTCGGGGCGGGGGCACATAGGTACCCGAATACACTGGATACCTCAAGAGTCAGGTAGGTAGGTATCTTCGGGAGCCCGGGATGCCTCCTTTGACAGTGCAGGAAGAGGGTCTTACCAAGGGGACATCCTGTCCCTCCCACTGCCCTAGGTCAGGTGCCTCTTAAGCCGCTCCCGCAGGTGCTTGGGAAGGCAGTGTCGCGGCCACCCGGCCCAGGTGTCCCTGGTGGGAGGGTGTCCCCACATGTGTCCATGGGTAGGGCCACATGCCCCCTCCTTTGGGCGGCAGCTCTGGGGGCTGCCCAGCCGTGTGGAGTATCTCTCACCACAAGGCGTATTGCTCCCGCTTGTCTACGGTACGACCGCCCTACCCTTGTGGCTTGAGTTGCGGGGCCGCTCCGCTGGCGGGCGACCCCCTCCTGGACTGTGTACCGGCTCGCCTGTCACCGGTTGCTTCCATGGCTCCGGGTGACGTTTGCCATGGTCCCCGATGCAGCCTGGCCGGGCTTGGACCAGTGGCCTTGGAGTACCGCTCCTGCCACTGGCCCGGTGGGTCGGCTGGGTCGCCCCAGTGTCCGACCCATGGGGTGTTGGTTCTCTCCTGTCCCTCGGCCGCCCTACGTGTGTGCGGTGTCCTGGGCCACTTGGCTCCTGTTCACCGGTGTGCCAGCTCGGTGCGTTGCGTTGCGTCTGCGGTGTCCAGGGCCACTTGGCTCCTGTTCACCGGTGCGCCCGCTCGGTGCGTTGCTTTGCTTGTGCGGTGTCCTGGGCCACTTGGCGCCTATTCACGGGTGTGCCCGCGTGGTTTGTCGCGTTGCGTGTGCGGTGTCCTGGGCCACTTGGCTCCTGTTCACCGTTGCGCCCGCTCGGTGTCTTGTGTTGTGTGTGGGCTGTCCTGGGCCACTTGGCTCCTGTTCATCGGTGTGTCCGCTCGGTGTGCTGCTTTGTGTGTGCGGTGTCCTGGGCCATTTGGCTCCTGTTCACCGATGTGCCTGGCCGTGGTGTCACGCCCCTTTGTTGTCCCCGGTGCTTGCGCGTGTGCGGTGTCCTGGCCCAGGTGGCGCCTGGTCACCGGCGTGCGCGCTGTGTGCGGTGTGCGTGTGCCGTTGGTGGTTGTGTCTCTCTTCCCCCCCCCCTAAATTTTTTTCTTTTTTCCATGCCTTCTGGTTTTTTTTTTCCTTTTAAAAAAATAAATAATTTTTCTTTTCAAAATTTACAAAGAAGGGGGCGTGCCTACACTGCAGGCACAGGCATGGGCAACTGGTGCAGTGGTGCAATAGTGTCGCGTTCTCTGGCGTGTGTCGTCGGTGCTGTGGTGGCAGCCGCGCCCCAGGGGTGCCACTCGCGCGTCCTGATGTACACGCGTATGGGTCAGGGTGGGTTTGGTTAGGTGCCTCTTTGCTTTAGGTGCTGGCTGGTTAGGTGGCCGTGCGGGCTGTGGGTGTGGGCTGTGGCTACGTTGCTCCCTTGGCGGGCCTGGCAACGACGCAAGCCCCGACTGTCCCGTCGCGCGATCGCAGCAGAAGAAAAATAAAATTACGAGAAAAAGACGCGCCGCCAGCAGAAATAAAGCGAAAAATTGTCTTTTCCGACCTCAGAAACCCCCCCAACAATTTTACGCCGCTGTTTGGCGAGGTCGCAAAATATAGGACACTCACCGAAAAAGACGAACAATAGAGTCGCGACGGCGAAGAAACTGAGCGTTGCTTGCCCCAAACCACCTAGCAAAGTGCGTGCCCTAGGCGCTAGGGACTTGTGCGCGCCCCAAAACAACCCACACATAGACAACAACAACGCCACCGGCCGCCGACAAGCAAGTATGTTATGTGCCGCGCACCGCGAAAAACCAACGAAACAAACACAACGCGGAAAGAGGTAGACAAGGAGAATAAATAGGTAACGAACCGCACCACGGTGGAGATATGCAACAAGTACACGACCAAGCAATGCAAGCCCGCTCATGTAGGAAATACGCGCGAAGGGGATCACAACAAAAAGAGCAAGAGGCCGCACATGTACCCAAGTATGTTGAATGTCGTGCATGAAAAATACACACAAGCAACAACAACGCCACCGGCCGCCGGAAAGCAAGTATGTTATGTTATGTGCCATATGTTGTGTGCATAACGCCGTAACAAGCGCAAAACAAGTAACGTGATAAGCAACGCCAAAGTGCGCCGCCACGAAAAGCGCAACGGAAACCGCACCGGCAAGGAAAACCAACAAGAGGTGGCACCGAAAGAACGCCTATGCTCACCCCCACTCGCATAGGGAAAGAAAGGTATGCCCGCACGCGCATGCCCGGAACGCCGCAAGGCCATCACCGCCGCGGACGAGCAGCATGGTATGAAGGGACAAACAGGGAGGAACAAAAAGACCACCGAGGTAAAGCACAACACAACAAAAAAAAAAAAAAAAAAAAAAAAAAAAAAACGAAGCATACACACGTGACTAGTGGGGTCCAAGTATGTTGCCACGCTACGCTACGTAACCGAGACGTGCCCACCGCCCACCCGCACGCCCGCTTATGTAGGAGGCGAAGGGGAGCGAAAGGGAACAAAAGGTATGCCGCCGCATGCAAACGAATAGTAGACAAGCCACACACCGCCACCAAGAACGCAAGTATGTTACCATGTCGTGCCACGTCGCCAACCGCGGAGTTGCGTGGGTTAGAACACACAAATAGCCAGGGAGGGGGACAGGAAGAGCAAACACACAAATAGCATAGCGCCGGCGAGTGCCGGGTCCCAACAAACACACGTGCACGCACCCATGTTCTATCCTCACAGGTCCCGAAGAGAAGCGTATGCTCGTGTCGTCCGGGCGTCCGGGCGTTAAAGTAGGGTTGTCATAGACGCTTAGGCAAGTATTGCGTCGTGCCGTCGTCACACATAAGCGAACGCCCGACAAGGCGGGAGGACTAGAACACGTTAAGGTAGTGGGGAAAGAGGCAGGTATGTTGAATGTCACGCCGCGCACGCGGAACGGACGACGAGAAAAGGTAGCGACCAAAGGGGGGTGGACACAAGCCGGGAGCAAATGGGGCGATAAACCTACACGCAAGCCGGTCGCACACGAATGTCGCATGACGTACCAGCCAGCTCGAGGTGCCGTGTCGCGACAAAACCGCCGCCGCCGCACGCTTGCTTACGCACCCTTCTCTCCCTACGCAGGTTCAAAAGAGGAAGCCCGGGCCGACAAGAAAAAAGACAGAGACACGCAACAAAGCGGAGGCAGGGAAAAAGTGCCAGGGAGAGGGGTAGAGGAAAGGGTAAAGAGCAACGAAGCCGCGAAAGGAACAAGGGGAAGCCAGCGAACGAGCAAGGGGCGCACACAGAGGAGGGGACACGGCGGGCACACGGCGAGCACAACACCGCACCGAGACACCGGAGAGGGGAGCACCGGAGGACCAAGGAAAGAGCAGCACCACGCACCACGACACGCACGGCACAGGCACCACACACACCGCACACACCCAACGAACCCCGGCAACCCACCCAGCAGTGGGCGGGCAGACGGGAGAGGGACAGCGCCTGACCCCAAGCGCCCCTCACCATGGTGGAAGGCACCCCCCCCGGGGACGCCTTTCCGCCACCCCCACAGCGAGCAACGCCGGCCCGCAAGGGCGCACGCTGTGGGGCCGGTGCCGGGCCCCCACGCCCACACCGACCGCACCCGGGACACGCGGGTCGCGGAACCCTCGCTGCACGCTCCGGAGGACGGGCAGCCGGGGGAGGGACAGCGCCTGGCACCAAGCGCCCCTCACAACGACGGAAGGCAGCCCCCCCCGGGGACGCCCTTCTGCCACCCCCACAGCGAGCAACGCCGGCCCGCAAGGGCGCACGCCGTGGGGCCGGTGCTGGGTCCACACGCCCGCATCGACCGCACCCGGGACACACGGGTCGCGGAACCCTGGCTGCACGCTCCGGAGGACGAGCGGCCGGGGAGGGACGGCGCCTGACACCAGGCGCCCCTCACAACGGTGGAAGGCACCCCCCCCGGGGACGCCCTCCCGCCACCCCCACAGCGAGCAACGCACCAACGCACCAACGCACCAGCCACGGGACATCCGCACCCCGCCCCCTGCTCTTAGACACAGCGACATAGCAATGGCGGAACCCGCGGCACCACGCAAGACACGCCCCCGATCTCCGACGCTGGACGAAGCACACGAGGTCATCAGGGCGCTGGGACTCAGAGACGGCGAAGGAGACCCCCCACAAGAGGACGCGGGCACAGACTCCGACCTGGAGGCATTGCCGGAGCCCCCCGCGGGGGGCGCGCCCGCGGAACCTGCGCCGCCGGCGGGCAGCGTATCCGCGATCTGCCCCGCGTGGAAACGGGGCCATTGCACCGGCGAAGGCTGGTGCCCCAGACAGCACCCCCAGCCCGATGCCGACGACGGAGCGTTGCCCGAGGTGAAGCCCGCGGCCGCACGCGCCGCCCTACGCTACGGGGTGACGCAGGGCTGGATCCTGGATGAGACCGCGCGCGGCAGCGTGAACATCCAGGAGGCCGTCGACCGCGTCACCCACGCGGGACAGGCGGCGGTGGCCCTGCACACCCGGGGCCGCCACGGTGGACCCGCAGAGGGGATCATTGTGGATCCCTCGGGAATGGTGCTGGTCCTGGCGGCGGACATGGCCCGAGGGGTGCTCCACGTGTCCCGCGTGCGGCGGGCGTGCCCACAGTGGACCATCCAGGTGTACACCCCCCCGCGGGCGTGGCCCTTTTCCACATGGGCGGTGCTCGCCGTCATGTGGCACCTGGCACCAGAGGACGCCCCCACAGGGACCGCGGAGGACATCGCCCGGGACCTCCACACCTGGCCGGCCGACCAGGAATACCCCTGGCGCAGGCCCCGGGGCGGCCTCCCGGTGGCACCAGCGGCGGAGGGGCTCAGCCTCGCGGCAACCCTCCAACGACACCCCGACAAGTATGCACGCCACTTCCTGCAGACGGGCACGGTCCCGGCCGCCCCGCCAGACTCCGAGTGGCGATGGGACGCAGGGGTGGCGCAACCACTGCCGGGCCCCTGGACCCTCCCGTTGTGGTACTTACCAATGGGCACCTTGGCCCACGCCACCCAGGCCGTCAAGGGGGCTTTCCCGCAGCCGCCCCTCCCCGGCGTGGCCCTGCTCCGCAGCCTGCAGGCGGGGGCCGCCTGGGTACGGTGGAGGGAAGGGAAGGGGCGCTCGAGCCCCTATTTCCCCATGGTCCAAGGCCAGGCGCTGATTCATGCCGAGGGCATGGGGACCGTGGAATGGGGGGCGATTGTGCCCGGCACGGCGTGCAGGTGGATCACGGCGGCCGCCCCACAGCCCATGCGGTCGCCGCCGGCGTGCCACCGCCTCCTACGGATGGTCCCCTCATTGGCCCCCCGGCACGCCTTTACAAGGGACGTGTGGAAAGCCGTACTGAGCCACACCAGGGAGTGGCTGACGAACCCGGGTACGCGGTACCCGCCGGGACCGGTGCTCGAACAGCTCACGGCCCCCACACCCGGGGTCCTCCACGCCCTACACAGGGCGTCGGCCCTCACGAAGCAGCTCAACGACGAAGTGCTGGACCTGGCGCTGGAGCCGCTGCGGGTGCTCTACCCGCAGGCACACATCCCACCCGCGGGCACGTCCAACCGCCTAGGCCGCCTGGGGTTGCAGCGCCGCGTCGAGGCCGCGCACCCAGGAGGCGTGGTGGAACAGTGGCTAACGCTCCGCAATCCGTCCGCTGCGGAGGGCCACTGGTACCTGCACCAGCTCCTCTTCCAGCCACGGGCAGCCCCGGAACACCGCCGGCAGGACCCGTACCACACGCACCCGGAGCGCCGGGGCGCGCAAAACTACCCGCAGCCACTCCCGCCCGCCCTCCCGCCGGGGCAGGGCCCGGAGGCGCTACAGCGGGGTCCCCCGCTCGACACCGCCACCACGGTACAGCAGTGGGGAGGCGACGATGCGAGCGGTGCCGAACCGGACTGCACGAACTGCGGAGCGGTGGCCTGGATGGCAGCCTGCAGGCACCTCACCCGAGATACCACGGGACTCCGGCAGTACAGACCCACGGACCGCACGGCGCTGGCGTCCGCGGTCGCGGCCGTCACCATGGGTCCGGTGGCGGCGTGGCCGGCGCAGCTGCTGCCCCACGTCCCCTGCCGCGACACGCGGCCCCGACGGCCGGCCGCGACACACGAGCCGACGGCGCCCCTCACGGCGGAGCAACTATACGTCGTCGCGGCGGCTTTGCTAGCAGACGGCGGGGAGAGCTTCGTCCACCACCACGGCCCGGCGCAAATTGCGGGATGCATACAAGGGCCCCAGCGCGATGCATCAGACCCGTGGCATGCCACACTCCGCGGGCGCACCCGCGTCTGGGGTGCGGGCGATGGCGCACCCCCGCCCGGGCCTAAGCAGGGGGAGGCGCTGGTACTGCAGACGGCAGCATACCAAGCCATCGTACACGGCCACGCCGGAGGGTACCGGTCACACGTCCTGGCCGGAGGCCGATGGGCGGTCTGGCACAGCACCGCCAGGCAAGGGGCATTCCCGCCCCTGTCCCACGTCGACTGGCGACAGGGGCCCACCCAGGCCTACTACATGTCGGCGGACCCCTGGCCGCTGGCGGTCCTGCTGCACACGGTCAGCGCCCCCAACAAGAGGCAGGAACCGGGGTGGGTCAACCCCCCCGCACTGGTGTGGAGCCCCGACCAGGAGGAGCATCTACGGGCCGCGTGGCAGGGAGACACCATCAGGGCCACGGACGTCCCGGACCTCCACGCGGGGCCCATCACACACGCCCGCCCAGCGGCTACCCTGGCGGTGGCCCAACGGGGGCAGCAGAACCCACAGTGGGTGGTCTGCATGTTCAGCCCGGCGGACGCGCACGTCGTCGTCTGCGACCCTGAACGCCTGCCGGGGCCCGAAGCCGTGATCCGCGTGGCAGACTGCACACGCATGATCATCAAGGCGCTGCGGGAGGGCGAACACCACGCCCTCCTGCTCCAGGTCAGGCTGAAGGACAACGCCCGGGCGGCGAGGCCGGGAGTGTGGCCGGCAGCGGCGCACCCCGCCGACCTGGAGCTCCAGCTGGCGGTCCCGACCACGGTGTACCACTGGCTACAAGCCTTCCACGACCTGCGGTGGAGGAGCAAACCCGACCGCCAAATCGGCTCCACGCACTGGCAAACGTGGCTGCAAGCAGACGTGCAGCGCGATGCCATCCGAGGCCTCGGGCCCGCGCCCGCGACGCGAGCCCTCGATGCGGCGGCCCCGGGCCGCTCGCTGGCACCACACAGGGTGCCGCTGGCCAACCTGCCCTTCGAACCAGCGGCGGAGGGCGCCATTCGAAAGTCGGTGCAGCTCCCCCCGGCGCGAGGGGCCACGGAGCCGACGAAATGCCCCCTGTGTGCGGACAAGTACTACACCAGCGGGGCGATGCTGGAACACCTGGCGTGGCACGCGGTGCACGCTGCGGCCCCGGCGGACGGCAAGGAGGCGGCCGCCAACATCCTGCAGGGGAGAGCACGGAGGTCCCCGTGGCACGCCCCGTACACCCGGCGCCCCCCGCCCCAGGCAGCCGACCACGCAGATGGAGGTGAGGAGGCACCCGGGGCGGCCCCGGGGGCCGGCGGTGCGGCCCCACCAGGGCCCATGTCCATCCCCGCGGGGCTGGCCCCCCTGGCCCCCCTGACTCCCCCGGTCCCCCGGGCCCCCTTGTGGGCCCCGCTGGGAACGGGCTCAGCGGATGCGGCGCACCCAGATGCCCTGGCGGCACCAGCGAACCCGGCGGCGATGCCGACGCGGGATAGCTGACTCCAGGAGGACATGGCGGGCGACGCCCTGTGGCTCCTCTCGTGGAACCTGCGCAACGGCCTCGTGCCGCCAGACCGGTCCCTCCGGGACACACTCCGGCGGCGCAGGGGGCCGGCGGCCTGCACCGACAAGGAGCACCTCATCACCGGCATGCTGCCCCAGGAGGGGGGCTTTGCCATCATGCTCCAGGAAACGGGGATCGCCACCAGGGCGCAGGAGATGCACGTGGCCGCGGCGCTCCGGGACAAGGGGTACACCGCCTACTTCAGCAGCCGGCTGGCGGAGACGGGGGCCACCTCCACCTCGAGAGGGGGGGGCCTCCTCACCGCGGTCAGCAGCAAGTACGTGGCGGAGCACGAGGTGCTCAGCTTCACGGAAATTGTCCCCGGGAAAGCCGCGGCCCTGGAGATCCGCACGGACGGGGGAGGCCTCACCCTCATCAACGTCCACGGACCGCAAGCAGGTTGCTCCCCGTGGGCGGGACGGGCGGCGTTCTGGGCCGACATACAAATGTATGCCACGGCACGCAGCCTCGGCGGGAGACACCCGGTGATCATCGCCGGTGACACCAACATCTACATGGATGTCCCCGCCAACCCGGCCACGGAGCATTTCCGAGCGGGCTGGGAAGCCTGCGGCTTCCGAAGAGCCGCGGCGGGCGGAGAGGAGGACATGACCCCCACGCTCTACCCGTCCCAGCACAGGGTGGACACTTTCCTGGTCAACGAGCCCCTCCTGCCGTGGTCCCTGCGGGAGAGCGTCTGGGCTCGCGGCATGGCACACCCCCAGGTGGTCGGCTCGGACCACCTCCCGGTCCGCCTGGCCCTGCCGGGCCTCCTCAGCGCAGCGGGGCACGCGGCGATGCCCACCCCCTACAGCCACACGGAAGGCCGCCTCCTCCCGTACGACGCCGAGGCCGCGCCCGTCCAACACTGCCTGTGGGCGGCGGTCACCGCCGCGCAGGATGAACCCTCACTGGCGCCCTGGCTGGGTCCCGCAGAGCAGCACGACTACGGGTCCATGCCCGCGGCTGCGGTGGACAAGGTGTTCGAACACCTCCACGCGACGCATGACGCCCTGGCGCGCGTGGTGGGACGCCGGCAGCCGTCTCCGGCGGGAACGGACCCGGCGGAGGGGGACCCCCCGGAGAGCGGAAAGCAGCTCCAGGCAGCGGTCCTCCGCTATAACACCCTGGCAGCGCGCGCCCCGGCAGCGTACCAGGCGGACGCGGCCAGGCATGGCATCCGGTCCGAGGCGGCGCTCCGGCTCACGGAGGAACTGCAGAGTGTGTCGCCCGGGTTCCGCCCGACCACGCAGGGCCAGCTGCAGGAGGAGCTGGAGAGGCAAGCAGCCGCCCTCGAGGAGGACATTCGCCAGCTCCGCGCCCTCCTGGCGGCAGACCGCAAGCGCGCCATCAAGGAAATCTGGCGCCGCCACGCCCCCGACATCGCCCAGCGGTGGAAAGCCGTGCGGGGAGCCATAGAGGTAGAGGCCCCAGGCCCGTCAGGCCTCTGGAACGTGCGGGTTCCCAACACCCAAACGCTCCTCACGGAGGCCCGCGACGTGATGTTCGCAGTTCGCGCCTTCTGGCGAGAACTGTATGACAAACGCCCGGTGGACCTCCCGGGTTTCCAGGCGGTCCTCGGCCGCCACGTCCCCCGGGTCCCTGAGGGAGCCTGGACACAGGTCCAGCAGTACTCCATGCAGGACCTGAAGTCCGCCCTGGACAAGGCCGATGGCAAGGCCCCGGGCCCAACCACGTGGAGGCCCGCTTCATCAAGGCCCTCCCGGCACCCGTCCAGTGGCTCCTGATCCACTCCTACCGGGCCATCCTCCGCGGCGCCCCGCCACCGATGCACTGGAGGGACGCGCACATCTGGCTCAGCCCCAAGGTACCGGGCTCTGCCAGACTGGACGACTACAGGCCCATAGCCCTGGGCCAGCTGGACATGAAGCTGCTCACGGGCTGCCTCACCCAGCGCATCACGGAGGTGCTCACACGGCACGGGGTGGTCAGCGACTGGCAGCAGGGGGCCCTCCCTGGCTCCAACACAGGCCCCCCGCTGTTCATGGCGCAGCGGCAGCTCCAGCGGGGAAGGCCCAACTACGTCTTCTCCTTCGACGCCCGCAAGGCCTTCGACACCGCCCCACACGGCGCCCTCCACCTCATCCTGCGCCACCTCTCCGTGCCGCCGGACGTCATTGACCTCCTGCTCTTCCTCCACACGTGCGCCAGGCTGCGCATCGTCACAGCACACGGGCTAACGCAGCCCGTCTACATGCTACGCGGCGTCCGGCAGGGCAACCCCGAGAGCCCCCTGCTGTACGCGCTCCTCCTGGAGCCTCTACTCAGGGCACAGGGGCACCGCCTGCGCCCGCCGGGAGGAGCCGAGCACGGCCTCATCCAGGCCTATATCGACGATTTGCTGGTGGTGGCCCACACGCTGCAGCACTTCGTCGAGGGCGTGGAGGCGGTGGCCGCGTACCTGGGGATGATGGGCATGGAGCTCAACCCCCGCAAGTGCGCCATGGCCACCACGGAGGGGGTCCCGGGCCTGCACCTACGCCTCTGCCCCCACCTGGAAAACCCGTGGTACTGGGTACCAGCGGCGGACTCCGTCCCCTACCTGGGACTCCAGCTGCAGCCGGACGGGGAGTTCTCCCCGCAGCGCAAGCACCGGCTACGCCTGGCGGCAGTGCACCACTGGTGCCTTAACACCCTCGCGCCACCGAAAGTTGTGCAGGACGTCATCCTGGCGATCCTCGGAGGGGTGACGCAGTACGTCGCCCCTTTCATCGCCGACGACTCCGACACTGCACGCCACCTGGACCACATCACGGTCCAGGTCGCGAAGGACAGGGCACGATACGCCTTCGACGCCTCGCGGGACAGCCTGCAGGATGACCGGACCCTGGGGCTTACACGGGTGCCCACGCGGTGCCAGCAGGCAGCGGTGGCCCTCGTGGGTACACTCGTCCACCACCGCGCAACCTCCGTGCGCGCGGAGGTCACCAAGATGTTCTGGGAGATAGCCGGCGCGCACGGAATATGCCCTGAGGTGCACTACCCCGTCCCGGAGTTCGCAACTCTGGCGGGAGGCGACTGGGTCCAGCGCATACCCCGGGCCCTGGACGCCCTGGGAGTGGGGATGTACAACCCCATCGAGTGCCCCAGGGCGGCTCATGTCCAACTACAGTCCCCGCCGGGCAAAATCGTCACGCTGCGCACCGCCAAGCTGCGACACCGCGACACGTGCCGCCTGACGGTGCCACACGCAACGCCGTGGCATGGGCACCACGGGCCACGCCACCCCTTCCCCGACAACGACGATCCGTGGCCGACGGCGGTGCGGGAGTGCCTCGACCAATGCGCCGATGAACACCTCCATTATTGCCGCCATGAGCAAGGGCCCACCAACCACCCCGGGTGGCGCGATGCCCTGGCCCACCTCTTCCACACCACCGGCACGCGGGACCCCCGCCTGAGACTCGTCCACCCCACGAGGGCTAAGCAGGACGCCCACACCGGCCCACGGGTGACCCCAGACGGCCTGCACCTCCACGTCGGGGGCTACCGCCGCCGGAACGGCCTGTCCCCCCCCACGCGGGGGGCGGCGTACCACCCGCCGGCGGCCCTCATGTACATCCTCCGCGACGTACTCGCGGAAAGCGAGCACCAAGAGCCCAACGCGGACGTGGCGTGGCCAGAGCCCTTACGCCCCCGGCCGCGCCGCGCACGCGGAACGGGCGACGAGAACAGGTAGCGACCAAAGGGGGGTGGAAACAAGCCGGGAGCAAATGGGGCGATAAACCTACACGCAAGCCGGTCGCACATGAATGTCGCATGACGTACCGGCCAGCTCGAGGTGCCGTGCCGCGACAAAACCGCCGCCGCCGCACGTTTGCTTACGCACCCTTCTCTCCCTACGCAGGTTCAAAAGAGGAAGCCCGGGCCGACAAGAAAAAAGACAGAGACACGCAACAAAGCGGAGGCAGGGAAAAAGTGCATGCTAGGGAGAGGGGTAGAGGAAAGGGTAAAGAGCAACGAAGCCGCGAAAGGAACAAGGGGAAGCCAGCGAACGAGCAAGGGGCGCACACAGAGGAGGGGACACGGCGGGCACACGGCGAGCACAACACCGCACCGAGACACCGGAGAGGGGAGCACCGGGGGACCAAGGAAAGAGCAGCACCACGCACCACGACACGCACGGCACAGGCACCACACACACCGCACACACCCAACGAACCCCGACAACCCACCCGGCAGTGGGCGGGCAGACGGGAGAGGGACAGCGCCTGACCCCAAGCGCCCCTCACCATGGTGGAAGGCACCCCCCCCGGGGACGCCTTTCCGCCACCCCCACAGCGAGCAACGCCGGCCCGCAAGGGCGCACGCTGTGGGGCCGGTGCCGGGCCCCCACGCCCACACCGACCGCACCCGGGACACGCGGGTCGCGGAACCCTGGCTGCACGCTCCGGAGGACGGGCAGCCGGGGGAGGGACAGCGCCTGGTACCAGGCGCCCCTCACAACGGTGGAAGGCAGCCCCCCCCGGGGACGCCCTTCCGCCACCCCCACAGCGAGCAACGCCGGCCCGCAAGGGCGCACGCTGTGGGGCCGGTGCTGGGTCCACACGCCCGCATCGACCGCACCCGGGACACACGGGTCGCGGAACCCTGGCTGCACGCTCCGGAAGACGAGCGGCCGGGGGAGGGACAGCGCCTGGCACCAAGCGCCCCTCACAACGGTGGAAGGCAGCCCCCCCCGGGGACGCCCTTCCGCCACCCCCACAGCGAGCAACGCCGGCCCGCAAGGGCGCACGCTGTGGGGCTGGTGCTGGGTCCACACGCCCGCATCGACCGCACCCGGGACACACGGGTCGCGGAACCCTGGCTGCACGCTCCGGAGGACGAGCGGCCGGGGGAGGGGCAGCGCCTGACACCAGGCGCCCCTCACAACGGTGGAAGGCACCCCCCCCGGGGACGCCCTTCCGCCACCCCCACAGCGAGCAACGCCGGCCCGCAAGGGCGCACGCTGTGGGGCCGGTGCTGGGTCCACACGCCCGCATCGACCGCACCCGGGACGCACGGGTCGCGGAACCCTGGCTGCGCGCTCCGGAGGACGAGCAGCCGGGGGAGGGACAGCGCCTGACACCAGGCGCCCCTCACAACGGTGGAAGGCAGCCCCCCCCGGGGACGCCCTTCCGCCACCCCCACAGCGAGCAACGCCGGCCCGCAAGGGCGCACGCTGTGGGGCCGGTGCTGGGTCCACACGCCCGCATCGACCGCACCCGGGACACACGGGTCGCGGAACCCTGGCTGCACGCTCTGGAGGACGAGCGGCCGGGGGAGGGGCAGCGCCTGACACCAGGCGCCCCTCACGACGGTGGAAGGCACCCCCCCCGGGGACGCCCTTCCGCCACCCCCACAGCGAGCAACGCCGGCCCGCAAGGGCGCACGCTGTGGGGCTGGTGCTGGGTCCACACGCCCGCATCGACCGCACCCGGGACACACGGGTCGCGGAACCCTGGCTGCGCGCTCCGGAGGACGAGCAGCCGGGGGAGGGACAGCGCCTGACACCAGGCGCCCCTCACGACGGTAGAAGGCACCCCCCCCGGGGACGCCCTTCTGCCGCCCCCACAGCGAGCAACGCCAGCCCGCAAGGGCGCACGCTGTGGGGCCGGTGCTGGGTCCACACGCCCACATCGACCGCACCCGGGACACACGGGTCGCGGAACCCTGGCTGCACGCTCCGGAGGACGGGCGGCCGGGGGAGTGACAGCGCCTGACACCAGGCGCCCCTCACAACGGTGGAAGGCACCCCCCCCGGGGACGCCCTTCCGCCACCCCCATAGCGAGCAACGCCAGCCCGCAAGGGCGCACGCTGTGGGGCCGGTGCTGGGTCCACACGCCCGCATCGACCGCACCCGGGACACGCGGGTCGCGGAACCCTAGCTGCACGCTCCGGAGGACGAGCGGCCGGGGGAGGGACAGCGCCTGACACCAGGCGCCCCTCACAACGGCGGAAGGCAACCCCCCCGGGGACGCCCTTCCGCCACCCCCACAGCGAGCAACGCCGGCCCGCAAGGGCGCACGCTGTGGGGCTGGTGCTGGGTCCACATGCCCACATCAACCGCGCCCGGGACACACGGGTCGCGGAGCCCTGGCTGCACGCTCCAGAGGACGAGCGGCCGGGAGAGGGACAGCGCCTGACACCAGGCGCCCCTCACAACGGTGGAAGGCACCCCCCCGGGGACGCCCTTCCGCCAGCCCCACAGCGAGCAACGCCAGCCCACAAGGGCGCACGCTGTGGGGCCGGTGCTGGGTCCACACGCCCGCACCGACCGCACCCGGGACACACGGGTCGCGGAACCCTGGCTGCACGCTCCGGAGGACGAGCGGCCGGGGAAGGGGCAGCGCCTGACACCAGGCGCCCCTCACAACGGTGGAAGGCACCCCCCCCGGGGACGCCCTTCCGCCACCCCCACAGCGAGCAACGGCGGCCCGCAAGGGCGCACGCTGCGGGGCCGGTGCTGGGTCCACACGCCCGCATCGACCGCAGCCGGGACACACGGGTCGCAGAACCCCGGCTGCGCGCTCCAAAGGACGAGCGGCCGGGGGAGGGACAGCGCCTGACGCCAGGCGCCCCTCACAACGGTGGCAGGCACCCCCCCCGGGGGCGCCCCTCCACCACCCCCACAGCGAGCAACGCCGGCCCGCAAGGGCGCACGCTGTGGGGCCGGTGCTGGGTCCACACGCCCGCACCGACCGCGCCCGGGACACGCGGGTCGCGGAACCCTGGCTGCACGCTCCGGAGGACGAGCGGCCGGGGGAGGGACAGCGCCTGACACCAGGCGCCCCTCACAACGGTGGAAGGCAGCCCCCCCGGGGACGCCCTCCCGCCACCCCCACAGCAAGCAACGCCGGCCCTCAAGGGCGCACGCTGTGAGGCCGGTGCTGGGTCCACACGCCCGCATCGACCGCACCCGGGACACGCGGGTCACGGAGCCCTGGCTGCACGCTCCGGAGGACGAGCGGCCGGGGGAGGGGCAGCGCCTGACACCAGGCGCCCCTCACAACGGTGGAAGGCACCCCCCCGGGGACGCCCTTCCGCCAGCCCCACAGCGAGCAACGCCAGCCCACAAGGGCGCACGCTGTGGGGCCGGTGCTGGGTCCACACGCCCGCACCGACCGCACCCGGGACACACGGGTCGCGGAACCCTGGCTGCACGCTCCGGAGGACGAGCGGCCGGGGGAGGGACAGCGCCTGACGCCAGGCGCCCCTCACAACGGTGGAAGGCACCCCCCCCGGGGACGCCCTTCCGCCACCCCCACAGCGGGCAGCGTCGGCCCGCAAGGGCGCACGCTGTGGGGCCGGTGCCGGGTCCACTGCCCGCATCGACCGCGCCCGGGACACGCGGGTCGCGGAACCTGGCTGCACGCTCCGGAGGACGAGCGGCCGAGGAAGGGACAGTGCCTGACACCAGACGCCCCTCACAACGGTGGAAGGCAGCCCCCCCCGGGGACGCCCTTCCGCCACCCCCACGGCGAACAACGCCGGCCCGCAAGGGCGCACGCCGTGGGACCGGTACTGGGTCCACACGCCCACATCGACCGCGCCCGGGACACACGGGTCGCGGAACCCTGGCTGCACGCTCCGGAGGACGAGCGGCCAGGGAAGGGACAGCGCCTGACACCAGGCGCCCCTCACAACCGTGGAAAGCACCCCCCCCGGGGACGCCATTCCGCCAGCCCCACAGCGAGCAGCGTCGGCCCGCGAGGGCGCACACTGTGGGACCGGTGCTGGGTCCACACGCCCGCATCGACCGCGCCCGGGACACACGGGTCGCGGAACCCTGGCTGCGGGCTACGGAGGACGAGCGCGGCCGGGGGAGGGACAGCGCCTGACACCAGGCGCCCCTCACAACGGTGGAAGGCACCCCCCCGGGGACGCCCTTCCGCCACCCCCACAGCGAGCAACGCCGGCCCGCAAGGGCGCACGCTGTGGGGCCGGTGCTGGGTCCACATGCCCGCATCGACCGCACCCGGGACACGCGGGTCGCGGAACCCTGGCTGCACGCTCCGGAGGACGAGCGGCCGGGGAAGGGACGGCGCCTGACACCAGGCACCCCTCACAACGGTGGAAGGCACCCCCCCCGGGGGCGCCCTCCCGCCACCCCCACAGCGAGCAACGCACCAACGCACCAACGCACCAGCCACGGGACATCCGCACCCCCCCTGCTCTTAGACACAGCGACATAGCAATGGCGGAACCCGCGGCACCACGCAAGACACGCCCCCGATCTCCGACGCTGGACGAAGCACACGAGGTCATCAGGGCGCTGGGACTCAAAGACGGCGAAGGAGACCCCCCACAAGAGGACGCGGGCACAGACTCCGACCTGGAGGCATTACCGGAGCCCCCCGCGGGTGGCGCGCCCGCGGAACCTGCGCCGCCGGCGGGCAGCGTATCCGCGATTTGCCCCGCGTGGAAACGGGGCCATTGCACCGGCGAAGGCTGGTGCCCCAGACAGCACCCCCAGCCCCATGCCGACGACGGAGCGTTGCCCGAGGTGAAACCCGCGGCCGCACACGCCGCCCTACGCTACGGGGTGACGCAGGGCTGGATCCTGGATGAGACCGCGCGCGGCAGCGTGAACATCCAGGAGGCCGTCGACCGCGTCACCCACGCGGGACAGGCGGCGGTGGCCCTGCACACCCGGGGCCGCCACGGTGGACCCGCAGAGGGGATCATTGTGGATCCCTCGGGAATGGTGCTGGTCCTGGCGGCGGACATGGCCCGAGGGGTGCTCCACGTGTCCCGCGTGCGGCGGGCGTGCCCACAGTGGACCATCCAGGTGTACACCCCCCCGCGGGCGTGGCCCTTTTCCACATGGGCGGTGCTCGCCGTCATGTGGCACCTGGCACCAGAGGACGCCCCCACAGGGACCGCGGAGGACATCGCCCGGGACCTCCACACCTGGCCGGCCGACCAGGAATACCCCTGGCGCAGGCCCCGGGGCGGCCTCCCGGTGGCACCAGCAGCGGAGGGGCTCAGCCTCGCGGCAACCCTCCAACGGCACCCCGACAAGTATGCACGCCACTTCCTGCAGACGGGCACGGTCCCGGCCGCCCCGCCAGACTCCGAGTGGCGATGGGACGCAGGGGTGGCGCAACCACTGCCGGGCCCCTGGACCCTCCCGTTGTGGTACTTACCAATGGGCACCTTGGCCCACGCCACCCAGGCCGTCAAGGGGGCCTTCCCGCAGCCGCCCCTCCCTGGCGTGGCCCTGCTCCGCAGCCTGCAGGCGGGGGCTGCCTGGGTACGGTGGAGGGAAGGGAAGGGGCGCTCGAGCCCCTATTTCCCCATGGTCCAAGGCCAGGCGCTGATTCATGCCGAGGGCATGGGGACCGTGGAATGGGGGGCGATCGTGCCCGGCACGGCGTGCAGGTGGATCACGGCGGCCGCCCCACAGCCCATGCGGTCGCCGCCGGCGTGCCACCGCCTCCTACGGATGGTCCCCTCATTGGCCCCCCGGCACGCCTTTACAAGGGACGTGTGGAAGGCCGTACTGAGCCACACCAGGGAGTGGCTGACGAACCCGGGTACGCGGTACCCGCCGGGACCGGTGCTCGAACAGCTCACGGCCCCCACACCCGGGGTCCTCCACGCCCTACACAGGGCGTCGGCCCTCACGAAGCAGCTCAACGATGAAGTGCTGGACCTGGCGCTGGAGCCGCTGCGGGTGCTCTACCCGCAGGCACACATCCCGCCCGCGGGCACGTCCAACCGCCTAGGCCGCCTGGGGTTGCAGCGCCGCGTCGAGGCCGCGCACCCAGGAGGCGTGGTGGAACAGTGGCTAACGCTCCGCAATCCGTCCGCCGCGGAGGGCCACTGGTACCTGCACCAGCTCCTCTTCCAGCCACGGGCAGCCCCGGAACACCGCCGGCAGGACCCGTACCACACGCACCCGGAGCGCCGGGGCGCGCAAAACTACCCACAGCCAATCCCGCCCGCCCTCCCGCCGGGGCAGGGCCCGGAGGCGCTACAGCGGGGCCCCCCGCTCGACACCGCCACCACGGTACAGCAGTGGGGAGGCGACGATGCGAGCGGTACCGAACCAGACTGCACGAACTGCGGAGCGGTGGCCTGGATGGCAGCCTGCAGGCACCTCACCCGAGATACCACGGGACTCCGGCAGTACAGACCCACGGACCGCACGGCGCTGGCGTCCGCGGTCGCGGCCGTCACCATGGGTCAAGTGGCGGCGTGGCCGGCGCAGCTGCTGCCCCACGTCCCCTGCCGCGACACGCGGCCCCGACGGCCGGCCGCGACACACGAGCCGACGGCGCCCCTCACGGCGGAGCAACTATACGTCGTCGCGGCGGCTTTGCTAGCAGACGGCGGGGAGAGCTTCGTCCACCACCACGGCCCGGCGCAAATTGCGGGGTGCATACAAGGGCCCCAGCGCGATGCATCAGACCCGTGGCATGCCACACTCCGCGGGCGCACCCGCGTCTGGGGTGCGGGCGATGGCGCACCCCCGCCCGGGCCTAAGCAGGGGGAGGCGCTGGTACTGCAGACGGCAGGATACCAAGCCATCGTACACGGCCACGCCGGAGGGTACCGGTCGCACGTCCTGGCCGGAGGCCGATGGGCGGTCTGGCACAGCACCGCCAGGCAAGGGGCATTCCCGCCCCTGTCCCACGTCGACTGGCGACAGGGGCCCACCCAGGCCTACTACATGTCGGCGGACCCCTGGCCACTGGCGGTCCTGCTGCACACGGTCAGCGCCCCCAACAAGAGGCAGGAACCGGGGTGGGTCAACCCCCCCGCACTGGTGTGGAGCCCCGACCAGGAGGAGCATCTACGGGCCGCGTGGCAGGGAGACGCCATCAGGGCCACGGACGTCCCGGACCTCCACGCGGGGCCCATCACGCACGCCCGCCCAGCGGCTACCCTGGCGGTGGCCCAACGGGGGCAGCAGAACCCACAGTGGGTGGTCTGCATGTTCAGCCCGGCGGACGCGCACGTCGTCGTCTGCGACCCTGAACGCCTGCCGGGGCCCGAAGCCGTGATCCGCGTGGCAGACTGCACACGCATGATCATCAAGGCGCTGCGGGAGGGCGAACACCACGCCCTCCTGCTCCAGGTCAGGCTGAAGGACAACGCCCGGGCGGCGAGGCCGGGAGTGTGGCCGGCAGCGGCGCACCCCGCCGACCTGGAGCTCCAGCTGGCGGTCCCGACCACGGTGTACCACTGGCTACAGGCCTTCCACGACCTGCGGTGGAGGAGCAAACCCGACCGCCAAATCGGCTCCACGCACTGGCAAACGTGGCTGCAAGCAGACGTGCAGCGCGATGCCATCCGAGGCCTCGGGCCCGCGCCCGCGACGCGAGCCCTCGATGCGGCGGCCCCGGGCCGCACGCTGGCACCACACACGGTGCCGCTGGCCAACCTGCCCTTCGAACCAGCGGCGGAGGGCGCCATTCGGAAGTCGGTGCAGCTCCCCCCGGCGCGAGGGGCCACGGAGCCGACGAAATGCCCCCTGTGTGCGGACAAGTACTACACCAGCGGGGCGATGCTGGAACACCTGGCGTGGCACGCGGTGCACGCTGCGGCCCCGGCGGACGGCAAGGAGGCGGCCGCCAACATCCTGCAGGGGAGAGCACGGAGGTCCCCGTGGCACGCCCCGTACACCCGGCGCCCCCCGCCCCAGGCAGCCGACCACGCAGATGGAGGTGAGGAGGCACCCGGAGCGGCCCCGGGGGCCGGCGGTGCGGCCCCACCAGGGCCCATGTCCATCCCCGCGGGGCTGGCCCCCCTGGCCCCCCTGACTCCCCCGGTCCCCCGGGCCCCCTTGTGGGCCCCGCTGGGAACGGGCTCAGCGGATGCGGCGCACCCAGATGCCCTGGCGGCACCAGCGAACCCGGCGGCGATGCCGACGCGGGATAGCTGACTCCAGGAGGACACGACGGGCGACGCCCTGTGGCTCCTCTCGTGGAACCTGCGCAACGGCCTCGTGCCGCCAGACCGGTCCCTCCGGGACACACTCTGGCGGCGCAGGGGGCCGGCGGCCTGCACCGACAAGGAGCACCTCATCACCGGCATGCTGCCCCAGGAGGGGGGCTTTGCCATCATGCTCCAGGAAACGGGGATCGCCACCACGGCGCAGGAGATGCACGTGGCCGCGGCGCTCCGGGACAAGGGGTACACCGCCTACTTCAGCAGCCGGCTGGCGGAGACGGGGGCCACCTCCACCTCGAGAGGGGGGGGCCTCCTCACCGCGGTCAGCAGCAAGTACGTGGCGGAGCACGAGGTGCTCAGCTTCACGGAAATTGTCCCCGGGAAAGCCGCGGCCCTGGAGATCCGCACGGACGGGGGAGGCCTCACCCTCATCAACGTCCACGGGCCGCAAGCAGGTAGCTCCCCGTGGGCGGGACGGGCGGCGTTCTGGGCCGACATACAAATGTATGCCACGGCACGCAGCCTCGGCGGAAGACACCCGGTGATCATCGCCGGTGACACCAACATCTACATGGATGTCCCCGCCAACCCGGCCACGGAGCATTTCCGAGCGGGCTGGGAAGCCTGCGGCTTCCGAAGAGCCGCGGCGGGCGGAGAGGAGGACATGACCCCCACGCTCCACCCGTCCCAGCACAGGGTGGACACTTTCCTGGTCAACGAGCCCCTCCTGCCGTGGTCCCTGCGGGAGAGCGTCTGGGCTCGCGGCATGGCACACCCCCAGGTGGTCGGCTCGGACCACCTCCCGGTCCGCCTGGCCCTGCCGGGCCTCCTCAGCGCAGCGGGGCACGCGGCGATGCCCACCCCCTACAGCCACACGGAAGGCCGCCTCCTCCCGTACGACGCCGAGGCCGCGCCCGTCCAACACTGCCTGTGGGCGGCGGTCACCGCCGCGCAGGATGAACCCTCACTGGCGCCCTGGCTGGGTCCCGCAGAGCAGCACGACTACGGGTCCATGCCCGCGGCTGCGGTGGGCAAGGTGTTCGAACACCTCCACGCGACGCATGACGCCCTGGCGCGCGTGGTGGGACGCCGGCAGCCGTCTCCGGCGGGAACGGACCCGGCGGAGGGGGACCCCCCGGAGAGCGGAAAGCAGCTCCAGGCAGCGGTCCTCCGCTATGACACCCTGGCAGCGCGCGCCCCGGCAGCGTACCAGGCGGACGCGGCCAGGCATGGCGTCCGGTCCGAGGCGGCGCTCCGGCTCACGGAGGAACTGCAGAGTGTGTCGCCCGGGTTCCGCCCGACCACGCAGGGCCAGCTGCAGGAGGAGCTGGAGAGGCAAGCAGCCGCCCTAGAGGAGGACATTCGCCAGCTCCGCGCCCTCCTGGCGGCAGACCGCAAGCGCGCCATCAAGGAATTCTGGCGCCGCCACGCCCCCGACATCGCCCAGCGGTGGAAAGCCGTGCGGGGAGCCATAGAGGTAGAGGCCCCAGGCCCGTCAGGCCTCTGGAACGTGCGGGTTCCCAACACCCAAACGCTCCTCACGGAGGCCCACGACGTGATGTTCGCAGTTCGCGCCTTCTGGCGAGAACTGTATGACAAACGCCCGGTGGACCTCCCGGGTTTCCAGGCGGTCCTCGGCCGCCACGTCCCCCGGGTCCCTGAGGGAGCCTGGACACAGGTCCAGCAGTACTCCATGCAGGACCTGAAGTCCGCCCTGGACAAGGCCGATGGCAAGGCCCCAGGCCCCAACCACGTGGAGGCCCGCTTCATCAAGGCCCTCCCGGCACCCGTCCAGTGGCTCCTGGTCCACTCCTACCGGGCCATCCTCCGCGGCGCCCCGCCACCGATGCACTGGAGGGACGCGCACATCTGGCTCAGCCCCAAGGTACCGGGCTCTGCCAGACTGGACGACTACAGGCCCATAGCCCTGGGCCAGCTGGACATGAAGCTGCTCACGGGCCCCCTCACCCAGCGCATCACGGAGGTGCTCACACGGCACGGGGTGGTCAGCGACTGGCAGCAGGGGGCCCTCCCTGGCTCCAACACAGGCCCCCCGCTGTTCATGGCGCAGCGGCAGCTCCAGCGGGGAAGGCCCAACTACGTCTTCTCCTTCGACGCCCGCAAGGCCTTCGACACCGCCCCACACGGCGCCCTCCACCTCATCCTGCGCCACCTCTCCGTGCCGCCGGACGTCATTGACCTCCTGCTCTTCCTCCACACGTGCGCCAGGCTGCGCATCGTCACGGCACACGGGCTAACGCAGCCCGTCTACATGCTACGCGGCGTCCGGCAGGGCAACCCCGAGAGCCCCCTGCTGTACGCGCTCCTCCTGGAGCCTCTACTCAGGGCACAGGGGCACCGCCTGCGCCCGCCGGGAGGAGCCGAGCACGGCCTCATCCAGGCCTATATCGACGATTTGCTGGTGGTGGCCCACACGCTGCAGCACTTCGTCGAGGGCGTGGAGGCGGTGGCCGCGTACCTGGGGATGATGGGCATGGAGCTCAACCCCCGCAAGTGCGCCATGGCCACCACGGAGGGGGTCCCGGGCCTGCAGCTACGCCTCTGCCCCCACCTGGAAAACCCGTGGCACTGGGTACCAGCGGCGGACTCCGTCCCCTACCTGGGACTCCAGCTGCAGCCGGACGGGGAGTTCTCCCTGCAGCGCAAGCACCGGCTACGCCTGGCGGCAGTGCACCACTGGTGCCTTAACACCCTCGCGCCACCGAAAGTGGTGCAGGACGTCATCCTGGCGATCCTCGGAGGGGTGACGCAGTACGTCGCCCCTTTCATCGCCGACGACTCCGACACTGCACGCCACCTGGACCACATCACGGTCCAGGTCGCGAAGGACAGGGCGCGGTACGCCTTCGACGCCTCGCGGGACAGCCTGCAGGATGACCGGACCCTGGGGCTTACACGGGTGCCCACGCGGTGCCAGCAGGCAGCGGTGGCCCTCGTGGGTACACTCGTCCACCACCGCGCAACCTCCGTGCGCGCGGAGGTCACCAAGATGTTCTGGGAGATAGCCGGCGCGCACGGAATATGCCCTGAGGTGCACTACCCCGTCCCGGAGTTCGCAACTCTGGCGGGAGGCGACTGGGTCCAGCGCATACCCCGGGCCCTGGCCGCCCTGGGAGTGGGGCTGTACAACCCCATCGAGTGCCCCAGGGCGGCTCATGTCCAACTACAGTCCCCGCCAGGCAAAATCGTCACGCTGCGCACCGCCAAGCTGCGACACCGCGACACGTGCCGCCTGACGGTGCCACACGCAACGCCGTGGCATGGGCACCACGGGCCACGCCACCCCTTCCCCGACAACGACGATCCGTGGCCGACGGCGGTGCGGGAGTGCCTCGACCAATGCGCCGATGAACACCTCCATTACTGCCGCCATGAGCAAGGGCCCACCAACCACCCCGGGTGGCGCGATGCCCTGGCCCACCTCTTCCACACCACCGGCACGCGGGACCCCCGCCTGAGACTCGTCCACCCCACGAGGGCTAAGCAGGACGCCCACACCGGCCCACGGGTGACCCCAGACGGCCTGCACCTCCACGTCGGGGGCTACCGCCGCCGGAACGGCCTGTCGCCCCCCACGCGGGGGGCGGCGTACCACCCGCCGGCGGCCCTCATGTACATCCTCCGCGACGTACTCGCGGAAAGCGAGCACCAAGAGCCCAACGCGGACGTGGCGTGGCCAGAGCCCTTACGCCCCCGGCCCCATGCGCCGATGCCGTTGTGGCTGGTGACCACAGACGACCAGTGCACCCAAGCGGCGGGACAAGCGCAGCTCCGGGCCGAGTGGGTGATAGTGCAAGTGGGGGCAGGCCAGCCCGAACCCCGTGGACTCCCCCGTGGCACCGCCCTACTGGTGGCTACGGGGGTGCCGCACGACCCACACATGGCGGTGCACGCGCTGGAGGACCGTCCGGAGGACACAGGACACTTGGTGGTACACCAGCGCGGAGGCCCGGCGTGGCTCAAGGAACATGTGACGGCGCTACGGTCCTGGGCAAGCACCATCGCCGGAGCGGAGATCCGGCTGCACGACCACCCGGCGATCAGCCCAGGCGACACCAGGGCGCTGAGCATGGACCAACTGACCCACAGCCACCCCGACGTCCGGTGGCACTCCACCGACCTCAACGCGGGGTGGCTCAGCCCCACCGGATACTACTGGATCCCGGAGGCCTGGGGACACACCTCCTCTGACGCATCCGGGGGCGGACCCTGCAAACACGCCACCAGCGTCGCTCTCGCCGCCGACCTCACCCGCACGTGGGCGGTGGCCATCTCGGGCACGGTGCCTGACGGAGAGGGGGTGGCCGCCTCCCTCCCCCTACATTACGGTGCACACAGACCATGGGTCCACACGGTGGACGCCGAGGTCATCCTCCACCTCCTACGGCACGCAGATCGCGAGCGAACCACGGGGGTCCCCGCGGGCGCAGCGAAGGTGGTCAACCAGATGCCCCTGAGGTGGCTCCGGGACGGCCTGTGCGCGCGGGGGCAACACGCCGGGCACCCGTTCTGGTACGTCCGAGCCACCTCGCACCACAGTGACGCCCTACTGCACAAGGCGGACTGGGCGGCGTCCCAGGACACCGTCTTGCAGAACACGCCCCCGGACCCTGGCCACGCCCAACTCATCGTCGCCGGCCGTGACGGCCATCTCGATCTACGGCCCCCCACGATGCGGGTGCTCGGCGAGGTCGCACAACGGGCGCAGACGGACCATGCGCTGACGCACCGGGGACACACACCTCTGGGCGCGGCCCACGCCACGTCCTACGTCCACGCCCGGGACCTCACCGCGGCGGCCACCAACCGCCGGGCGCTGCGGGCCCGAGACGGCCACACGCCGGTGCAGCGCAGGCTCCGCGTCCGGAAGGAGCGGCTCTCCGGCGTCGCCATCGTCCCGCAGCCGTGCCTTTTCTGCGGCGGCCCGGAAGAGACCCCGGTGCACATGCACGTGGGCTGCACCCACTCGCGGCTCCTCTGGCCCCACTACCGCCAGGCGGTGCACGAGGCGGCCCGCCACCTCCCACCTGGGGACAAGGCCCTGTGGGTGGCCTCGTGGCGCTCCGCAGGCGCCACGTGGACAGAGGTGTTCTGCTCCGGACTGGTGCCCGAGGACGCGGAGGCGCAGCTCCGCGCCATAACCCGATACGACCCGCCGGGAGGGACCTCGGTGGACGACTTCCTCCACCACATGCTCCGGCTAGGGGACTTCGCGTGGGAGCTTCGCAACCACCGGCTGGAGCAACTCCTCCGCGACCCCCTAAGCGCGGCGGCCCGGGCGCACCGGTGGCTCACTGCGGCGGAGGGCGACCACCCTCCCCCTCCCCCGCGCCCTGACAAGGACTTCGTAGCCTCCCTCCGTGTTGTGAATGGCACTCTGGAGTGCCCACTCCAAGAGGGCCCCCACCCGTATCAGGACCTGCCGGGGGGGTTCTCGAGGCACCTGCAAGACGCCCTTTTCCCACCGTGGATCATCGGGCGCGGCTCCATGACCGCATGGGAGGCGCGCATCGTGGGAGAGGAGTGGGCGCGGGAGTGGGGCCGGTGGTGCGCCGCCACGCGCGCCCCGGAGACCCCTGCGCAACGATACGCCGCCATCCCGCTCCGGGGGTGGGGGCCGGACACCCGGCCGAGACCCACCATGGTCCGAGGGGCGGGACCTGACCACCCCTGGGACGCGGCGACAGGGGGATGGCTGCAGGCGGCCCCAGGGCCGCAAACGGGATGGGCTGGGGACGTATCCTCACTCGTCAGGACGCCCGTCCCGCCCCGCATCGTCCTTCACACCGCCAACGTGCTCCGGGCCACGGAGATACGCACGTGGGGACACGCTGCGGCCACCGTCCGGTGGCAACCCCCAGAGGACGGGGCCACCCAACTCACCGTGGCGCACTTCAAAGCGGGGGGGCCGGTATACGACGACGCCCTGTCCCGGCTGGGCGACACACAGGGGCCCTTGCTCGTCATGTTCCCCACCGGTATCGCAGCCGCGCTGCGCCAGGAGCTGGACGGCTGCGAAGGGCTGCGAGTGGGGTGGGAAGCGGTCGCGGACGGCACCCTGCTGGCCCTCCTCCACAGGGACACCGCGAACGGGTGCCAATGGGACGCGCTGACGCCCCACCTCACCGGGCGCCACGTGTACATGGCGAGCCCCCCCCAGGGGCACCCCCGCCCGTCGTGGGACGACCTCATCGCCGCCTTCCACGACCACGGGATCCTCCCCGGCGACACGTGGCAGGAGGTCCAGCGGAAGACGCTTGGCAAGGACTACCGGCGCCGCGTCCGCGCCCGCTTGCTGGAGATCCGGGACCCCCTCCGACAGAGGTGGGACGACCTCTGGCTCCGCCGTCTCGACCCTTGGTCGCCGCCCTCCCACCTCCCGCACACCTGCCGACTCTGCGGAGAGTGTGACACGGTGTCCTCCGCAGCAGCGACAGGCGCCAACAGGTGCGAGCGGTGCACCCAGGTAGCCGCGTGCCCCTGGCCCGAACCTCCCGCAGGTCCGCGCAGGCGCACAGAGGAGGAGGCCTTGCGCCGGCGCATCGAGGGGGCACACACCCCCTCACACGAACAGGCGGGCCCCGCGGGCGCTGCCCTTCTATGGATCCACGTGCACCTGCGGGACCCCACATCCATTGCGCACCTGTCGCACGTGTTCGCCCCC
Organism: Eutreptiella sp. 'Long Island Sound 2002'; assembly: GCA_964036045.1. NCBI lineage: Eukaryota > Euglenozoa > Euglenophyceae > Eutreptiales > Eutreptiaceae > Eutreptiella > Eutreptiella sp. 'Long Island Sound 2002'. Next base: position 52,275,824 of record OZ038385.1, read on the forward strand.
TAGCCCCCACCCGCCGCCGCCCTTTGCAGAGCCCGCAGCACCATGCCACGCCGACGGGGGGATGGGCCGGGGCACGCCAGGGCCCGCCGCAGAGCGCAGGAGGCGGCCGTCCGGGGCCTGGTGGCGGACGCGGTGGCGGAGGCAAAAGGAGCGCACGCTGCCGCACGGTGCGACCTGGAGGGCAGTGCGAGGGCCTTCCTCAACGAGACCGCCCTCCCGGCCGTCCGCGCCCTGAACGGAGCGGGAGCCCCTACGTTGCTCCCGGCAATGCACCGGATCGTGAACGCCGTCCGGCCGGGGCTCATCAGCCCGGAAGCGGCCCTCTACGGGCACTGGATGGAGTGGCGCGAGTCCAATCGGTCGGGCCGGCCCCTGTCCATGGGGGACGCCCTCCGGCTGACGGGAGCGGGGTCTGCCATGTCCCTCCGCAGTAGCGCCCCAGCCCTGCTGCACGCCCTCAGGACGCGCTACCCCGGGGACGCGGCCCCGTACCTGAACCAGGCGCGGGCCACGTACCCGGGGGGAGTGTCCGAGCTGGATGCGGCGCTCCACCTTCTACACCCGCCGGACGAGGACCTGGAGGTGGGCGAGGTCACGGTGTTCGTGGAAGGCGCGGACGAGGCGTCCGCCCGCCCCCGGCCGACCAACCCGGTGTATGACGGCACCGGGCCTACCCCCCCGTACGCCGTCGTCTACGAGGCGTTCCCCAGGGAGCCCACTTGGTGCCCCGCCCTCCCACCGGCGACGCACGCGCCCCGCGGCTGGGCTAACCCAGACCTGTCCCCCCCCCTCTCCAGGACCAGGGGTGCCCACCACAGGGGGCAGGTCCTCTGGCAAGAGTGCCCCGGCACCCCCCCCCTCCTCCTCGTCGTCGCGTCCCGCGGGGGCTCGGGGCGGATCCTGGGGATCACCCCCACCCACCTCTATGGGGCCACACCTGTACCCCGCCCCCCCCTCCCGGCGCCCGCGGCGCGGGACGGAGTACACACCTTCCTGCGCACACAGGAGGTCACCGCCGTTACGGGGGTCCATCTGGTGCGGCTGCCCCCGGCACCGCTCGACGACCCCCGGGGGCCCAGGGCCCCGAGCCCCGTCCCAGACTGGGAGCTGTGGCGCGACGCGTGGGCCGCGTGGCTCCCCCGCCTCCCCTCCCAATGCCGGTGGATGGCCGCGGACCCCCGGCCATGCGGGGCTGACGCCACAGCCGGCCCCCCACCCCCTCCCCCCCCCCCCCCGCAGAGCACCACACGGCACTGCCCACGGCACGGCACTGATGCACCAGGAGGTAGTGGGAAGGGCGCGCCTGCCACCACGCATGCCTACCAGAGTGACAGTAATGGCAGACTCCGATGGGTCCCTCGGGCGGGACGACCGCCACCACCGCCGGTCCCGCTCCCGCTCCCCCGTCTCCTCCCCAGAGTGGACGGGGGAGACCCTCGCGGAGCGCGAGGAGCGGAGGCTGGCGGAGGCGGCGGTGGTCGGACCGCCGCTGCCGGCCCGGGAACCTGGGCCAGCCGAGACGGCCGCCCCCGCCGCCCAAGCGGCCAGCCCCGCCGCCCCGCCCCGCCCTGACGCGCAGGAGGCGGAGACCGCGGCGAGCCACGCCGCGGCCCCGGCCGCGGCCCCCGGCACACCGCCGGCAAGGGGGGCAGCGCAGGAGAGCAAGCAGGGCGCAAGAGGGGTTGCGACGGGCCCTGCACGGGCCGTGGGCGCCTCGCCGACGGCCGCCGCGGCAGCAGCGAAGACCGAGAAGGATGTGCGAGAGTCTGCGACCGCGGCCACGGGCGCCTCGTCGGCGGCCGCCGCGGCAGCGAAGGAGAGTGCGGAGGGCGCGAGAGGGGCTGCGGCCCCTGGCACGCCGCGCAAGCGGGGGAAGAACCCCGCACGGGCCGCGGACGCCTCGCCGGCGGCCGCCGCAGCAGCGGCAGTGGGCAGGGAGAGCGAGAAGTACCGCGCCCACGCCAACCCCGCCCACACCCACACCAGCCCCCCCAAGCCGTACCCCCCCAAGCCCTTCCCCCCGGGGCGGGAGCGGCATGACCGCCCCCCGAAGCGCGAGCGCTCACCGCCGGGCGTCACGCTGCCGCAACTGCAAAGGCAGCGGGACGCCCGGCGAGTGGTCCAGGAAGGGCGCAGCGGCGAGGGGGAGGGGAGCGGCGGACGGCGTGACAGGCAGGGGGCAGGGGAGGGGTCGGGGCACGGGAAGGGCGCGCGGGAGCGCGGGCAGGAGGCCCAGGTGCAGGGGACGGAGCGAGGGGTGGTGGGAGAGCGAGCGGGCCGGGGCGTGGTGGACGAGAGGCGGGACCCGCGACACGGGCAGGGGGTCGGGGAGGGGCCAGGGCACGGGAAGGGTGTTCAGGGGCGCGGGCAGGGTACCCAGGCGCAGGGGGCTGGACAAGGGGGGATGGGAGAGCGAGCGGGCCGGGGTGTGGGGGACGGGAGGCGGGACCCGCGACATGGGCACGGGACCGGAAAGGGGCCCAAGGGCAAGGGCAAGGGCAAGGGCAAGGGCCCCAAGGGACAGGAGGGACGGGGCACGGGAGCCCAGGGGGGAGGGCGGGGCGGGGGGAGGGGGGCAGAGGGCGGGGCACCCCCGCAGCCGGAAGTGCAGCCGGTGAGGTGCATCCCCCCCGGCATCCAACAGATGCCGGCACACCACACCTACCACCACCACCACCACCACCACCACCACCTCTACAACATCGACCCTGACGCCGGCGAGCTCATCCCCGCCCAACCCCCACGACACCAGCACCAGCAAGCCCCCCCCGCGCCGAGGGCGGAGCCGGCGCGGGTGGCCTCGGCGGAGGGGGGACGGGGCGTGGCATCGGCGCCGCAGGTGCAGGAGCAGCGAGGGGGGCCGGCACAGGGGGCGGAGGAGAGCCGGCCGTGGAACGTGGACTGGGGCGCAGTCCCGGACCCGCTGGGGGGGGAGACCCTCCCCCTGGTGGGGGAAGTGTACGGGTGGTTGTGCTGGGCCAACCAGGGGACCTCCAGGAGGTCGCGGAACCGGCCCTTCGATGCCGTGCTCCTCCGGAGGGACGGAGGACACCGGGAGGCACCCCCGGGGGGGTGGGCGGCACCAGAGGACCACGAGAGGGTCCTCAGGTCAGTGATCCGGGCGGCGTGGCCCGACAGGGAGCCGACGTGGCCGGCCTTCCTGGAGGGGGGGGCGGTGCTCCGCATCACGGATGCGGACGCCAACAACTGGCTCCCCCGGGCTCTGCGTAGCGCCCTCGCCCACTGGCGCTACCGCCGGCACAACCCGCCGCCGCCGCAGCCCCAGCCCCCACACAAGCGGCGGCGCAAGTGAAGGCCCAGACGGCGGGCACGGGAGGGGGGGATGGGCCCCCTGACCCACGCCCCCCCCACGGTACGGCACGACGTGCGGGGATGCGCCGCCACCCGCGGGAGGGAGTGCGGGGGCGCCAAGCGCGGGGAGGAACCGGCTGCCCCGCAACCTGCTAACCACTGACCGCTAACCATCAGCCACCCCCGGCCGGCCGGCGCCGCGCGGCAACGGCCGGGGAGGAGAGGGCCCCGGCGAGGGCCTGCGCGGGCATCCAGCTCTCGGTAGGGGCTGGCCCCCGGGACCGGGGCCGCCATGCCGCCCCCGCCCCCCCCCAACGTGCACGACGGAGCAGGAAGGAGGCCGCGCCCCACATGACCCTCCCGTAACCACAGCCCGCTCCGAGGTGACGGAGGGAGGGTGTCAAGTCAGATGAGGCCCCCAGGGGGGCGGTCCACGGGCCGCCCCTCACCCCCCCCACCACGGGGCGGCACTTCAGCCCCGACCGCAAGCGCGCGCCGGAAGGGAGAGCACCGGCGACGCGGAGAGAGCCGGGAAGGAGTACCACAGGCCGCCGCCTGGAACGAGAGCAGGGAGGCCGCGGCGCGACACCCCCCCCCCCCCCCCCCGCCCCCCCGCCGGCCCGCCGGCCGCAGGGGCCCCGGCCCCCACCCCCCGAGGCTGAAGGGACGGACCCCCCCGCCCGAGAGGGGAGCCGGAGTGTGACCCGCCCCGACGCCCCAGCCGCCGGCTCCAATGGGGGCCGCGAAGAGCAAGTGGGCCCGCGCCTGCGCACCGGGACGCCGCGCAGATCGTGCCCAGAGAAGCCGGGTGGGCGCGAACCGGAATGGTATGGGTGGCCACGCCCCCCATGGACAGCACGACGCCAAGGGACGCCCGCTTTGTTACCTACCCAGGGAAGGCGGCCCCGCAACCCGCTAACCACTGACCGATGACCCTCACGGCCACCCCCGGCCGGCCAGCGCCGCGCGGCAACGGCCGGGAGATGAGGGGCCCCAGGGAGGGACTGCGGGAGGATCCGGCACTCGGTAGAGGGGGGCGGGGGAAGGGCGCGACCCCCCTGGCCGATGGCTGGCCCCCGGGGCTGGGACCGCCAAGCCGCCCCCCCCCCCCCCTTTTTTTTGGCCGACAGGGGGCATCGCCAGGGAACCGGAGGGCCCCCCCCCACTCCCCCCCCCCCCCCCTCCCACACAGGCCCGAGAGCAGGCGGGGTGGCCCCCCCCCCCCCCCCCCGCACCCACCCCAGCTGGGGAGCCACAGGCGCGGCCCTCCGCCCCCCCAGGGCCGGGAGGGCGCCCCCACCCACAGGAGGAACGGCGACACGGTAAGGGCAGCGGCGGCTGGACCTGCCCCCGCGAACCCACACCGGCGTGCCGGAGCAACGCGCACAACGGAGCACGAAGGAGGCCGCGCCCCACATGACCCTCCCGTGACCACAGCCCACTCCGAGGGGAAGGAGGGGGGGTTTGCAGGTCAGCCGGGGCCCCCAGGGGAGCGGTCCACGGGCCGCCCCTCACCCCCCCCCGCCCCGGGGCGGCACGTCAGCCCCGACCGCACGCGCGCGCCGGAGGGGAGGGCCAGAAAGGGGTACCACAGGCCGCCGCCCGGAACGAGAGCGGGGAGGCCGCAGCGCGACACCCCCCCCGAGGCAAGGGGAATGGGCCCCCCCACCCGAGAGGGGGGCCGGAGTGTGACCCGCCCCCCCGCTCCGGCCGCCGGCCCACAAGGGGGCCGCGAAGAACAAACGGGCCCACGCCTGCGCACAGGGACGCCGCACAGATCGTACCCGGAGAGGCTGGGTGAACACGAACCGGAGTGGTATGGGGGGCCACGCCCCCCATGGACAGCGCAACGCCAGTGACGCCCGCTTTGTTGCCTGCCCAGGGAAGGCAGAGGGACGGAAAGAGACAGAGCGACCCCCCGCCCTACAGTCAGTCGGCGACCCGGTGGTGCTACTGCCCGCCTCTTACCCCAGTGCACGTCAGTCGGCGATCCAACGCACCCCACCCAGCCCCCTCCCCAGTCCCGACCCCGTGCGCGTGGACTGCGCGTGGACGGCGCACAGCCCCACCCTCAGGGCAGGATACATAGCCGACGACACCCCTCAGAGGCGTAAGAGACTCCCGCGGACGAGGGCACCCCCCCGGGGACGCCCAGCCGCCGCCCCCGCAACCCCAAGCCAAGTAGGGGGGAACCGGGACCGGACCGCCCCCCCCCAAGCACGCCAGACGGAGCACGGGACCGGGGCAGGACACGCGGAGGGGCACGGACCACATGGAACGGCCCTACCAGCGCCCAGTGCCGGGACCACGCGAGATGCGCGCGCCACACCACCCAGCGGGGAGCGGACACCGCGAGAGCGCGAGCGCACACACACGAAAAGGACACGCGGGGACCACCAGAAGGGCAACCGGACCGAGCGCGCGGAACGCACAGACCACCTGGAATGGCGTACCAGCGAGCGAGGGTAAGGGACACCCGGACGGGACGGCCCGCCACACGCAACGCGGGATACGCGGGGCGGGAAGGGGGAAGAAGGGGACACACAACACCAGGTACCGGCCCGAACCCCCCCGAACCGGCCGCGAGCGCCGCGCACACACAGACGGGACACTGCACCCGCCAAGGCAGTAGTGGCGCACAGCGCCACGCCCCAACCCCTAGGCTAGGCAGCCACCGCGCCAGCCCAAGGGGGTCCCACTGGCGACAAGCCAGTAGCACGGGCCCGGCGGCGCCGGTGCCCCGGGCGACCACGCATTAGGGGGGCGACGCAGTGGGTAAGCGCCCGCGGCCACGGCTGCGAATTGATGCACTGACCGGGGAGTGGCGAAACGGGGACGCCGGGGAAGGACGGGGCTCCGAGCTCTGTGAACCCGGGGGACTCCGCCACCAGGCAGGAGGTGCGTCTTGGAGGGCCCCCCACTAGGACCCGGTGGGGAGGATATCACCTGGCCCGACCAGGTGGCCCCCCGGGGCCGAAAGGCGTCTAGTACCCGCAAAATCAAACCTCAAACCTCAAACCTTACGCCCCCGGCCCCACGCGCCGATGCCGTTGTGGCTGGTGACCACAGACGACCAGTGCACCCAAGCGGCGGGACAAGCGCAGCTCCGGGCCGAGTGGGTGATAGTGCAAGTGGGGGCAGGCCAGCCCGAACCCCGTGGACTCCCCCGTGGCGACGCCCTACTGGTGGCTACGGGGGTCCCGCACGACCCACACATGGCGGTGCACGCGCTGGAGGACCGTCCGGAGGACACAGGACACTTGGTGGTACACCAGCGCGGAGGCCCGGCGTGGCTCAAGGAACATGTGACGGCGCTACGGTCCTGGGCAAGCACGGTCGCCGGAGCGGAGATCCGGCTGCATGACCACCCGGCGATCAGCCCAGGCGACACCAGGGCGCTGAGCATGGACCAACTGACCCACAGCCACCCCGACGTCCGGTGGCACTCCACCGACCTCAACGCGGGGTGGCTCAGCCCCACCGGATACTACTGGATCCCGGAGGCCTGGGGACACACCTCCTCTGACGCATCCGGAGGCGGACCCTGCAAACACGCCACCAGCGTCGCTCTCGCCGCCGACCTCACCCGCACGTGGGCGGTGGCCATCTCGGGCACGGTGCCTGACGGAGAGGGGGTGGCCGCCTCCCTCCCCCTACATTACGGTGCACACAGACCATGGGTCCACACGGTGGACGCCGAGGTCATCCTCCACCTCCTATGGCACGCAGATCGCGAGCGAACCACGGGGGTCCCCGCGGGCGCAGCGAAGGTGGTCAACCAGATGCCCCTGAGGTGGCTCCGGGACGGCCTGTGCGCGCGGGGGCAACACGCCGGGCACCCCTTCTGGTACGTCCGAGCCACCTCGCACCACAGTGACGCCCTACTGCACAAGGCGGACTGGGCGGCGTCCCAGGACACCGTCTTGCAGAACACGCCCCCGGACCCTGGCCACGCCCAACTCATCGTCGCCGGCCGTGACGGCCATCTCGATCTACGGCCCCCCACGATGCGGGTGCTCGGCGAGGTCGCACAACGGGCGCAGACGGACCACGCGCTGACGCACCGGGGACACACACCTCTGGGCGCGGCCCACGCCACGTCCTACGTCCACGCCCGGGACCTCACCGCGGCGGCCACCAACCGCCGGGCGCTGCGGGCCCGAGACGGCCACACGCCGGTGCAGCGCAGGCTCCGCGTCCGGAAGGAGCGGCTCTCCGGCGTCGCCATCGTCCCGCAGCCGTGCCTTTTCTGCGGCGGCCCGGAAGAGACCCCGGTGCACATGCACGTGGGCTGCACCCACTCGCGGCTCCTCTGGCCCCACTACCGCCAGGCGGTGCACGAGGCGACCCGCCACCTCCCACCTGGGGACAAGGCCCTGTGGGTGGCCTCGTGGCGCTCCGCATGCGCCACGTGGACGGAGGTGTTCTGCTCCGGACTGGTGCCCGAGGACGCGGAGGCGCAGCTCCACGCCATAACCCGATACGACCCGCCGGGAGGGACCTCGGTGGACGACTTCCTCCACCACATGCTCCGGCTGGGGGACTTCGCGTGGGAGCTTCGCAACCACCGGCTGGAGCAACTCCTCCACGACCCCCTAAGCGCGGCGGCCCGGGCGCACCGGTGGCTCACTGCGGCGGAGGGCGACCACCCTCCCCCTCCCCCGCGCCCTGACAAGGACTTCGTAGCCTCCCTCCGTGTTGTGAATGGCACCCTGGAGTGCCCACTCCAAGAGGGCCCCCACCCGTATCAGGACCTGCCGGGGGGGTTCTCGAGGCACCTGCAAGATGCCCTTTTCCCACCGTGGATCATCGGGCGCGGCTCCATGACCGCATGGGAGGCGCGCATCGTGGGAGAGGAGTGGGCGCGGGAGTGGGACCGGTGGTGCGCCGCCACCCGCGCCCCGGAGACCCCTGCGCAACGATACGCCGCCAATCCCGCTCCGGGGGTGGGGGCCGGACACCCGGCCGAGACCCACCATGGTCCGAGGGGCGGGACCTGACCACCCATGGGACGCGGCGACAGGGGAATGGCTGCAGGCGGCCCCGGGGCCGCAAACGGGATGGACTGGGGACGTATCCTCACTCGTCAGGACGCCCGTCCCGCCCCGCATCGTCCTTCACACCGCCAACGTGCTCCGGGCCACGGAGATACGCACGTGGGGACACGCTGCGGCCACCGTCCGGTGGCAACCCCCAGAGGACGGGGCCACCCAACTCACCGTGGCGCACTTCAAGGCGGGGGGGCCGGTATACGACGACGCCCTGTCCCGGCTGGGCGACACCCAGGGGCCCTTACTCCTCATGCTCCCCACCGGTATCGCAGCCGCGCTGCGCCAGGAACTGGACGGCTGCGAAGGGCTGCGAGTGGGGTGGGAAGCGGTCGCGGACGGCACCCTACTGGCCCTCCTCCACAGGGACACCGCGAACGGGTGCCAATGGGACGCGCTGACGCCCCACCTCACCGGGCGCCACGTGTACATGGCGAGCCCCCCCCAGGGGCACCCCCGCCCGTCGTGGGACGACCTCATCGCCGCCTTCCACGACCACGGGATCCTCCCCGGCGACACGTGGCAGGAGGTCCAGCGGAAGACGCTTGGCAAGGACTACCGGCGCCGCGTCCGCGCCCGCTTGCTGGAGATCCGGGACCCCCTCCGACAGAGGTGGGACGACCTCTGGCTCCGCCATCTCGACCCTTGGTCGCCGCCCTCCCACCTCCCGCACACCTGCCGACTCTGCGGAGAGTGTGACACGGTGTCCTCCGCAGCAGCGACAGGCGCCAACAGGTGCGAGCGGTGCACCCAGGTAGCCGCGTGCCCCTGGCCCGAACCTCCCGCAGGTCCGCGCAGGCGCACAGAGGAGGAGGCCTTGCGCCGGCGCATCGAGGGGGCACACACCCCCTCACACGAACAGGCGGGCCCCGCGGGCGCTGCCCTTCTATGGATCCACGTGCACCTGCGGGACCCCACATCCATTGCGCACCTGTCGCACGTGTTCGCCCCCTAACCCCCAGCCGCCGCCGCCCTTTGCAGAGCCCGCAGCACCATGCCACGCCGACGGGGGGATGGGCCGGGGCACGCCAGGGCCCGCCGCAGAGCGCAGGAGGCGGCCGTCCGGGGCTGCTGGCGGACGCGGTGGCGGAGGCAAAAGGAGCGCACGCTGCCGCACGGTGCGACCTGGAGGGCAGTGCGAGGGCCTTCCTCAACGAGACCGCCCTCCCGGCCGTCCGCGCCCTGAACGGAGCGGGAGCCCCTACGTTGCTCCCGGCAATGCACCGGATCGTGAACGCCGTCCGGCCGGGGCTTATCAGCCCGGAAGCGGCCCTCTACGGGCACTGGATGGAGTGGCGCGAGTCCAATCGGTCGGGCCGGCCCCTGTCCATGGGGGACGCCCTCCGGCTGACGGGAGCGGGGTCTGCCATTTCCCTCCGCAGTAGCGCCCCAGCCCTGCTGCACGCCCTCAGGACGCGCTACCCCGGGGACGCGGCCCCGTACCTGAACCAGGCGCGGGCCACGTACCCGGGGGGAGTGTCCGAGCTGGATGCGGCGCTCCACCTTCTACACCCGCCGGACGAGGACCTGGAGGTGGGCGAGGTCACGGTGTTCGTGGAAGGCGCGGACGAGGCGTCCGCCCGCCCCCGGCCGACCAACCCGGTGTATGACGGCACCGGGCCTACCCCCCCGTACGCCGTCGTCTACGAGGCGTTCCCCAGGGAGCCCACTTGGTGCCCCGCCCTCCCACCGGCGACGCACGCGCCCCGCGGCTGGGCTAACCCAGACCTGTCCCCCCCCCTCTCCAGGACCAGGGGTGCCCACCACAGGGGGCAGGTCCTCTGGCAAGAGTGCCCTGGCACCCCCCTCCTCCTCCTCGTCGTCGCGTCCCGCGGGGGCTCGGGGCGGATCCTGGGGATCACCCCCACCCACCTCTATGGGGCCACACCTATACCCCGCCCCCCCCTCCCGGCGCCCGCGGCGCGGGACGGAGTACACACCTTCCTGCGCACACAGGAGGTCACCGCCGTTACGGGGGTCCATCTGGTGCGGCTGCCCCCGGCACCGCTCGACGACCCCCGGGGGCCCAGGGCCCTGAGCCCCGTCCCAGACTGGGAGCTGTGGCGCGACGCGTGGGCCGCGTGGCTCCCCCGCCTCCCCTCCCAATGCCGGTGGATGGCCGCGGACCCCCGGCCGTGCGGGGCTGACGCCACAGCCGGCCCCCCACCCCCTCCCCCCCCCCCCCCCCGCAGAGCACCACACGGCACTGCCCACGGCACGGCACTGATGCACCAGGAGGTAGTGGGAAGGGCGCGCCTGCCACCACGCATGCCTACCAGAGTGACAGTAATGGCAGACTCCGATGGGTCCCTCGGGCGGGACGACCGCCACCACCGCCGGTCCCGCTCCCGCTCCCCCGTCTCCTCCCCAGAGTGGACGGGGGAGACCCTCGCGGAGCGCGAGGAGCGGAGGCTGGCGGAGGCGGCGGTGGTTGGACCGCCGCCGCCGGCCCGGGAACCTGGGCCAGCCGAGACGGCCGCCCCCGCCGCCCAAGCGGCCAGCCCCGCCTCCCCGCCCCGCCCTGACGCGCAGGAGGCGGAGACCGCGGCGAGGCACGCCGCGGCCCCGGCCGCGGCCCCCGGCACACCGCCGGCAAGGGGGGCAGCCCCGGCGCAGGAGCCGGACGCGTCGCCGGGGGCTGCCGCGGCCGCGCAGGAGAGCAAGCAGGGCGCGAGAGGGGTTGCGACGGGCCCTGCACGGGCCCCGGGCGCCTCGCCGACGGCCGCCGCGGCAGCAGCGAAGACCGAGAAGGATGTGCGAGAGTCTGCGACCGCGGCCACGGGCGCCTCGTCGGCGGCCGCCGCGGCAGCGAAGGAGAGTGCGGAGGGCGCGAGAGGGGCTGCGGCCCCTGGCACGCCGCGCAAGCGGGGGAAGAACCCCGCACGGGCCGCGGACGCCTCGCCGGCGGCCGCCGTAGCAGCAGCAGTGGGCAGGGAGAGCGCGAAGTACCGCGCCCACGCCAACCCCGCCCACACCCACACCAGCCCCCCCAAGCCGTACCCCCCCAAGCCCTTCCCCCCGGGGCGGGAGCGGCACGACCGCCCCCCGAAGCGCGAGCGCTCACCGCCGGGCGTCACGCTGCCGCAACTGCAAAGGCAGCGGGACGCCCGGCGAGTGGTCCAGGAAGGGCGCAGCGGCGAGGGGGAGGGGAGCGGCGGACGGCGTGACAGGCAGGGGGCAGGGGAGGGGTCGGGGCACGGGAAGGGCGCGCGGGAGCGCGGGCAGGAGGCCCAGGTGCAGGGGACGGAGCGAGGGGTGGTGGGAGGGCAGCGGGCCGGAGCGTGGTGGACGAGAGGCGGGACCCGCGACTCGGGCAGGGGGTCGGGGAGGGGCCAGGGCACGGGAAGGGTGTTCAGGGGCGCGGGCAGGGTACCCAGGCGCAGGGGGCTGGACAAGGGGGGATGGGAGAGCGAGCGGGCCGGGGTGTGGGGGACGAGAGGCGGGACCCGCGACATGGGCACGGGACCGGAAAGGGGCCCAAGGGCAAGGGCAAGGGCAAGGGCAAGGGCCCCAAGGGACAGGAGGGACGGGGCACGGGAGCCCAGGGGGGAGGGCGGGGCGAGGGGAGGGGGGCAGAGGGCGGGGCACCCCCGCAGCCGGAAGTGCAGCCGGTGAGGTGCATCCCCCCCGGCATCCAACAGATGCCGGCACACCACACCTACCACCACCACCACCACCACCACCACCACCTCTACAACATCGACCCTGACGCCGGCGAGCTCATCCCCCCCCAACCCCCACGGCACCAGCACCAGCAAGCCCCCCCCGCGCCGAGGGCGGAGCCGGCGCGGGTGGCCTCGGCGGAGGGGGGACGGGGCGTGGCATCGGCGCCGCAGGTACAGGAGCAGCGAGGGGGGCCGGCACAGGGGGCGGAGGAGAGCCGGCCGTGGAACGTGGACTGGGGCGCAGTCCCGGACCCGCTGGGGGGGGAGACCCTCCCCCTGGTGGGGGAAGTGTACGGGTAGTTGTGCTGGGCCAACCAGGGGACCTCCAGGAGGTCGCGGAACCGGCCCTTCGATGCCGTGCTCCTCCGGAGGGACGGAGGACACCGAGAGGCACCCCCGGGGGGGTGGGCGGCACCAGAGGACCACGAGAGGGTCCTCAGGTCAGTGATCCGGGCGGCGTGGCCCGACAGGGAGCCGACGTGGCCGGCCTTCCTGGAGGGGGGAGCGGTGCTCCGTATCACGGATGCGGACGCCAACAACTGGCTCCCCCGGGCTTTGCGTAGCGCCCTCGCCCACTGGCGCTACCGCCGGCACAACCCGCCGCCGCCGCAGCCCCAGCCCCCACACAAGCGGCGGCGCAAGTGAAGGCCCAGACGGCGGGCACGGGAGGGGGGGATGGGCCCCCTGACCCACGCCCCCCCCACGGTACGGCACGACGTGCGGGGATGCGCCGCCACCCGCGGGAGGGAGTGCGGGGGCGCCAAGCGCGGGGAGGAACCGGCTGCTTCGCAACCTGCTAACCACTGACCGCTAACCATCAGCCACCCCCGGCCGGCCGGCGCCGCGCGGCAACGGCCGGGGAGGTGAGGGCCCCGGCGAGGGCCTGCGCGGGCATCCAGCTCTCGGTAGGGGGGGCGGGTGACGGGCGCGACCCCCTGGCCGATGGCTGGCCCCCGGGACCAGGGCCGCCATGCCGCCCCCGCCCCCCCCCCAACGCGCACGACGGAGCAGGAAGGAGGCCGCGCCCCACACGACCCTCCCGTAACCACAGCCCGCTCCGAGGTGACGGAGGGAGGGTGTCAAGTCAGATGAGGCCCCCAGGGGGGCGGTCCACGGGCCGCCCCTCACCCCCCCCACCACGGGGCGGCACTTCAGCCCCGACCGCAAGCGCGCGCCGGAAGGGAGAGCACCGGCGACGCGGAGAGAGCCGGGAAGGAGTACCACAGGCCGCCGCCTGGAACGAGAGCAGGGAGGCCGCGGCGCGACACCCCCCCCCCCCCCGCCCCCCCGCCGGCCCGCCGGCCGCAGGGGCCCCGGCCCCCACCCCCTGAGGCTGAAGGGACGGACCCCCCCGCCCGAGAGGGGAGCCGGAGTGTAACCCGCCCCGACGCCCCAGCCGCCGGCTCCAATGGGGGCCGCGAAGAGCAAGTGGGCCCGCGCCTGCGCACCGGAACGCCGCGCAGATGGTGCCCAGAGAAGCCGGGTGGGCGCGTACCGGAATGGTATGGGTGGCCACGCCCCCCATGGACAGCACGACGCCAGGGGACGCCCGCTTTGTTGCCTACCCAGGGAAAGCGGCCCCGCAACCCGCTAACCACTGACCGCTGACCCTCACGGCCACCCCCGGCCGGCCAGCGCCGCGCGGCAACGGCCGGGAGATGAGGGGCCCCAGGGAGGGACTGCGTGAGGATCCGGCACTCGGTAGAGGGGGGCGGGGGAAGGGCGCGACCCCCCTGGCCGATGGCTGGCCTCCGGGGCTGGGACCGCCAAGCCGCCCTCCCCCCCCCCCTTTTTGGCCGACAGGGGGCATCGCCAGGGAACCGAAGGACCCCCCCCACTCCCCCCCCCCCCCCCCCTCCCACACAAGCCCGAGAGCGGGCGGGGTGGCCCCCCCCCCCCCCCCGCACCCACCCCAGCTGGGGAGCCACAGGCGCGGCCCTCCGCCCCCCCAGGGCCGGGGGGGCGCCCCCACCCACAGGAGGAACGGCGACACGGTAAGGGCAGCGGCGGCTGGACCTGCCCCCACGAGCCCACACCGGCGTGCCGGAGCAACGCGCACAACGGAACACGAAGGAGGCCGCGCCCCACATGACCCTCCCGTGACCACAGCCCACTCCGAGGGGAAAGAGGGGGGGTTTGCAGGTCAGCCGGGGCCCCCAGGGGAGCGGTCCGCGGGCCGCCCCTCACCCCCCCCCGCCCCGGGGCGGCACGTCAGCCCCGACCGCACGCGCGCGCCGGAGGGGTGGGCCGGAAAGGGGTACCGCGGGCCGCCGCCCGGAACGAGAGCGGGGAGGCCGCAGCGCGGCGCCCCCCCCGAGGCAAGGGGAATGGACCCCCCCCCACCCGAGAGGGGGGCCGGAGTGTGACCCGCCCCCCCGCTCCGGCCGCCGGCCCACAAGGGGGCCGCGAAGAACAAACGGGCCCACGCCTGCGCACCGGGACGCCGCACAGATCGTACCCGGAGAGGCTGGGTGCACACGAACCGGAGTGGTATGGGGGGCCACGCCCCCCATGGACAGCGCAACGCCAGTGACGCCCGCTTTGTTGCCTGCCCAGGGAAGGCAGAGGGACGGAAAGAGGCAGAGCGACCCCCCGCCCTACAGTCAGTCGGCGACCCGGTGGTGCTACTGCCCGCCTCTTACCCCAGTGCACGTCAGTCGGCGATCCAACGCACCCCACCCAGCCCCCTCCCCAGTCCCGACCCCGTGCGCGTGGACTGCGCGTGGCCCCACCCTCAGGGCAGGATTCATAGCCGACGACACCCCTCAGTGGCGTAAGAGACTCCCGCGGACGAGGGCACCCCCCCGGGGACGCCCAGCCGCCGCCCCCGCAACCCCAAGCCAAGTAGGGGGGAACCGGGACCGGACCGCCCCCCCCCAAGCACGCCAGACGGAGCACGGGACCGGGGCAGGACACGCGGAGGGGCACGGACCACATGGAACGGCCCTACCAGCGCCCAGTGCCGGGACCACGCGAGATGCGCGCGCCACACCACCCAGCGGGGAGCGGACACCGCGAGAGCGCGAGCGCACACACACGAAAAGGACACGCGGGGACCACCAGAAGGGCAACCGGACCGAGCGCGCGGAACGCACAGACCACCTGGAATGGCGTACCAGCGAGCGAGGGTAAGGGACACCCGGACGGGACGGCCCGCCACACGCAACGCGGGATACGCGGGGCGGGAAGGGGGAAGAAGGGGACACACAACACCAGGAACCGGCCCGAACCCCCCCGAACCGGCCGCGAGCGCCGCGCACACACAGACGGGACACTGCACCCGCCAAGGCAGTAGTGGCGCACAGCGCCACGCCCCAACCCCTAGGCTAGGCAGCCTCCGCGCCAGCCCAAGGGGGTCCCACTGGCGACAAGCCAGTAGCACGGGCCCGGCGGCGCCGGTGCCCCGGGCGACCACGCATTAGGGGGGCGACGCAGTGGGTAAGCGCCCGCGGCCACGGCTGCGAATTGATGCACTGACCGGGGAGTGGCGAAACGGGGACGCCGGGGAAGGACGGGGCTCCGAGCTCTGTGAACCCGGGGGACTCCGCCACCAGGCAGGAGGTGCGTCTTGGAGGGCCCCCCACTAGGACCCGGTGGGGAGGATATCACCTGGCCCGACCAGGTGGCCCCCCGGGACCGAAAGGCGTCTAGTACCCGCAAAATCAAACCTCAAACCTCAAACCTTGGCGGGCCTGGTTAGGAGTCGAGGGTTAGCGGTTTTGGGGTGTGGCTCGGGTTGGATTCGTGTTGGAGATTTGGCTGGGTTAGGCGGTTGTGACGGTTGCGGGCTTGGGCTCGGTGTCTTTGGGCGTAGCGGTGCCCGTTTGCGTGTGCGTTGGCGTCCTTCGGCCTCTGGTTCGTTTGGTGTCTTCCAGGCGGGTGACTACAAGGCGTAGGCAGCCCACCTCTGCATGGCGCCGAAGTTACCTGGGGCCATGGCATTTGCTGCCGGCCAGGGTAAAATGCATCCCCGGAACAAACTGAAGCCCTGGTGCAGTGTCCTGACAAGAGGAGACAGTCACCATAAGAACCGTGAACATAGGAATAGAAGCGTCAAGCCATCTGCCACGTCGTTGTATGGGCCCCCGTCCCAAGAACCGGGCAAGGTTTGTTATTGCTTGTAAATGGAGCCATTGGGCTCAATCACACACGTGCGTAGTGCATTAAAGGGTAGGCCACGCGTTGTGCACGCGGTTTAACTATATAATAACGTGCCCCCCCCTACGTTCTATAAGAGAACAGGGGGAGTACCCAGGCTAGTTAAGCTTGCTTGCCTGCGTTGTGCTACTGGCGGCCTCTTGAGAGGTGTCTCTGAGAAGGGTATAATACCTGGAGAGGCATTTGACTGGCCAGTAAGCAGTAGCACAACGATCATGCATCGCTGTCTGCTCTTAGGAGGCACAGGTGGGATAGGTCAGGGTGAAGTGGTGCAAAGTCCTCCAACCAAAAACGGAGGCGCTGTTCACAAACACACCAAATCTGACCCGCGGGCCAGGGTCTTTTCAATGGACCTTTTGATCTTCAGCGGTTGGCCCGTTTGTGCGTGAAAATGTTTTTGGCAAGTGCGCGCGGTCCTCCCCTCCACACCAGCAAAAAACATGCAAATTTTCGAAATTCCCGACCTCTAAAACCCCCCCATGATTTTTTAGGCCAAAAATTGGCGAGGTCGGGAATCAGACCAACCACACAGCGCACACGCCGACAAACCAGGACGAGCAAGAGAAAAGAGGAGCAAGCGACCGCAAGCCGTGCACGTAAGGGCCCGATGGAGTTATGTGCCCATGCCATTTTATGTAGTTAGTTGAAAGACCGGTCCAGACCGGTCCGGTCCGGTCTTTACACGAAGTGAAATGAACGGTTCGGTCCGGTCGGTTCGATCAGTTCGTGTCATTTTATGCAGTTGACGCAGAAAGTGCAAACCTGAATAATCCTTGTACTTGTAGGCTTCTGTGCGGAGCGTGGACACCACTTTCGTTGGCGCGGGGATGTACACGCTCCGCAGAAAGAAGTGCCACCTCATCAGGTTGTTGGGGACCTCCAGCAGCAATCTCAGCGCGGCCATCAATTGCTTCTTTGCGTGGACGATGTTCCTGAGGCAGAGCTTGACATGGGTCCCCACGGAGTCTATCAAAACCCCGTATTGTTCCAACCCATTGTTGACCCGAACCACCTCCCTGTTGGTGAGGGTGTCGTCGTCCTCCTGTGACCCTTGCGCCTTCCGCCCCCTTTTGGGTTGCCGCCTCCCATGGGGGTCGTCCTCCTCGCTATCCGCCTCCTGGAAGAACTCTTGTGCCAAACGTTTCTGGCACCTACCCT
The DNA here is from genome assembly GCA_964036045.1 of Eutreptiella sp. 'Long Island Sound 2002'. Taxonomy (NCBI): domain Eukaryota; phylum Euglenozoa; class Euglenophyceae; order Eutreptiales; family Eutreptiaceae; genus Eutreptiella; species Eutreptiella sp. 'Long Island Sound 2002'. The sequence goes on from OZ038385.1 coordinate 52,293,165, forward strand.
TCCCCTTGTCCTGTTTCTTTGGTTTGTCCTCCTCTTCGCTCAACGGTTCCTCATCTACAATCCCCTCCTCGCCCTCGGGCTCGTCATCCCCCTCTTCATCCTCCTCCTCCTCATCACCATCCTCCTCATCACCTTTGTCCACATCCAAAGCCCGTTTGGACCTTGTAGCAGGCCAGAGCACAACACCAATCCTTCAAATCAGGGACGCAGTTCTGATTTTGTCCTAAGACCTTTCATAGTCCCTGAATAACATGGTAATACAACAATCATGATATCTCGATAATTGTAACATACAAACACACAATATCTGAGCGTCTTTCATTTATCTACATTACGTAATGCGCAGCACTATGCGACAATCTGAAGTGCGCGCGTGTGACTGCCGCACTCCCCTCCCAAGCTCAATGATACCCTTGTACCATTGGGCTGAGCCACAATTTGTTTGTTATATAAAAGAGTCGCAGTCACACCCAAAAGCTTTGATACCCAAAACAAAACTGATATTGTCTTTTCATGCAAAAATTTTTTTTCTTCATGTTGCATGTTTGTATACCACCAGTTCCACCGTTTTCTTGTAATGGGTGTCTTTGGTGATGGGGATCCGATGCTGAAAAATCTCAGAAGTCTATTTTACAAAATTCAGTGGGGCTCCAGGCAAGTGCTTGCACATACAAATGCAAATCTCTGTGCATCACAACGCAATGTCTTCAAACAAACAGACATGAATGCTAATATACAAAGCCCATTCACTGAAGTCATATATGAGTTAGATTACTTCTGAGATTCGTTCTCTGGATCCTTCATTTGTCTTTATTGATGCTGATTGGACTCCTGAGCAGAAGTCACAATGGTTGGCCTCAAATGCAAAAAGGCGTGGAACCCAAAGAAAATGGTGGCATACCATGGCAACGTAATTTTGACTTTGTTGACTTGTTGAACTCTTGTGATTCTTGGATGAACCTGAAAAATAGGCAAGGAGGAGGAAGCAAGCTGGTGTAACCTTTATTAGGGCCCTGCCCATTCTTTGGGTGGCCCACCCTCTTTATTTGGTCACCGATACATTACATAATGCAGTGCTGGTGTGCTGCAAACCCGTACTGGCATATTGCCATGCAGAACACAAACACACACCCTGACGCAACCCTTGCGCTGTGTGTGTCGTTCACTACTGTTTCAGTGAGACCCACGCACCTGATCTAATGGATCAGTCACAACTCCACTTCCAAGATCCTCAATACAGTGGTACACACACGGAGGTGCCAAGGCAAAGACCCCCAAGGAGAGGGTGCAACAGCGGGCTTCCGGGAGTCGGGCAGAGAGGTGCGGCAGTCACACGCGCGCACTTCAGATTGTCGCATAGTGCTGCGCATTACGTAATGTAGATAAATGAAAGACGCTCAGATATTGTGTGTTTGTATGTTACAATTATCGAGATATCATGATTGTTGTATTATCATGTTATTCAGGGACTATGAAAGGTCTTAGGACAAAATCAGAACTGCGTCCCTGATTTGAAGGATTGGTGTTGTGCTCTGGCCTGCTACAATTTTGTCCTTTCTGGGAAAATTTTCGGACATCGTTGAGATTGAGGTTGCGAAGAATTGTGGCCGCTGTGGAGAAGTTTAAAGCAGCAGAGCAGGACGCAGACATCTGCATTTACGTCCGAAGTTCGGGAACAAATTTTTTTCCCCCTTTCACCGAATATATGCACAGGGCAGTGCTACAACCCGCCGAAGAGGACAAGTTGAGGGTTAACGTTACCGAAGCAGCGGACGCGGCAGCATGCTCGACGGTGAACACCAGCGAAAGCTTCGCAACGTGCTGCGGGAGTTGGGGACCGAAGAGTCTTGGTATGCAACTTCCGTTCGTGAACGTGAATATCATGAAGGGGCCTTCCTGAGGATGTGTCAGGCTGTAGCGCTAGGCGACGCGTATGATCCAGCGCTGGATTTGGGTTTGCCGCCAGTGTTGGGTGGGCCAAGAACGTCAAGGCCCTGGGAAGAAAAGAGCTGCAGCGTTCGAGGACTTCGTGTGTTACGAGCGCTGGGTTGCGCTCAGAAAGCAGCGCTGACGAACGACGCTGAGCGCACGCACTCAAACACCGTGGATGTGCATACACACGCGTGAGCGCAAGCACTCGAAAGCTAGGAGCGCACTCCCGTGCATACATGCCAGAAATTCAACGGAGAACCTTTAGAAAATTTTGTTATATCACCTTCAAGTCGACGCCTTTTCCTTTCGTCGTCGTCCTCGGATTCGAAGTCCTCGTGTTTGCGGTTGTGTTGTCCCACTGGCACTCGTGGACTCTCGCGTCGGCCTCTCTTCCGTGGCGCCACTCGTGGACCTCAGCGGCGTCGCTTCGTGCGCGCCGGCCTGCGTTTGCGCAAACTCCAAACCCTCGGGACGACTTGGGCACTCTCTCGTGGACGCCGCCTGGTTTTTGCTGTCATCTTCGTGCTGATGCTGACGCTCATCAGCGCTGCACCCCCCACAACCTTCTCAACGTCAAACACCACATCCCATTTGTTTTGTTGCCTCTTGAGGTTTCCATTTTTGTCTTCGGTGTATTCCTTGGTGTTTATGAGTGTCACCTTCCCTTTTTCCACCTTGGACACCAACCCACTGAAACGGGCTCCGTGTGAGCCTTCTTCAAGGAAACGATCCATTGCCCTTTCTCAATGTTCTTGAAGGCGTGGGGTACCACCTTATCATCCTTGGTGGCATGGGGGAGGGCTTGACCGGGACCTTCCACAGGCATGGCGAGGAAGAAACTGAAGCAAAAAGGTGGAAGAACATGTTGAACACTAGAAAAAAGCACAAACTGCACAAACTGCACGAACTGGTCGGACCGGCCCGTTCATTTCAGTTTAGATGAAGACCGGTCCGGACCGGTCTGGACCGGTCTGCGTACCAACTGCGCAAAATGTCATAAACGGATTGTGCTACACGACAAAGCCTATTAAACCATCATGGTGGCCTAAGGTCCTTCGGGGAGTATGCATACACAAGCATGGCAAAGCAGGGAGACTGCAAGACACCTCCACCATCATAAACTGCAGTGTGGCTGTCCAAGTAGTTGGACCGCTCGGTTCATACTAGTTGACACGGTGACCGGTCTGGACCGGAGCAGACCGGTCTCTGGACGAACTGCATAAGGTGATCTGTCACAATGGCTCGACATTTACATGACCATCATGCAATGTTAAGGTGTTCGAATACCCTGAGAACCCTAGGGAAACATCCATGCAACATGCGGAGCAGGTGGTATGTGTGTGCACGCTCTGTAGGTGTGTCGTATGTGCATGTTGTGTGAAGTGTGGTGAACTGCGCAAACTGATCGGACCGCCCAGTTCGTTTCAGTTGGTACAAAGACCGGTCTAGACCGGTCTTGTGGTCTGCCAAACTGGTCTACATGCAAAACTCTAAACCTCCATTAAATCATCAAAAAACACCGAAACCACAAGATTCGCCTCATGCAAATACCCCTGACCCAACCCTTCACACAAAAGTCACACTTTGCACAAAAATCCAGACCGGACAAGACCGTTATGCTAGTAGCCAAAGGAATATTTTGGTTGCTTTCTTCTTCTCGTTCTTCCACGAGCGGTGCCACATGTGACGTAAGAGCATAGTAGTGTTGCTGGGGTAGCGGAGGTCGTGGGCGGGGCGTACAATTTTTGTATGTGTCTTCCTTGACTTCATCGCCATGGTGCCCACAATGCATGTTCCTAAGAGCGTGGGTGCGGGTTTCGTGGTGTGTGTGCTCCTTTATCTTTTGCTTCCATATTCTTTTTTGCATTGTCCTTGTCGGTCTCCTTCTTTCTCTTTGTCCTCTTCTCGGCGGGTACATACCTCCCGTGTCGCAACATACCACTTGTCTTTCTTGTAGTTCGCGAGCTGCGGCATTGTCGGCTTTCTTGTGTCTTGTCTATTTCCTAGCTCCTAGCGTGCACAATTCTTCAGCCATTTTGCGCCGGCTTCTTTTACGCCGTTCCGTGTGTGTGTGTGTGTGTGTGTGTGTGTTTGTGTGTGTGCATTTGTGTACATGTGGGTGCTCATTGTGTCTCCTTAAGCGTGTGTGCAGTGTGGTTTGGCGTGTGGCGGTGTTTTACCCTTTCCGTACCTCCCTCGGGCCCTAACGTGCACGGCTTGCGGTCGCTTGCTCCTCTTTTCTCTTGTTGGTCGTGGTTTGTCGGCGTGTGCGCTGTGTGGTTGGTCTGATTCCCAACCTCGCCAATTTTTGGCCTAGAAAATCATGGGGGGGTTTTAGAGGTCGGGAATTTTGAAAATTTGCGTGTTTTTTGCTGGTGTGGAGGGGAGGACCGCGCGCACTTGCCGAAAATATGTTAACGCACAAAAGGGCCAACGGCTGAAGATCAAAAGGTCCATTGTAAAGACCCTGGCCCGCGGATCAGATTTGGTGTGTTTGTGAACAGCGCCTCCGTTTTTGGTTGGAGGACTTTGCACCACTTCACCCTGACCTATCCCACCTGTGCCTCCTAGGAGCAGACAGCGATGCATGACCGTTGTGCTACTGCTTACTGGCCAGTCAAATGCCTCTCCAGGTATTATACCCTTCCTAGAGACACCTCTCAAGAGGCCGCCAGTAGCACAACGCAAGCAAGCAAGCTTAACTAGCCTGGGTACTCCCCCCGTCCTCTTATAGAACGTAGGGGGGGGCACGTTATTATATAGTTAAACCGCGTGCACAACGCGTGGCCTACCCTTTAATGCACTACGCACGTGTGTGATTGAGCCCAATGGCTCCATTTACAAGCAATGACAAACCTTGCCTGGTTCTTGGGACGGGGTCCCACACAAGAACAAACAGTGCCGGTTTGTAACTACGAAGACAGTGAACTTTCGCTAAAACGCGGTAAATTGCGGCAACTCAAGGCAAAAGCTGAGAACCCCACTTACTGCCTGTATTCTTATTCCGCAGTGTTTTTTGAACAAAACCAAGCCTCCTTGCTTTTGAATCACCCAAAACGCTGCCGCCATCACCCCACGGCGGCGTGTTTCGTGTCCGGTCGTTCTCTCTTCACCCACAGTCAGAACGGGGGCTTTCCCTGATTTTACCTCATTTTGACGCGCGCTATAACTAGTTTTGACGCGCGCTAAAACAGTTTTTAACGTGCCCTATACCTACTTTTGTCCTTGGTTTGCAACCCTGCATTGCAAGCTAAAACTGGTTTTGACGTGCGCCAAAACTAGTTTTGTCTTAAGCTAAATCATGGTTAAATGCAACCGTAGCCCTTCCTTGGGTACATACACACATGTACATGATCATGCACGCTGAGGCACATGGCACGAGCACAACCACAATCTGTCTTCTCATTTCTGTACCCCCTTCAAGTGCTTCCAAGCACTTTTGTTCTTCAGGTATGCCTCTTGCTTGGTCCATGCTGGTTCCCACACATTGAACCCCTTATTTAACAAACTATAGTCCATATTGTCGTTTCGGATTAGTTCACCCAAACTCTTGCGCACTCCCCTGAGCCTGATCCCCTTCCCTCCCCCCTTGAAAGACCTGTTTCTGACCTCCTGCTTCAGCGCCTTGTGTCTCCCCTCTGACTTGAACCCCGCCGTCGGGCCCAAATCCCCGTACAACCCGGCCACCTCAACCATGTGGTCTACCCACAACTGGGGCCACAAACTAATACTAAGTCCTAAAGCCCTGTGCAGTGCCCCCATCACCTTCAGGTCAGCCCTCAACTCATTCACCTTGGTCGCTGTCAAGAAACCCTTTTCCCATACCAGGTTAGCGGTCCTTCCCAAAAGCACCCCCCACTGCCTGAACCCCTCCCCCCATGGCTCGCGCACACCGTTACGCAGAGCCCTTAGGCGCTCACGGCGGGTGGTATGGTTGCGGGATCCCAACTCATGATACTGCAAGTATGCCATGGCAGTCTGCGTGGCACAAAGGACAATTGGAGTGTGTGTTTTGCGGGTTTGCCGTGTTTTGACGCACGCTAAGGCGTGCTTTGCCGTACGCCAAAGCGTTGTTTGACGTGCGCTAAACCGTGTTTTGGTATCAGGTAACATGTGTTTGACATGCCCTAACGTGTGTTTTGACGTGCGCTAAAGCACATTTTGGCGCGCGCTAAATTGGGGTAAGATTAGGCGAACAAACGTGCGGCCCTCATCTGTGCCCACACTGGTCCTTGAATCCTGAGGTAGTGCCTTCCCCCCTTCCCTTCCGAATGACACGGAAATGTAACGACCGCTGGGCGGTCGCCGTCGGTCCACCAGATTTCCCACAAAACATTATATAGGTGCATCCCCGGCGGCTTCTCCCATGGATGGCCGTTTGCATTGAGGCGCTGATGGGCTTCACCGTTGATGCGCGTCGCAATGTCGTTTGCGGCAACTGACAGATACTCTGCCGCATCAGCGCGGCTGGGCGGCTCACTGATCCACAGCCTGACCCCGTATGGGGCAACTTCCTTTTGGCAGGTGCGGAAAGCAACACGGTGTCGTAGCCGGGCTTCAATCACGGCGCTGCGGGCTGCTGCTCGTTCCTGCTCCTTGTGCTCCGACTGTGTGTGGGTTCTCTTCTTCTTTCCCATGACAAACAAAGCTGTGGAGAGAGTGCGGCAACGGGGGGCACAACACGGCCATCGGGCCAGACAGACACCCCCACTACTGCCAACAACTCTCTTACCCCTCACCTTGACTACTATTAACCCCCCCCCCCCCGGACGATACTCTCGACACTGTACTTCTCCAGCAGTTTGTTGTATTGATCTACCGCAACAGGGGGCGCCGCCTGACCCTTCTCCTTTCCCAACTTGTCAATCAGCCATGAGGTACATTGCAGAGCCGTCACTGCGCTCTTCAAAGATCCATGCAATGTGCCCCCGGCTTCTTGGAGGTATCGTGTCGACCCCGCGCTGTCCCCCTCGTCACTGACACCTGCCACGGGCGCACTCCGGCCTGTGGCTTTGGGGCTTTCAGCAGCCGGTTCTGCAGAGACTTGCGCTCTGTTTCCCATTTGGCTTCCCTCCCACGCCATTGGTCTTCACGTGTCTTGCCTGCTGCCTCCAGGCGCTTCAGCTCAGCTGCATGCGACTGCTGCAGGGCATCCACCTCGCGCTTATGCGCCTCGCGCATCTGGTCCAGCACACCCGGTGCCACGTCCTCACCTTGGCCCGCTCGTACTGGTGGGGGCTTGGCCTTCTTCTTGTTCACTGTGAGCGTGACTCCCACTCTCCGGCACTTCACGCGCCCCCCAAAGTGACTGCCCGCCGTCTGACTGCTCAGCTTCCAACTGCTTGCCGGTCGATTTCTCCTTAATGTCCACGTCGGTGGTCTTACGCAGCAGTCGGTCCTCCCGCTCACGGTGCCAGCGGATCCTGAAGGCATGCGCGCATGTGTACCCTTCGTGGGCCGGCCGTTTGAATCCGAGATTCATGGTACCGTGAATTTCACCTATGTTTGCTGTTTTTTGCTCGTAACTTGGTGCCATTGTGTGCTTTGGTCGTGCTATCTTCGCCCAAAGTAAGATCCAACAAATCTGTGCAATTTAGAGGTTTGAAGTAGTCGCATGGTTCAACACATTTGGTGAGATTCGCGTGAATGTGAAATTCACGCACCCAAATTCATGCGGAATTCACGCTACATTCACAGATCCAAGAGAATGTGAAATTCACACGAAATTCGTACGAATTTCGTACGAATTTCGTGCGAATTTCGTGCGAATTCGTACGAGTCGGCCCCTATGTTGTCTTGTCACTGCTATTTGTTGCACACATTCGACATTGAACAATTCGTTTTGTAGATCCCTAGATACACGCTAGCACGCACAATTTCGTTCTAGCCTAAAAGGACATCGCGAGGGCATTCTACCCCACAATATCTAGCTAAAACGTAGACCAGAACAGGAATCATTCTAGCCTAGATGTATTCTACACTAGAACACAAATAACAAATCAAAACAATACACATTACATTTCTTAATCTTTGTTGCATTGCTCACAAATTTGTTGGGAAGGGCATAGGTTATAGGTGATAGTGGATGCAGTGGTGGGGGGGTCCGTTGGGGGCAAGCCATTGTTGCATTGCTCACACAGTTGTTTGGAAGGGCAAAGGTTATAGTAGCTAGTAGATGCATCAGGGTGGGGTGGGGGGGTCCATTGGGTCAAACCATAGGAGCGTAATCAACCACGTCTAGGGTTGGGAGGGGGGGAGGGGGGGGCAAAAAGACCCCCCACTTGCAGCCCCTGAGTTTCCGGGTGTGGGGTTATGAGGGTGTCTTGCTTGTTGCAGTGCGGTTAAGGTTAGGGAGGGTATCCTTTTTCTCTTCCCACGTTTTGTGTATCCCCATGGCTCTCATGTGCTAGTTGCTCATGCTTTGGCAGCAAATAATCAAGTCAGCGCCGACTTTATAGTATGCTCCCAGCACTGGCCGTCAACACTTGGCAGGGTGACCTGAAGTGCTGGGCCATCTCTGCCCTAGCTTTTGACGTGATCTGTGTTGATATGAAAGCAAACGGGTATGTGTGTGTTTGTGTTAGGGTGTTTGTGTTTGTGTATGGGTGTGTATGGGTGTGTGTGTGTGTGTGTATGTGTGTGTGTGTGTCTGTGTGTGTGTGTGCCGGGGGGCAGGTGTAGGGAAATGTGTGTGCTTGGTTCTTTGGTCACCTCACGCCGTGTGTGTACCCCCACTGCTCCCCAGGGGCGCGTGACCTCACCGTGGTGTGGGGGTGAAACCGGGGGGGGGGTCCCCCGGGCTAACACGCAATCTGGGGAGTGACCAGGTCCAGCCGCGGCGGCCTGGTCACGGGATCCCGCGCCCCACCCCTCGCCGGCCACCGTGGGACAGCCACGATGGCACAGGGCGGGCTCCACCGGGGGGTGGCGGTATGCAACAGAGCCCCGGGTCTCCCTGTGGCCCAGCCCTCTCCAGGGCTCATGTGTTTCCCCCTCTCGCCCCCACCCACGGCGCCGTGTGTCTTTGCACAGGTACATCATGGGTGGGGACCGAGTACAGGAACGCCATACCGGGCCTGGGTTTAAACTCCATGCCTCGGACGGCTGCTATGAGGAATTTTGCGCACCGAGACCGGGGGAGGGTCCCGCGCCTACCGCTACGGTGCTCACTGCGCCGGGGCTAGGGTACCTTCCTATGGTTTCGGCTGCAACATGGAAGAAGGGGTGGCCCCCCGGTTTTGAATCGCGGAGGGCCGCCATCCCCTCCCAGTGGCCTGAGCGAAGGGGAGGCCCCCCGAGGCCCTGTTTTGCTTTGGAGGAAGTGTGAAATAAGGGGTGGCCCCCCTCTTCCAGGAACGGCGTCCGTGGGGAGCGCCGCCGTAGGCGCAGCCACATTGGAGGAAGTTTGAAAGAAGGGGAGGCCCCCCGAGACCGTCCCGTGGGTAACGCCAACGAAGGCGTTACCACTTTACCCGTCTTTGGAAGCAGGGGGGGCGCCATCCCCCCCAGGAGCTGTTATGACTTCGATGTGTATGTATCAAGTAATGTAAGTACGTCAATGAAAGAACCTCAGTATTGTATAATATACGCCTCCGGCCAACAGCAGAGAGGGCCGGAGGTCCGGGTAAAAGCCCCGGACCCCCCAAAGGCAGCCCCAAGGGTGAGCGCACCGCTGGACGGGGCATGTCTGCAGGGTAAGAACATGCGCTGCGTAAACAAATAACTTAATAAATAGTGCTTATTGCTATAAGTAATACTTAAACGGGTAAATGGCCCCCCCCGGGGCGAGTTTAGTGCGCACCCCCCAGAGCCGGACTCGACCGGCCGTGCTGAGGCGAGCCCAGCAATGGGTATGACAGGCCAGACTTTAAGTGCTGGTAGCCACGCCTCAGCACACTCCGTGGGCTTATAAGGCCCACGGGGGCCCCAAATACCGTTTCGTTCGGGAGTTAAGCCCCGGCGGAATTTGGGGTTGTTCGTGGTTAAGAGGACTCACGTTGAGTCCCAGCTACTGCTACCCCGGAGTTATGATCTCCGGTACTGCCTGCCTACTTGCCTGCTGCTGCTAAGAGGTAGAAACCGGGTAGGACTACCCCCCCCCCCCAACCCCCAAGCCTGCACGGCACCGGGGGACCCCCACAGCGGCCGCAAGGGCTACGCGTGGGCGGCTCCTGGTTTCTGTCGCAGTGCAGAAAAGGTAGTTACCACGACCCCCCGAAAGCCCGCGGGGTCTGTGGCACCCCGTTCCCCCGGGCCCCACAAGGCACGCGCGGAGACGGGGTTGGCCCGTAGGGGTCGGGGGGAACCCTCCCCCACACAGCGGCGGGTACACCCGAGCCCCTCCGGTCCCGCCCGGGGCGCGGAGGGATAGGGACGCCCCGTGGGGGTTTTGAGTACGCACGAAGGGCTCCCTCCCCCACACAGCGGCGGTTACACCCGACTCCCTCCGGTCCTGCCTGGGCCGCGGAGGGATAGGGACGTCCCGTGGGGGATTGGGGGCGCATGGAGAGGTCCCTCCCCCACACAGCGGCGGTTACACCCGAGTCCCTCCGGTCCTGCCTGGGCCGCGGAGGGATAGGGACGCCCCGCGGGGGTTTTGAGGACACACGAAGGACTCCTTCCCCCACACAGCGGCGGTTACACCCGAGTACCTCCGGTCCTGCCTGGGCCGCGGAGGGATAGGGACGTCCCGTGGGGGATTGGGGGCGCACGGAGAGGTCCCTCCCCCACACAGCGGCGGTTACACCCGAGTCCCTCCGGTTCTGCCTGGGCCGCGAAGGGATAGGGACGCCCTGTGGGGGTTTTGAGGACACACGAAGGACTCCTTCCCCCACACAGCGGTGGTTACACCCAAGTCCCTCCGGTCCTGCCTGGGCCGCGGAGGGATAGGGACGTCCCGTGGGGGATTGGGGGCGCACGGAGAGGTCCCTCCCCCACACAGCGGCGGTTACACCCGAGTCCCTCCGGTCCTGCCTGGGCCGCGAAGGGATAGGGACGCCCCGTGGGGGTTTTGAGGACACACGAAGGACTCCTTCCCCCACACAGCGGCGGTTACACCCGAGTCCCTCCGGTCCTTCCTGCGCCGCGGAGGGATAGGGACGCCCCGTGGGGGCTTTGGGGGCGCACGGAGAGGTCCCTCCCCCACACAGCGGCGGTTACACCCGAGTCCCTCCGGTCCTGCCTGGGCCGCGGAGGGATAGGGACGCCCTGTGGGGGTTTGGGGGCTCACGGAGAGGTCCCCCCTCCAAAAACAGCGGCGGTTACACCCGAGTCCCTCTGGTCTTTCCTGGGCCGCGGAGGGATAGGGGCGCCACGTGGGGGCTTTGGGGCGCACGGAGATGTCCGTCCCCCACATAGCGGCGGTTACACCCGAGTCCCTCCGGTCCTCTCCGGGCCGCGGAGGGATAGGGACGCCCCGTGGGGGTTCGGGGGCGCACGGAGTGGTTCCTCCCCCACACAGCGGCGGTGACACCCGAGTCCCTCCGGTCCTGCCCGGGCCGCGGAGGGATAGGGACGCCCCGTGGGGGTTTGAGGCCACACCAAAGGTTCCCTCCCCCACACAGCGGCGGTTACACCCGAGGCCCTCCGGTCCTGCCTGGGCCGCGGAGGGATACGGAAGCCCCGTGGGGGTTTGGGGATGCACGGAGTGGTTCCCCCCCCACAAAACGGCGGTTGCACCCGGGTCCCCCCGGTCCTGCCTGGGCCGCGGAGGAATAGGGACGCCCGCGGGGGTATCAAGGCGCGAGCATGAGTTCTTCCCCCACACAGCGGCGGTTACACCCTAGCCTCTCCGGTCCCCCTGGGCCGCGGAGGGATAGGGACGCCCGGTGGGGGTTTGGGGGCGCACGGAGTGGTTCCCCCCCCCACACAGCGGCGGTGACACCCGAGTCCCTCCGGTCCTGCCCGGGCCGCGGGGGGGGTAGGGACGCCCCGTGGGAGTCCAGGGACACGCGGAGAGGTCCCCCCCTCGCACAGCGGCGGTTCCACCCGAGTCCCTCCGGTCCGGACGGGGCCGCGGATGGGTAGGGAAGCCCCGTGGGGGTCGTGGGGGCACGCGTATGAGTCCCCCCCCCCCACACAGCGGCGGCTACACCCATGTCCCCGGTCCTGCCTGGACCAGGGAGGGATGGGGACGCCCCTTGGGGGGTTTTGGGTGTCACACGGGGAGGTCCCTCCCCCACACAGCGGTGGTCGCACCCGAGTCCCTCCGGTCCTGCCTGGGCCGAGCGGGGATAGGGACGCCCGATGGGGGTTGTGAGGGCACACGGAGGGGTCCATCCCCCACACAACGGCGGTCATGCCCGGTCCCTCTGGTCTTGCCCGGACCACGAAGGGAAAGGGACACCCCAAGGGCTGAGGACAGCACGCGAGGAGTCTCTTCCACACAACGGCGGTTGCACCCGAGTCCCTCCGGTCCTGCCGGAGCCGCGGAGGGATATGGACACCCTGTGGGAGTTTGGGCACGCAGAGAGGTCCAGCACCCACACAGCGGCGAGCACACTCGGGTCCCTCCGGTCCCGCCGGGGCCGCGGAGGGCTAGGGACCCCCCTCGGGGGTTTGGGGACTCTCGGAGAGGGCTTGCCCCCACACAGCGGCGATCGCACCCGGGCCCCCCCCAGCCCTCCTTGAGCTGGGGAGGGATAGGGGCTCCCCGTGGGGGGCCTGAAGGGCACTCTCAATTTGCGTTCTGTCCTGCCGCCCTCCATCGCGGAGGGAGGGGTGCGGGGTGCTGAGGTACCCCCGTCTTTGCAGGACACAGAGAACGCAAAATGAGTGGCCCTATCGACCTGGCTTTTCCCGGCGAACCCGACCACCGGGACTCCCCATTACTGGTTGCCATCCGGCAGGGGTCTTCGGCGGCGCACGGCCGCCTGAGGGATAGCTGGTCAGTGGCCAGTGACAAGGCGCTACTACAGGCCGCCGCGGAATTCCTCCCGGAGGTCGCCCGGGGGCGCCCGGAGGAGGTGCCGGACGCCCTACGCTGGCCCCGGCGCGTGGGGGTGATAACCGCCATTACGTCCATGGGGGTTATCTTGACACCACGGGGGTTGTGCCTCACGGCCACGGTTACTGGGTCATACGACGCCCAGACTTTCGTCTCCCAGGACGCCCCCCTTATGGTGGCGGCTGGGGGACCTCTGGTCGAGTACCTGGGGAATACGATGCATCCCCGTCATCTGAATTTAGCCCGTCGGGTCATCTCGGGGTGCGCCCCTTTCGACACCCTACGGCTACGGAAGCGCTTGGCGCCGATCCTGAAGGTGGATGACGCCCTAGCCGAATCCGCCAGCGCACCGCAGGTGCACCACAGCACAGCCAACGCGGCTTTACGTCCAATCGCTCCCTTTCTCTCCCCCGGCTGTCAAGCTGATTGGGGTCGTTTGGGGGCCAAGGACCAAGTGCGAATCCTTTGGGCTCTGCCCAAGCGGCCCACTGAGGTCTTACCTCACATCTCCGGCACGGGGAACGAGCTCTGGGCGGGATTAATGGTGTGGGCCTCCCGTCAAGTGGGCGGCGCCAGCGCGGGGGTACCGGTGACCCCGCTACCGAGGGGGTTACCTGAAATCCGGGATTGGCCCCTGGACGTTCTCCGGGGTGCCTTTGAGGCTTCCACCCTACCGATTACCACGGTGGAAGCACTGGGGGAGCTGCTAGGCGATATTACGCCATCTTGGGCCTCAGCCCCCGTTTTGACGTTGCTTGCCTCTCGGGGTGCCGAAGCCCCTCTCAGCGCGGCGTCCTGGACGCGGGTATCCTCCCGCACCGGGGGTGGCACAGCCGCCGTGGACCTTCCCGTCCCGGCGGGCGCTGGGGCCTCGCCGGTTGTGGAAGCAGACGCAGCCGGGGATGACGATCCCAAGCAACCGTACGTGAACGTGGACGGTGTAGATCCGACGGTCCCCGACCCTTGGCGGTTGCTTGAGCCCTGTGCGGGGGCTACAACCGGCGCGACCCCTGCCGCTGGGGGCGACGCGGTCCCTCGAGGGGCACGTGACCCCGTGGGGGATACCCCCTCCGACCCGACGGGGGTCAGCCGCGAAATAAAGTTTGGGGGCACCTCCATTTATGAGTTTGACGCGGAATCCCCAATAGGGGAGCGTGTGGAAGACTCTCCCACCCCACTGGCGATCCCTTGCCCTGCTGGCTCGGATCTTGGGGGCGGCTCCGGGCCGGCAGATCGCCGCACCTCCCACGCGGTCGACAATCGGCTTGCGCCGTCCGACGGGGGCTGCGTTTTGGTGGCTGCCCATCGCGCGGCCCAATCGGGGTTTCCCCCGCCCATCTCGAATGCCCCTGGGGTTCTTGCCGGGGGCTTTGCCGGGGGCTCACACGCGGGGCCGGCACTTGCGACTCCGCAAGCGCCCGCGCCCGTGAGGGGCGGAGTGCATGTATCTCTTGGTGACGGGACTGGCCTCCTGTACCCACGGGGCACCACGGCGGGCGAGCCCCGCCGGGGCGGCGTGCCCGGGGTGAGCCCGGGTGAACGTTGGTGCCCGGAGTCCCAGGGGGCAGGGAGCCGCCCCCGCAAGGATGCGGGGCGCCGTCCCCCTCAGTGGGAGTCCCGTCTCCAGGACCTGGAGCGTGACCTGGAAGATGCCCAGGCCACGTACCAGGCCCTGTCCTCCGAGCAGGACCGCCGCCTGCAGGAGCTGCAGAGGGTCCGCGCGGACCTGCACCGCTCCGAGGGAGAGTTGGCGTCCATGCGGCGTGACCATGCCACGGTCAGCGGGGAACTTGTGCGGCAGCGCTCCTGCACGAGGTTTCTCGAGGAGGAGGGCAGCGGCCTCCGCCGACAGGTCGCTGACGCCCAGCGGACGGCACGCGATGTCGCGGGGGCGGTGGACGAGCGCCTCAGCCAGCACCTCCCCGCCATCCTCGAGGCTGTGCAGATTTTTGGGAGGAACACATCTCACAGCCCGCGGTGGAGCGGGCGCTGCGGGGCTGGGTGCCCGCGGGGTACGGGCCGCCCTCCACGGCGAAACCGAATTTCCGGGAGATCTGCGCGACTCTGGTCTGCGCAGCGGTCCTTCGGGTGGATCCCCCCCTGTCCCTGGAGCAGCTATCTCGTCGCTTGCGGGTCCCGGTCCAGCCCGTCCTGCACTTCCCGACGGAGGCCGTAGGACAGGGACCGCTATTGGGGATGTCCGCGGATGGGCAGGGCCCCGGCACCGCACGAAGGGCCAGAGACCTCCCCAGTGGTCCGCTCAGCCAGCAAGCCCGGCGTCGAGGTCACCCCCGGGAACCGCTCCGGGGAGGACATCACTCCCACGACCACGGGTGCGGCCGGTGCGGCAGCCCCCACTCCGGGGCGGGACGAACTCCGCGCCCTCCTGGTGTACCTCAATGAGGTACCACCGGACTCACAGACGGGGGAGGCCCGGAAGCTGCATCTGCACCTGGCTACCAGGCTGGACCTCCCCCCGGAGTTCCCCCAAAGCAACCTGCGGGCCCAGTACACGGCCCTGGGCAGGCTCCTGCCCACGCGGCCCGAGTTGGGCCACCTGGTTGGAGAGTTCGTCCGGGACCGCCGGGCGGAGCCCTCCGGGTCTCAGACCCCGGTCCCTGACTCCCAGGGGGCGGCCAAGGTAGCGGCAGCGTCCCGGGCCAACCAGGCCGGAGGGAGCGGCAAGTCCCCTGGCAGGGGCAAAGGCGGGTCGGACCACGACACGTACTCCGTCGCCGTCATGGTCCGGTGGCGCGTCAACCCGCGCGGCACCCCGGAGGCCATCTATTCCCTGTCCCCGGGGCGGTTGGGCATGGTCTTGAAGAAGGCCTTCGGGGACTTCCGTGTGTCCTACATCAACGACAAAGGGCACCTATGCCACACGGAGGATGGAGGTTGGGCACTCGTGGGCGTGCGGCCCGAGGCTGCCTCCGCCTTGGAAGGGGGCGGGGGTGACGCCGACAAACAGTTCACCTACGAGTGGGCCAAGGCGAACAAACAACCGTCTTCCGGCGGGCTGCTGCGGGCCCACCACGTGGAAAAGAGCAATGCTGTGCTCCAGCGGATGCGTAGTGGGAACGTTATGGCAGGACCCAAAGGCTTGATCCGGGCTCGTGATCGGGACGGGGCCGGGGACGAGGGCCGGAAGCGGCGCCGGTCCCCCTCTTGGTCCCCCCCGCGGTCCTCCCATCGGTCGGAGGGAGACTACACCCCGCGATGGGGGAGCAGATACCCCTCGCAGGAGGACGACTACCGTCGAGGAGGCTCGCGGCATACCCCCAAGTCGGTGGGGGGCCCGTGGGATGGGCGCCACGACTACCGTGCGCCGTCGCGGAGCGAGCAACCTCGCCAGCCACCACAATGGCTCCCCCGGGACGACGGCTGGGGACAGGACTATCGGTCTTACGACCCCCCCACGAGTTATGGGGAACGCTCCCCCTACCCTTGGCCGGAGATGCACCCCATGGCTCCGCCTCATCAGGCGGCGGCGGCCAGCCCTCCGACCGCCGTCGTTTGGGGAGCGCCGCCCGTGGATCCCCGCTACCCGGGGGACGGCCGTGCGCCCCACTACGGGGCGGCCATGCCCCCGCAGGGGTTGGGCGTCCCGCAGGCGCCGTATCAGCACCAGCCATACGGACCACCAGCCCCGACCGCGGACGCGTCAGCGCCCCCCTCGGGGTACGCGGGGCCCTGGTACGGGGAAACAGTCCCAGCTCCCGCTGCCACAGCCCCGCCCGGCCCGGTCCACCCGGTGGCGCCCCCCACTTGGGGACCCAGCCCGTAAGGCGCGTTCCAGACGAACTCCCCCTCCCCGCGCCGGTCACGCTGGGGTGGGACGCCGGGGACGTGTTCTCTCCGGGGGCCGTGGCCCACGACCAGCTCAGGCTCCTGGCCCGGGACTCTGTGTGTCCGGGGCGCCCCTCTGCCCAGTGGGGAATTGTTCTCGGCATTTCTGGCGCCGTGTGCGGCCTGCGGGACGTGGCCACGGCGCTGGAGTGCTTACGGGGCCTCAACCCCTCGCTGGGGCACGTGTCCCTTTTCCAGGGAGACTGGCACCTTCCCGCCATCCTTCAGCAGTGAGCGGCCCACATGGCCGTGTACAAAGTCTCGGGCGGCCACTCGGTGCAGGTGTACAGCGGTGGGGGGGGTGTCGCCCACCTGGCCGGGGCTGAGGGATCCGTGACGTGGGTGCCCAGGTCCACGTACAGTCGCGGCCGGGTGGTGTTCAAAGATGCGTCCAGCAGCTCCACCGCCTACGTGGCGGCCAACGTCGACGCGCGGGCACTGGGGCGGTATTTGCGGCGATCCACAGCGCTAGAGCTCCCCACAAAGGTCCCACAGGCCGTCCTCCGCTGCTTGGAACACACGACGGGTCCCACTGGCCGGGGGGCGCTCAACGCCCTCTCTGGGGGCACCTCCAGCGGCCACCGCGGACTCGGGGACTTTCGGGCTGTCACCCTGAACCTACGGAGAGGCCTAATGGGCAAGATGCCAGCCCTGGGGTCTTGTCTGCGCGGGTGGGGTTATCCGGATCTGGTGGGGCTGCAGGAAGTGGGCAAGGTGCCCGTCAACATTGTGGCCCACACCATGTACTGGGCAACATTCACCCCCGCGGCGCATCCGGCGGCCGTGGTGGGGCTGCTGGTGCGGTGGCATCCCACGTTTCGGGAGGTCTGCCGGGACATACACTCCAGCCGGCGCGGCGTTGCTCCGGAATACCACTGTCGGGGGGGACACATCCTGGCGGTGGTGGTGTATTTCCCGGCCGACCAGGACTTGGACGTGGTGCGGAGCATCTTGTCGTGGGCCCTGGGCGTCATGGCCCCCGGTCGTGGGGTTTATACCCTGATGAAGGGGG
Source organism: Eutreptiella sp. 'Long Island Sound 2002' (assembly GCA_964036045.1). Taxonomy (NCBI): domain Eukaryota; phylum Euglenozoa; class Euglenophyceae; order Eutreptiales; family Eutreptiaceae; genus Eutreptiella; species Eutreptiella sp. 'Long Island Sound 2002'. The sequence goes on from OZ038385.1 coordinate 52,310,900, forward strand.
ATCTCAATGCCAACCCGGGATGGGCGACAGGCCTCCGGCAGGCCCCGGCTGCCCTCACCGTCCTTTGGGAGGAGTTTGTCCAGGACACTGGCCTGGTCCGCTGTTGCCCCACCTCCGAGGCGCCCACGTGGACCGACGGGCGGGGCTGCCCGGGGGTGATTGACCACGTGCTACAAGGCCCTGCCCCAAAGGAGGGACGTTTGTGGGTGGACGAGGCCTCCCCCTTCCCCTCTGACCACCGCCCGGTGGTGTGGGACGCCCGGGATTGCCAGGACCCTGAAGACAGGTCCCCGGTGCGGCTGCGCGCCAGGCACTTTCAGATACGTGACCCAGGCATCACGGGCAGCTACCATGCGGCCTTGTCAGCGGCCCGCCGGGAGGAGGGTTTGCGACCTAATAGTCTGGCGGCCCTGTACGAGTATTTCCTTTCCTCCACGATACGAGCGGTGGAGACGGCCCATGGCCCCCCTCGTGAATTCGGGGAGCTCCCGGGGCGTGTGTACCAGGTTCACCGTCAGCTCCAGGCGCACGCTAAGCGGTGCCCGCGGTGGTGGGAGTCACTGGACACGCTCAAAGAGCGTTTGGATCTCCGCCAGGACCTGGCGGAAGCCTGGGAAATGGGGAATCTGCAGCGGTATCTCTCCCATCTCCCGGAGGTGGCCCCCTTCTCCAGACCATCCCGCGGGGCTTTCCGCCACCTGTATGGGCCCGCTCGCACGCCGCCGGTCCAACCGCGGTTCTGCGCTCAAGTGGACGTGGCGCCGCGTGCCAGGGCCAAGGTGGCCCTGGACCAGGTGCGTCACCGACACCAGAAGACGCTGAGGGAGCTAACGCCGGGGGACGTCCGGCCCCTCACGGGTTGGATCACGTTCACACAGCCGCTGGCGTTGCCCACGGCTACGTTCCCCCACCTACGCCGCATACTTCAGCGCACCGGCAACACGGCCCCGGCTCGCGACCAGTTGCAGTACTGGATGCTGCGGGAGATGGACGACGACGGTCTCGCCATTGTGTGCGAGATCGTCAACCGCTACATGCGGGGGGAGCGCTTGGAGGCCCTCTCGCACGGGGACCTCCACCTCCTCCCTAAGAAAGCTCCCCACGGCGTTGGGGCCAACGACCGCCCACTCACCAACCTAGTCCTCCTGCGCAAGGTGGTGGGTCTGGTGATGAAGGAAGAGGAGCAGCCCTGGCTTCGGGAGAACGGGGTTTTCCCCCCCAGCCAATTCGCCCTCTGGCCGGAAACGTCCATATGGGACTTCCTCAGGGTACTGCACGATTATTTCTGGTACCGCTGGGGCTCCGGGGGCGAAGCCTGGCCCGTTCTCGACGACGTCCGTTACGCTTTCGGTTCCCCAGACCACGTGTCCCGGGACTCTGTACACCGGGTGCTGGGTTACGGCCCGGAGCTGTGCCACCTGCACCGCTCCCTGGTGGAGGACATGCGCCTGGACATGGGCGGCACGGATGATGTCGACCATGCCGAGGGGTGGTTCGATGCAGGGTCCGGACAGGGCTGCCCTTTGTCCCCGCTAGATTACGCGCCCATGGGGGAGGTGAGGGCAAAGATGGTGTCCCGTGAATACCCCGGGGTGCTCACCCCAGCAGGCCTTTTACACAGTCTGGCCTGGGCCGACGATACGGTCTGGCTCGGGGGCTCCCCGGAGGATGTGTCCGCCATCGCCGGGGCCCTTCCCGCCGCAGAAGACGCGGTGGCTCTGGGATCCGACGTGTCGACAATGCACGTCCTACGGACCTGGATGGACGGGCAGCGCGTACGGTACGGGGTTCCCTCGGTTCTGATGAACGGGGTTCGGCTGCCCGTGCTGTCGGAGAAGGATTACATCCGCTCCCTGGGGCGGCACGCCCTCCCACACACGTATCACAAGGAGGATTTCCGGAAGTTCATGATGGCGGCGCGGCGTGCTTTGGCGGTTATCCCCATCAAGTCCTTGCGGGCGCAATACCCCCCGGCCATGTACAACCCGAAGGCGGGCGGCATGGCGCGTTTCCAGGCCGGGGTTCGGCCCCCCCCGGTCCGGGTATGGCACCTCGCGGACTACCCCGCAATCTCCTCCCTCCGGGCGATTGTGGGGGAAAACCTGCCAGCGCACCGTCTGCTCGGGCCTGTGCAAGCGGGGCTCTCCGGCATTCGCCCTCTGGGTCCGGACGTGTTGACCACGTTTGTGCTCAACTACGCCCGTCAGCTGAATCACCCCAATCCCCTGACCCGGGCTTCCGCCTGGTGGGGGCACATGTGCGCACTCTGGCGGTTCCACCCGGACATGCCCTGCATACAGTAAGAAAAAGTGCTTTTCCATTGCTTTGAGGCATACTCTAGTTGTATTAGAGATGCACTGAGCATTCATGCATTTAATCTTAGTATTGGTCCAACCAAAACTGGTGATAACACATTTTGACCTATGGAACCAAACACCCAATCAGGATATGGAGTGGACCCCTTAATCCCCTTTCAATGTGAAGTAAAACATCTTTGCCTGAGTTGACTGAGCACTGACATACCTAAAGTAGAGTCTATGAATTTATCTATGTTTTTCCATGAATTCTTAGCTATCCTAGTGGTATGCACCCTAGGGGGCTGGGCACCTCTTTTTGAGAGGTCCTGGGTTCAATTCCTGGTCAGCCTAGCTAAGTAGGAAGATCCCATGTGACATGGCAGTGACCTCATCGCCACATACCATGCCACCTCAGCACATATGGGACCCAAAACAAAAAGTGCACATCTCCTGAGATGGCACTATGGAGAGAGAGTGACCATGGGGTAGTTTTCTAACTCTTTTCCAAAAACATTTCAGCTATCTTTGTGAATATGCATTCATTTGTGACCTGAGTTGCAGTTTCTGTGAATATCCAATCATCTTTCACTGTTTACACTGCAGCCCTTCATGCTTTGATCCTGAATCCTCTTCTCCTTGCATACTTCTGGCTTGGGTTATCCTGGAGTGACTCTATTGACTCTATTTCTGCAAACCAAAGGTTTTCTTCATCCAAAACAAGCAGCAGGAAACCCTACAGCAACAGCAAGCAGCAGGAGAAGCAAAAACACAGTGCTGAAAACACTATAAACGTTTCTGGTAGCAAGAGGCAGCCTGTCTCTGCGCACCGGCAGCAACCCCGTGCCGTACATCCAGTGCGCCGAGTACGGGCAAATATAAGCTGAAGGGTGAAAGAAGATGGACCCAGGAAGAGTGGACGCCGACGTGAAGACAGCGCCAGCGCCTGAGGCACCGGCAAGGCCGGCGCCTGGCGCTGTACCTTCGGCGGAGCCCTTACATGGGCCAGTGGATACGGCTGAGGACTCCCTGGATGGCCTCCAGACGGCCTTCGGGGCCCTGTCGGTCGAGGAAGTGGTCTCTCAGCCTCAGCTTGTGAAGAGGAAGAGAGAGAACGAGAGCGAGAAGGATGCTGGAGAAGGAGCAGACGAAGGAGAGGAACAAGGGCAAGACCCGACGCATGACCCTACCTTCGAAGGCGCACCAAGCGCTTCTGGCCTCCATGCATCACCCTCTCCCATAACCACCACACTCCCAGCCGCAGCAACATCCACTTCCACAACCAACCCGCCTATGGCAGAGGGCACAGGCCTTACTGGCATGCCTCCCTACCCCGCCTATGGTATGGGCCCACCTACCACTGCGCTCCATGAGGCAACTACTGCCAGTGAGCCGGTGGCTTCCAGCTCTGCGCCGCGATGGTATGCGGCTGACTATCCCCATCCACTCCACGCCACTGGAACCTATATGGATGTTCCTGGGTATGCTCATGGGTATGCACCTGGGTATGCACCCTTGAGTGGGTTGAGGAGAGGACCAGAGTCTCTGGGAGGCAGGAGTAGAGGATCGGGAAGATCCTCCAACAGGTCCCTGACGCGGTCGGAGATCAACGAGGTGCTCCGAGGAGCCACTTCAAAAATCGTGGGCGACCTCACGCAAGAGATCAGGGAGAAACTGGAGCCCCTGATGATCCCGTCCCATGCGTCACCTACGACGGTGGGAATGTCACCCCACCGAGTACAGGCTAACCACCTGGCGGCAGGGTTGACAAATACCCTGGGGAGCCTGAGGAGCCGACCGATGCCGACTCCTGCAGCAATACCGAGAAGTCCATTCGTCCCGAGAACGGCCCAGCCGCCCTACAGCCACGTGACGAACTCGACGAGGGCCGAGCTGGACCAGCTGGGGCTGACAGCCTTAAGGGCTATGGTGGACGTAGAGCCTTATGGCTCTAGTGATCTTGGCGGAGACCCCTCCGATGACGAGCCGCCGTCGATGGATTCTTCTTCGCCCTCAGATGACAAGGACCCTGAGGACCCCGAGGACCCCAAGGGTAAGAAGAAGAAGAAGAAGAAGAAGAAGACCCGACGCCCTGAAGGACGCCGAGCTCAGGAGGCGAAGGCTATTGCCACCTCCAAGATAGTGGTGAACCTGCCTGAGTTCACAGGCAAGGACCTCAGCGAGTTCGCTGAGAACTCTGGCCGGTTCCTACGACTGACCGGCCAAACCCACGCGTTCCCGTGGGGGGCCGGCCACGGGACGCTGCGGTGACACGCACAGGTGAGCAGGCAGGCAAAGCACTACGCTCACAAGGGCATCAATACGCTCGTGTCATGTGACAAAGCGTTTCAGAATCCTTGCCACTCTGCAAAGAGGGAACAAAAGTATGTACAACAACACATCAGGATATGTACACATGGGGTTAAGACTGGACTGGGGTAAGGGCATCACAGGACAATAGACACTCTATCCTAACTTGTATCCCAATCCCAGGTCCGACCCTCTCAGTGGCTGGTGGGGGCGGGGGCTCAAACACGACCCATGCCCTGCTCAGTCCGGACCCTGAAACCCTGCCAATGCGGGAGGTGTCCCGCCCAGCCACAGGCGAGTTCTTGGAAACCAAGAAGCTCCAAGGCCAACCGACAGTGACTCCCTATGCTCCCTTAACGGCAGGTCCCAACTCCCCTCTGAGCCAGAGATATGGCCCCGCCATTATCACCCAGGAGTTGGTAGCTGAAAATGGGCTGTTTCAGCCCAAACTGAAATTAACTCAAAAATCCCCAAAATTGACCTCTCGTCCGGACCCGCCAGAGGTAGGGACGAGGCAACTGACCCTATGCCCTTCGAGTGCGAACTCCCTGGAGCCCTCACCCAACCTGGTTCTCTCTGAGGTCCCGGCATCAGGGCAACACGGATGAGTCAAGTGGGGTCATGATGCCAAAATTACCAAATTTGGCGTCATTCCCACGCGCATCTCGCCCGGCCAAGGTAAGGCCAATGGCTCACAGGGTCGGAGGCAGGACCTAGGACTCATATCTGAGTGTACAACTTGGAATTAGGTCCGGGCTCCCTGTGGGCTTAGAGAAATGGGGCCGCCAATTGACCACACGGAAGGGGGAAATTGGGGTCCCAAAATGGGGTCATTTTGGCTGCCCGAAATGAGCCAAAATTTGGGGTGCTCCCAATAGTATATCTCCACGCCGGCTTGGAGATCCAATCCGCCATTCCATACGCGATCCACCGGGAGTCCAACGAAGACTCCCATGCATTTGGCTCTCAAAGATCTCCATGCCACTTGGCGTGGTGACGATCCCAATTGGGCCCACAAATGCCAAAATGGTAAAATTGCCCACACTCACTTTGGGCTAGCGCCTTAACGAAGGTTGCTCCGCTTCGCCCACGTGGTGTGTGAACCATGGGGACCATTATGCATAACACCCATGTCATATATGGTCCATTGGTCCATGCGTCCGGCGTGCACGGGTGGGCTCAACATAGTGCACGGCGGGCAGCAAAAGTGGAAAATTGCTCAAAATGGCCAAAAATGCGCACACTCATGGTTAGGGCAAATGAGGCACATGCCCGACACGGACCGGAGTGTGCCATAGGATTGGTATCAAGTCATATGTGTCCAACATATCTTTTGGGCGTCGCCCAACTCCTCCGGTTTTGGGAATGGCAGGTCGCCAAGTGAGCCCATGATTTGGGATAGTCCCAAATTGCCAACATGGCGGCCACGGTGTGCCAAGCCCAAGAGGAGTTATTCGCCGTGTCCAAGATATGTTGGGCACCGAAGTATGTACCCTCATATCATACTTGGGTCATGATGTCAATTGAGCGCAACGTTGAGATACACGGTCGCCACTTGACATCATGACGGGCCAACAACGGCAAAATTGGCACAAAGGTACACAAAAGTGCCTTGAAAGGTGCACAATTATATTATAATATCTTTGGATTGGATCGTGCAATCAACTAATCCTTCTAAACACAATGACTTGACACTAATGACCTTCGATTCCACATATGTGCTCCACTTGGGGCGCTTTGAAAGGTTACGAGCACCGCTTCCCAAGTGGGCACATGAAAATATGGAAAATTGCAAAACACAAACCTTGCTCCCAACGCATCGCTTCGGGATCGCCACACAAGCTTCCCTTCACGAAGGTTAGGCTTGCGATTGATCGTGGGGAGTATGGAGAAGGGGCTTACACAATATGAGGTCCATTGGCGGGTTCGGCTTGGAGCGATGGACCCGCCAAATGGGCACGCAACACAACACATGGCACATACCACATATTGCCCCAAAAGGTAGCTCCCCCCACGATATGTCATGCCCCTCCAAGGGCATAACCTTGTGTCAATCGCCCATAGGAACTCAAGGAGAGTTCCTATGCAACACCAACACTTGCGCGCTACACTCGAAAGTTATCTTAACGCACGCAATGTCATGGCCAAAGAGTTATAACGCAAACTCTACCCTCTTGACCATGATCCATTACACTAGCGCGCACGTGTGGAAATGCAAGGCATATAATGCTTCCTAAATTACGTCGGGAGTATTGTGAATACATCCCACGTTTCCTTATTGTCATTCCTCGCAAGCGGCACGAGATATGACCCTTGCAAGTGGCCTCACGAATCAACTTTGTTTTGCCCATATCTCTGAGTCAAATGGAGGGCAAGATAAAAGGAAAGTTGATTCGTGCATAGGGAAGCACGTAGGTCCACTCGAAAGAGGTCAAATCAAGTGCGGGGATGTCGAAGTCGAAAATCCGATTTCGACATCCTGAAAAATTCGGATTAAGGTTGCGAGTGTAAGATGTGAAAATTGCGGAAGCGTCCATGCAGTTCCTGAAGGCTTTGGAGCCTTCGTGACGGATTGCGTTAAAATTTCCATTATAAACAGTTAAACTGGCGGTTACGGTAAAGTCGCGATCCAACCGCCAGCAGTCAAAACAGTGAATATCAGAACGGAAGCGTAAAAATTGACGGAAACAATATGTAAATAAAACCCTGTTGATTCCTGATGTTCTGATATACAAATCTCCGCTGGCGGTGCATCGGTTGCCGATGCGGGGCTTTACGGCACGGAACACGCTCCCGCCGGGCTCGCACCGGGCGTCAACGGGCGCCTTCCGTACATGAGGTTGGTGGACCGGAGACCGGTCTTCCCTTCCGTACATGGGGTTGGCGGACCGGAGGCCGGTTGTATGCCCTACCCTAGCCATGGGGTTCTGGGTACCGCTTCACCCCCCTCCTTAGAGCAAACCCTGGGGGGGGCTGGATAACACGCAAGCATGGCAGCGGGTACCCAGGACCATTCCTGAAAGGGGGGGGGTGTCACATCCTCACTTCAGTAAGTGACAGTAAGATAGGTATGATGTTGTATAAGCTCGTAGCACATGTATAGTATCAAGTATCAAGTCCCGGGTCCTGGCGGCGATTGTTCGGCATCCAAAGGACCCGTTAACCCATACCAGGCGCACCGGGTGCCGGCTGCTACGGTCACCACCACAGTGGCAGTGGCATACACGGACAACATAGGCGACACACGACGACCGAGGTGGTCCCACAGGTCGAGAGCGACCACAAAGATCCATCAGGCTACCCCAAGCTTCCCAAGGCCCGCCGACTGGGGAGAGTCCCCACGGGTCCTTCCTCGGGCGCACCATGTCCATATCCATACGACGCGAGTCCAGAGTGCCATAGTCGAACTCCTTAAGAACCCCAGATCTTAAGGGAGCTCCTCCTTAAGGGATCGGGCATCAAGGCCGTCTTTTCCCTTGCCCTACTGCCACGAAGGCCATACATGAGGGAGTCCTCATGCAGTGTGGGCGGAGGCGTCGACTCCTCAAACCACCAGTTTCCCAGGCAGACTGACCGAGGTCAGGAGCACCGGAGGCCGCCATCCGAATGCAAGTGCGTCTGCGAATCGGTAGGCTCACACTGGGACTGACAGTGGCGGACCGCTGGGAGTGTAGTCAGGCAACTGGGCTTCCCGCCTGGCGCCATCAGGATCTCCACACATCACAGCGAATAGGGCAACACGGTATCACGGGCACTCAAACAGTAGAATCTGTATTCGGGTACTGGTCCAGGCTGGACCAGGCTGTATGAACATGTACCCGGCGACTCAAGGCGCCTTCGTATTCGATCAGTGTAAAACAGTCCACACTCCGGTGATGGGCTGAAGACAGCAACATACAGATGCACATATCCTGGAGGGCAGAAAAGCAAAACAAGCGGGGTAAACAGGCATGTAAACACACTCTGGACAGAGTGCCAAACCACGCCCTGGTTAGGATAAGGCATATGCAGGAGGGTGAACAGGAAAACGCCTGAGTTCAGGCCATATATAGTCTCGAGACACACGTCGACTGGTCTGGATCCCGCAAATGCCATGGGACCAGACCACACACCAAAAATCGCAATGCCGATGACAGCAGCATCCGTTGCGCAACGTCGTATGGGCTTCAAGGCCCCAAGAGCTCAGAAATATGAAGGTCAGTCGCCCTACCTGGTTTCCCAAGGATTCAGCAGGGGGGGGTATATGGCCACTCCGTCACCGAAAGATGGAAGAGAGCAAGCAAGTAAGGGACGATTCGTCGGCCCCACAAGCGCTCAAAACGCATCAGGGGAGAGCCCAGGGCGCTGATCAGGCACCCCTGGCTGCAATCGCCCGGGTGAGTGCTGCCAAGTCCGAAACGTGGATCTTGGTCTTGTGCTTGCGGATGTACTCCATGAAGGGAGTATTGACCCGCGGCACAAACGAGGAGACGGGTTCCCAGGTGTCGTGGGACGGCCCATAGCCTCGCCAACGAACCTTGAACTCCAGACCTCCAGGTGCCGAGGCCTTCGGACGCTGAGCAAGGATCTTCTCGACTGTATAGTCATCCTGCTCAGCGTAGTCGTCGTCCGAATCGGCCTCATGTGCGGCATAGCTCAGGGACACATGTTGGCCACGGAGGTCGGGTTCCCGCACACGGAGTTGACTCTCGTGGCGCTCCCGGAACTGTCCGTGACCCACCTTGATGCGGTAGGTGTCCTCACCAATCCTGCGGACCACCTCGCCGGGTGTGAACCAGGTCTTGGTGCGGTGGGTGCCCATAGGGCGGGGTCTGATCACCCACACCGGGTCTCCCACCCTGAACTTCTGCGCTGTCGAGCTCGGGGCGGACTTCTGACGCTCAGCATGCTCCTTCTCAAGCTGCTGGCGGATGTCCCGCGCCGTTTGCTCTTGCCGCGCGAAGAACTCCTTGGCATCCATAGCCATGCCATCACCAGACAAGGGAAGTCCCCTACCCAGGGGGTCCCTGCCGAAGAGAATCTGGTGAGGGGACAAACCGCCCGGAGTGGGGGTGTCATGATGGGCCTTCAGAGCAGGCCACATCTCCTCAAACCAGTTCCGACGTGGATTGGTGATGTGGATCTTGGGCAGCTTCTCGAACAGCTGCCGTCCAGCCACTTCAGCACGGCCGTTAGACCGGCTGAGATAGGCGACGCTCTTGGCATGCCGTATTCCCATGAGGGAACACATAGCCTTGAACCAGCCACCAGTAAACTGGGGCCCTCGGTCACTGCAAATGGTGCGGGGGATGTCAAAGACGGTCAGCCAATGACGAATCATCATGACTGCCACTTCTTTGGCAAGCAACCCCTTTTTGCCTGCCGGAACGGCTACAACGTAGCCGCTGTGGCGGTCCACACAGAGAACCACACAGTCAAAGGTCTCCTTGCCAATGTGCACTTCGGGCATGGAGAAGACGTCCATGGCCACGCTCTCCATGGGCTGGTCAGGAACCGGGGTCCATTGGGGTTCCCCCTTGACGTTCCGGTTATCGGGATTGCAGGCCTGACAGACCGAGCAACCCTTCCTGGCCTTCTTGATGGCGGTGTAGAGAACGATATGGTCGATCTCGAACCGACGCTGCATGTCAAGAGCTTGCTTCTTGACCCCTGGGTGCAGCATGTGGTGGTGCCAAGCTTTACAAAGCTCGAGCACCCGGGACTCCGGTACTAGCAGCTTACCATTCCGGTGGAGCTTGCCATCTTCCTCGGTCAGCCCCTTTGGCCACTTCTGCCCGTCGTCAGGGTCGGTCACAGCCCTATACTCGGCCGCAAAGGCCTCAGACTGGGCATAGTCGTCGGTCCAGTCGTCCTGGAGGCAGGACTCCGGGAAGAGGTGCTTGTCGGACTCAGCTCCATCAGGGGCGAGTACTCTGACCGCTCTGCTCACCCTCGACGCGAGGGGGGCATCCGCAGCCATGACGACGAAGCATTTTGCACCCTCCTCCTCCATCAGGCGCTCCATCTCAATGACCCTCTTGGCTTCAGCGGTCTCAGCCTCATCGCCATGGGCAGAGATATCCTGCATGCCCTTGCTGGCGGGATAGGCCCACCTGCTGAGACAGTCCGCCACGGTGTTATCCTTTCCAGGAATATAAACAACCGTAAGGCCGAATTTGGCCAAGGTCTCGTGCCATCTTGCCCGTCGGGAGGCGGGACCTGAGGGGGTGTCCACGTGCTCCTTGTGCCACGACTGCAGACTCTGATGGTCGGTGCAGACGGTGACGGGATGGAGGGCTATGTACCCAGCCCATTTCCTGAGAGCCATGACGATGGCATACGCCTCCTTTTCACGGGGCGTCCACGTCCGTCTCTGGCCTTCCGCCAGGACTCGGCTCCAGAAGGCCACGGGCACGTGCCTCCCGTCGTCAAGCACTTGCTCCAACACAGCGCCAATGGCGTAGTCGGAAGCGTCGGTGCGCAGGACGAACCCTCGGTCGGGATCCACGAGGTGCAGACCCACTGCGGATAGCAGCGCCTGCTTCATCCCCTCAAAGAAACGGTCGGACTCAGCTGTCCAGACCAGAGCCTTCTTGGACCCCTTCTTGGTCTCCTCTCGGTTGCCCTTGAGCATGGTCGTCATGGGGGCTGCATACTCGGCATACATTTTGATATACCCCGAGTAGTAATTGCAGAACCCCAGATACGCCCGTAGCTCAGAGACCGTCTTGGGCTTTTCCCAGTGCTCAATCGCAGCCACCTTGCCAGGTATGGGCTTTCGCTGCCCGTTCCCGACTACGTGGCCAGCAAAGACCACCTCGCTTACCGCAATGGTGGCCTTGTCACTGCTGCCCGTGAGTTTGTGCCGAACCAGAAGGTCCAGCACTCGAGTGACGTCCCTCTCGTGTGCCTCCAGGAGCTCCTCGTAGCTCATATTGGGGTCCCCGGACGCGATGATCACGTCGTCCACGAAGGGGTCCGCACAGTCGCGCACCGGCTCAAGAAGGTTCTCCAGCATCCGCTGAAAAGCCGCATTGCCGTTGGTAACGCCCATGGGCATCACCTTCCACTGGAGAGGTCCAAGTGGGGTGCTCATGGCTGTGCAGGCACGGGACTCCTCGGCGAGAGGCATCTGATGATAACCATGATTCAGGTCAATCACCGTGAAGATCCTCCGCCGGTGTTGCTTTTGCAGCATGTCCTCAATAAGGCGCAGCGTATAGCTGTCGTGCTGCGTTTGGCCGTTCAGGCCGCGGTAGTCGACGATGAGCCGCCACTCACCGGCAACCTTCTTGGGGACGACGAAGCAGGGAGAGGCCCACTCGGAGTGGCACGGCTCAAGCCAGCCTCTCTGGATGAAGTCACGGAGGATCTTCTCCATGGCCTCTTTCCTCTCGCCCCTCAGGGCAAACTCCCGGTGCCGATACACACGGGGGTCCTGCTTCAGTCGTATCTTGGCCTCGCCATACGGTCCACGCACCGGTGGGGGAAACACAGGCTTTCCGCTGAAGAAGGTATCACCATACTTCTGCTTCAGCCTGGCCCTCAACGCCTGGATCTTGGGGCAGTCATCGGACTCCGCCTTGGCTTTTCCGGGCACTTGAACCACGGAGCTTACTTGAGGGGTAGCGACCCCGCTCGCTTTCGGCTCAGGTGGTCTTCCCAGGTGGCCCAAAGGGCCATCTCTGGTCTTGCCTCGGAATAGATCGCCGTAGGTGGGTGGGTTACCCCCGATTGGCTCGTCCTGGCTGGATAGGTGGTCCAGCACCCTCTGCACGAAGGTGTTCCCGTCATAGGAACCAGAGACGATCGAGTCCACTTCCCACCAGGCTTTGTCCTGGCCTTTCCCCTCACGCTGGTTGCCCCAGTCGTGAAAGGGCTGATCCATATACCCCTGAACCAGATCCCATTCCTCTTCAGTGAGGGGGTCTTCCGATTCCGATTCTTCGATGTCAACAGGGGGAACCGCAAAGCATTGCCGCCAGGGCTCTGCTATGATGCGGTTGACACACACGAAGTCCGTGGTATCGGCCTGATCAAGGCCCCCATCCACATAGTGGAATTCCGTTGGCCATCTCTGGGGTGGCATGGGCTGTCCCTTAGCGTCCTGATAGACACTCTCTCCAGCCGGTAGGACGACCTTGTTTAAAGTCATGTTGGTTAATGAGGCTACCCAATGTCGGGTACTTTCCTCCTCGGTGCATCCCATAGGAACAACCAGCACTGCCTTGGAGCGGTCCTTGCGAATCTTCGCTATCGCTCTTGGAATGTCCCGACGGGGGCAATGGATCCACATCAATCCCTGATGCGGACCCCAGTGCTTCTTCCACGCGGAGTCCTGGGCGCTCCAGTACTTCTCACATACCCGAAGATGGGCGGAGGTTCCTGAAGAGAACGCATCCAGGGCCAGATCCGACGCTCCCAGGTCCGCGACCACTCGGTTCGCCACTTCCGGCCTTACGCCGTACTCCTGGTTTGCTGGCCCAGTGGGCTCAGTGTCCAGCGCGGCCACTTCGAGCTGATTGCGTTCGGGGTGGATCCATTGGCATTCCACATGGTGCTCAGGTGACGAAAGCCACGAGAGCTGGTCGTCCTGGTACAGGGTCATGGAGGCCTGGGCCGGGAGAACGCCGGAGTCTGTCTCCATCATGAAGTCGTACCCAACGATCATGTCCCAGTCCATCTCGGCCTCGTAGAAGCGACCGTGCAGGAGGATTTCCTTGCCGAGGTCTGGGCGGCTCAGCTCACGATGGTTCACGAACTGCAGCCCGATGGCCGCCTCCTTCGTGCCTCCCACCATGTACTGGCCGTTCGCCACCTTCAGCCTGACAGGCTTCCGACTGTCGGTCAGACACTCTTGTGGAAGTAGGCCAGCCTTGACCAAGCTGACTTGAGCTCCCGTGTCGACCAACACGTCGAAAACCTTTTCCACTTCCCCGCATAGGGCACGGACCTTAAGATGCAACTGCCGCTCGCGACCGACACGGCGCACGGCGTGCAAACTCAGGATCTCCGGCCGTTCCAGAAGCTCAACAAGCGACTGGTGCAGGTTGTGGACAATGGGCTCAGGCTGCCCATCTGCAGCATCCAGCTGCGGTCCGGGTGATCCTCCGATACTCTCGGATAGATCCTGTAGTACATCAAACACTTTCTTGGTCGCGAAGGACGGACGGGTGCAAGGGTTCGTGCCTTCACTTGCCCTCACCCCGCCTCCGCGACTGGGCGCCGGACCGGGCCTTCCGCCCGCGGCAGTCCCCTTGTGCTTATCGACTCCCGACTGGGATGGTTCGGCGCTTCCCACGTCACCATCCTGCGACCGCCCTAGCTGGGGCCCTTGGCTGCAGGGGCTCCGCTAGGGGGCGTCGGTTGTGGAAGAGGGGGTGCTCTCCTCGGCCTCAACGTCGTTGACGCCCTTCTTCCTCCTCTCACTACGAGTAGGCTTCTTGTCCTTGTCCTTGTTCTGGTTGTTCTGGTTGTTCTCCTTGTTCTTGTTGTCCGACCTGGGGACCCAGTTCCGCTTGATCTCCTGGATCTCCTTGGCTAGCTCGGTCCCCACCGACGACATCAGCTTGGCCAGCTCGTCCTTGTCGACCTCCATCTTGGCTTCCCGGATACCCGCGGGCGCACGCTTCTTCGACCCGTGCGCCTTCTTGTAAGCCTCCGTGTCGGCCTTGTGGACGGGGCATGTTCGGTGGTCATGGTTGAAGCCTCGCTTCCTCCCATAACACACGAAACAGCCCTGAGGGTGAGCTGGTATGAACTCCCCAAATGACAGCGGAGGGTCGCCAATGCGGCGAGGGTCCCTCTTCTCCTGCTTCCTCCAACCCTGCTGCAGGGGCTTCCAGTTTCCCGGCTTGCTCCCCGCGCTCAGGTTCTTGGCCACGAAGGCACAGATGGCCACCTCGGCGGGCTCATCGTCGTCGTCATCGTCGACGAGAGTCTCATCGCCGCCGGCTCCCGCTGGGTCCATGGCAGCTTCGCCGCCAGGTCCCTCGCCAACGTAGTTGACGTCGCGGTCGCCGGGCCTCAACCCGCGGGTGTGGTGGAGGTTTCGGTACTCCTTGAGTACTTCCTCGCCAACCCACTCCAGGATCTCGTCGCAGCTCATCCGCGCCGGGATGGGCTGCAGACGGATGGTCTGGCCGCTCAACTCACAATCATCAAGGCGCCACATCGCGGTCTTCTCGCGATCGCCCGAGACGGTGATGAGAAGAGCGTTCCGCAGGGAGTGCCGTTTGACATCCCGGGCCACGTTCTTCTTCGCCCAAGCCACCACGTTCGTATGATACTCCTTGGGGAGCATCATCTTGACCGTGTGGTTGGACTTGGCCCTCTTGGATTCCTCCTTGGTGACCCTCTTGATCCATGCTTCCGGCAGCATGGAGAGCAGGCGAGCCTGCTCGTCACCCTCGTTCCAATCCTCCACGTTGCGGCGGAAGAGGGTGTATTTCCCTCGGAAGTCTCGCCACTCTCGTAGGCGGATCTCCCGTCCATCATGCTCAAGCTTGATGGACTTCCAGCGCTTGGCCGCCACCTGCGGAGCGTCCACCCGCTCCTGCTCGTTGAGCCACTTCTTGGCTTCCTTGAGGGTCTTGATTTTCCCCTCCTTGGTCGCCATGAAGTATAGCTCGCCGAGCACTTCCGGCAGGCGGTACCTGAACCGTTTGAAGACATACTTCTCCGCATCAGCGGGAGGCAGGTCTTCAGTGACGGTCAGCCCCCAATCGTCCAGCTTCTCCAAGAAGCGGTCGAGGTTGAGGGGGTTGCCGTCGTACATGGGGGGCTTGATGTCCTTCAAGTCTTCCCACACGGCGGCATCCGCGGCCTTAGAGACCATGAACGCCGGCCGCGAGGTCGACCGAGGTTCCCATCGGCCTCGCCCACGGACTCCCACGGCCGCCACGTCCATCTGCTCCATGGAACCCCTGTGGCTACGCCGCGGTTCCTCCACGTACGCTGAACCAAAATGTTCACGCCGTACTGCATCCATGTACGCATCCTCATCACGGCGCCGGCGGCTGCGTTCAGCGGCCTCCCGTCGTACACCACGCGGCGGGCTGATGTCGAACTCCTCCAGGTCCAGGTCCAGGTCCTCACCTTCGCCCACATCCGACTCCACATCTCCTCTGGGGACCTCGTCCCTGAGTCCACCATAACGTCCTCCAGCCATTGGGATTGGCACCGGGGCTGGTGCCGGGCGTCGGGGGCGTACAGGCGTCCGTGACGGAGCACGGCGGTTGCGGTACTCCGCGCTGAGCCACTCATCACGCCATTCCTCACTGCCACTGCCGGGCGGCACGCGCTCGTTGCGGCGGCCCGCGCTGTGGTGAGAGGGGGCGGTGAGAGAGGGGGCACTGGCGCTGGGGCGACTCCTGGGGGCTCCGCCGGGGGCGTGGGGTCTGCCTGGACCTGGTCCGGGTCCCCAGCCGTCGTCCGACGAGCCAGACTCCAGGGGTGGGTGGTCGCTGCCGACGCTCCCACGGGCTTCCAGCGCGTCCAGCCTCTCCTGCAGGCCGCTGACGACGTTGGTCAGCGACTTGGTCTCGGCCCTGGCGATGTCCAGCTCCTTCTGCGCGCGCGCGGCGACCCTGGAGATGCGAGCCATCTCGCCCTTGCCCGTGTCTACCTCCAGCTCGAGCAACTGGACTCTCCTGCGGAGGTAGACGATCCACCGCCAGGTGGTATCCGGGTCGCCGTTCCCTGGTGGGTCGTAGGGGTCCCCAGGGGGTCCTCCAGGAGGGCCTCCGCCGGGTCCGCCCGGTCCAGGGGGTCCTCCCCCGCCCGGTGGTCCGCCTCCAGGGGGTCCACTTGGTGGGCGTCCTCCAGGGGGTCCTGACGGTCCTCCGCCAGGGGGTCCCGGTGGGTCTCCGCCGGGTCGCCTCGGTGGGTTCGAGGATGGGCGCTTCCTCGTGATGCCGAAGTCCATGTCGTCATCCTCGTCCATGTCGCCCCACCTGGGCGTCTCGGTCACGGAAGACTCCGAGCTCCGGTAGGGAGGAGGGAGATCCTCATCTTCACCTTCCGGTTCCATGGGGACGTCTCCGCCTCCTCCGCCCGTCCAAGCCACCACTTGGCGATGTCGGCGGCCTCGTTCATCCCCGTCACTGGCGGTGAAGAAGGGGTCACTGTCGTGGGGGTGTCCACCCGCTGGCCTCCGCGGCCTCTCGGGGGTCTTCCCCTTGCCCTTCCTCCGTCGACGGGCGGTGGGGCCACTGCTCCCACTGCTGCCCGTGTCGGCCTCGTCCAGCGTCATCATGGAGGAGGCGTCCCCTTCGAAACGTTTTCGAAGGGTCTCCACTCGTGATCCTCCCGGGGGAGTCTCGCGGCGGAGTTTGGCCTCTGCCTCCTCCATTGCGGCGGCGGTGGCTGCGGCAGCCCGCACTTCGGCTTCTTCCCGAGCACGAGCCGCCTCGGCTTCCCGGGCCTGCTGCAGCCGCGCCTTCTGCGCTTCCAACGCCGCCAGCTCCGCCTCCGTCTTGGCCTTCTCCTCAGCGACCTTCCGTCGCGCGGCCTCGATGGCTTCCTTCTTGGCGGCGTCCGCCTGGGCCTTGGCCGTCGCTTCGGCGTGGGCCCTTTCCTCCGCCTCCTTCTTTGCCCTCTCTTGGGCAAGCGCCTCTTCCAGCGCCCTCACCTCGGCCTCCTTGCAGGCGATGGCCTCCTGCGTCAGGCGGGCTTCCTCGTCGGCTGCCGCCAACTCACCGTTGACCTGGGCAGTCGCTGCCCCATGGGCGGCCACGGCCGTGAGTCCGGCCGCAATGGCCGCCACGCTCCGGGCGTGGATGGCCATGCCATGCGCCCACTCCGCAGCCTCCTCCTGGGCGATGCTGACGGCGCCCTCCACGGCAGCGTCGTGCTGCCTGGCCCGTTGCCGGACAACCCGAAGGTTGCAGGGCACCCCACAGACGCGCTCACAGGCGCGCGCCACGTCCCTGTTGGGAGCGACGCTGCTGCTGGAGCTGGCCTGGTCGGCCGGCATCCTCCCGCGGTGGGCCGACTCCACGTCGCTGCTGGGGCCTGCTGAGGCCTGCTGGGGCTTCAGGAGCAGCGGACGGGGCTTGGCCTTGGTCTGCCTGGCGACTTTGATGTAGTCGCCAAGGGTGGTGGAGCTGGGGTGATGACCACCATTGGCCCGTTGGGGACTGGGGGCTGGGGTTCCGCCCTTGGCGCCTTGGGCGGCTTCGGCGGCCAGGGACTCCTGGTACTCCCGCCACCTCCGGTCCCGCTTCTTGTCCCCGGCAGACCGCTTCTCCTTCCCGGAGACGCGCTGCTGCTGCTCTGCAGCCTGCGCCCTCCCCGGTTCCGGGAATTTCTTCTCGATCACGTCCCACATGGAGACGTTGATCGAGGCGCCCGACGGGTACACGTTGGGCTCCTCGTCCTCCTCAATCCCGTCGGGGCGCAGGCCTTCGCCAGGCCTGTCTGGCCGGGTCCACGTCCTCCAGAGCCTCTGCTGGTGGCGGTAGGCGAACCCTTCCGCCCGCAGCCAGTCCTCCACGGCCTGCAGGCGGTCGGGGGCGATGTCCGTGCGGAGCTCGAAGCTCCGGGGCATGCCGCCTTCGCACTGGGGGTGGCTGTGGCGGTAGTGCTGGTCCCATACCAACCCACGCAGTAGTTGCGCTGCATGGGGGTGGGGTCGCGGCCACGTCCTGCCCGCTTCTTGCCAGTTTACCATGGCAGCGGGGGGCGTACTTGGTCTTGAGGTCCTTGGTGTGCACTCGTTCTACTCAACGAACTGGTGGTGGTTGTTGAGGCGGGTGCTGCAGCACTGGATTGGAGGTGCGGCTGGTGCTGGTCAGCCGGTGGTTGTGGAGGTGGTTGACGCGGCCTTGCTGGTCGGCCGACGGGACTCCGGGTCGGCCGATGGGGCTGATGCAGGAGTCCTGGTCTGTGCACCTCTTCCACGGTGGCTGCGCGGTCAGGGCGATGCTCTGGACGGCGCTGCGGGCTCCGTGACGAACTCGGCGCTGTCGCTGGGCGGCACTGCGAGCCGCGACGCTGCGCTGCGAGCTGCTGCGCTGCGCTGCGAGCTGCGAGCTGCGAGCTGCTGCGACGCGCTGCTCGGGGTTGGTGGCCTCGAGTGGCGCGCGAGGGCTGGGTAACCCCGCGGCGGTGAAACGCTTTTAACGCGTTCCCGTGGGGGGCCGGCCACGGGACGCTGCGGTGACACGCACAGGTGAGCAGGCAGGCAAAGCACTACGCTCACAAGGGCATCAATACGCTCGTGTCATGTGACAAAGCGTTTCAGAATCCTTGCCACTCTGCAAAGAGGGAACAAAAGTATGTACAGCAACACATCAGGATATGTACACATGGGGTTAAGACTGGACTGGGGTAAGGGCATCACAGGACAATAGACACTCTATCCTAACTTGTATCCCAATCCCAGGTCCGACCCTCTCAGTGGCTGGTGAGGGCGGGGGCTCAAACACGACCCATGCCCTGCTCAGATCGGACCCTGAAACCCTGCAAATGGGGGAGCTGTCCCGCCCAGCCACAGGCGAGTTCTTGGGAACCAAGAAGCTCCAAGGCCAACCGACAGTGGCTCCCTATGCTCCCTCAACGGCAGGTCCCAACTCCTCTCTGAGCCAGAGATATGGCCCCGCCATTATCACCCAGGAGTTGGTAGCTGAAAATGGGCTGTTTCAGCCCAAACTGAAATTAACTCAAAAATCCCCAAAATTGACCTCTCGTCCGGACCCGCCAGAGGTAGGGACGAGGCAACTGACCCTATGCCCTTCGAGTACGAACTCCCTGGAGCCCTCACCCAACCTGGTTCTCTCTGAGGTCCTGGCATCAGGGCAACACGGATGAGTCAAGTGGGGTCATGATGCCAAAATTACCAAAATTGGCGTCATTCCCACGCGCGGCTCGCCCGGCCAAGGTAAGGCCAATGGCTCACAGGGTAGGAGGCAGGACCTAGGACTTTTATCTGAGTGTACAACTTGGAATTAGGTCCGGGCTCTCTGTGGGCTTAGAGAAATGGGGCCGCCAATTGACCACACGGAAGGGGGAAATTGGGGTCCCAAAATGGGGTCATTTTGGCTGCCCGAAATGAGCCAAAATTTGGGGTGCTCCCAATAGTATATCTCCACGCCGGCTTGGAGATCGGATCCGCCATTCCATACGCGATCCAGCGGGAGTCCAACGGAGACTCCCATGCACTTGGCTCTCAAAGATCTCCATGCCACTCGGCGTGGTGACGATCCCAATTGGGCCCACAAATGCCAAAATGGTAAAATTGCCCACACTCACTTTGGGCTAGCGCCTTAACGAAGGTTGCTCCGCTTCGCCCACGTGGTGTGTGAACCATGGGGACCATTATGCATAACACCCATGTCATATCTGGTCCATTGGTCCATGCGTCCGGCGTGCACAGGTGGGCTCAACATAGTGCACGGCGGGCAGCAAAAGTGGAAAATTGCTCAAAATGGCCAAAAATGCGCACACTCATGGTTAGGGCAAATGAGGCACATGCCCGACACGGACCGGAGTGTGCCATAGGATTGGTATCAAGTCATATGTGTCCAACATATCTTTTGGGCGTCGCCCAAATCCTCCGGTTTTGGGAATGGCAGGGTCGCCAAGTGAGCCCATGATTTGGGATAGTCCCAAATCGCCAACATGGCGGCCACGGTGTGCCAAGCCCAAGAGGAGTTATTCGCCGGGTCCAAGATATGTTGGGCACCGAAGTATGTACCCTCATATCATACTTGGGTCATGATGTCAATTGAGCGCAACGTTGAGATACACGGTCGCCACTTGACATCATGACGGGCCAAAAACGGCAAAATTGGCACAAAGGTACACAAAAGTGCCTTGAAAGGTGCACAATTATATTATAATATCTTTGGATTGGATCGTGCAATCAACTAATCCTTCTAATCACAATGACTTGACACTAATGACCTTCGATTCCACATATGTGCTCCACTTGGGGCGCTTTGAAAGGTTACGAGCACCGCTTCCCAAGTGGGCACATGAAAATATGGAAAATTGCAAAACACACACCTTGCTCCCAACGCATCGCTTCGGGATCGCCACACAAGCTTCCCTTCACGAAGGTTAGGCTTGCGATTGATCGTGGGGAGTATGGAGAAGGGGCTTACACAATATGAGGTCCATTGGCGGGTTCGGCTTGGAGCGATGGACCCGCCAAATGGGCACACAACACAACACATGGCACATACCACATATTGCCCCAAAAGGTAGCTCCCCCCACGATATGTCATGCCCCTCCAAGGGCATAACCTTGTGTCAATCGCCCATAGGAACTCAAGGAGAGTTCCTATGCAACACCAACACTTGCGCGCTACACTCGAAAGTTATCTTAACGCACGCAATGTCATGGCCAAAGAGTTATAACGCAAACTCTACCCTCTTGACCATGATCCCCTACACTAGCGCGCACGTGTGGAAATGCAAGGCATATAATGCTTCCTAAATTACGTCGGGAGTATTGTGAATACATCCCACGTTTCCTTATTGTCATTCCTCGCAAGCGGCACGAGATATGACCCTTGCAAGTGGCCTCACGAATCAACTTTGTTTTGCCCATATCTCTGAGTCAAATGGAGGGCAAGATAAAAGGAAAGTTGATTCGTGCATAGGGAAGCATGTAGGTCCACTCGAAAGAGGTCAAATCAAGTGCGGGGATGTCGAAGTCGAAAATCCGATTTCGACATCCTGAAAAATTCGGATTAAGGTTGCGAGTGTAAGATGTGAAAATTGCGGAAGCGTCCATGCAGTTCCTGAAGGCTTTGGAGCCTTCGTGACGGATTGCGTTAAAATTTCCATTATAAACAGTTAAACTGGCGGTTACGGTAAAGTCGCGATCCAACCGCCAGCAGTCAAAACAGTGAATATCAGAACGGAAGCGTAAAAATTGACGGAAACAATATGTAAATAAAACCCTGTTGATTCCTGATGTTCTGATATACAAATCTCCGCTGGCGGTGCATCGGTTGCCGATGCGGGGCTTTACGGCACAGAACACGCTCCCGCCGGGCTCGCACCGGGCGTCAACGGGCGCCTTCCGTACATGGGGTTGGTGGACCGGAGACCGGTCTTCCCTTCCGTACATGGGGTTAGTGGACCGGAGGCCGCTTGTATGCCCTACCCTAGCCATGGGGTTCTGGGTACCGCTTCAGTGGGCGAGTGAAGTGCGATCTGCTCCTGCAGTGCTGCAAGACCAAGTACCTGGAGAAGCAGGTCAGGCAGATCGTGACTAACTCCGCCACCTTTGCCGATGTGTTGGTTGCCCTGGAGAGGCAGTACCCGACCTACGAGACCGACCTCTCCATCAGGGCCGAGATCCAGAACCTGCCCGTGCTGCCCAACAACCTCAAACCTGGCAGGGTCTCCGAGCTGTTGGCTGACCTGGATCACTGGGCTGGACGACTGACGCCCGGTTCCTACAGCAGCGACGACCTGCTGTTCTGGTTGTGCGCCAAGCTCCCCCAAGAGCTATGGGACGAGTGCCGTTTGACGGCTGAGCGCAAGGCTAGATCCCTCCGCTACGAGGATCTATGCGTGCTGCTCCTGGAGATGGCGCTGGAGAAGGAGAGCGACCAGCACTTGAACAACTACCGTCCTGGTGGTGGAGGTTCTGGAGGCAAAGGGTACCAAGGGTCCCGACCTGGGCAGGGGACTACCCCCAAACACGCCCACGCCCGTACCATGGAGAACGTGAAGGAGCTATTCTGGTGTGATGCCAGAGATGAGCAGGGCCACCTGCAGCACGCCTCCGACTGCGAGCAGCGAGACTGCTTCGTCGTCCAGGGGAAGCAGCACGAGAAGAACACCGGCGCCAAAGCGAAGCTGCCGGATCATTACCGCTGCACCATCACGTGTGCATTCTGCGGTAAGCGGAAGCACTACGAGGATGAGTGCTACCATAAGCAACGCCTATCGGCGAAGCTTAAGGGGGAAGATCCTGGCAAAGGCTCAGGCAAAGGTGGAGGCAAGGCCAAAGGCAACGACTCCGGCAAGGGCAAGTCGAAAGGACGTGGTCAAGGTGGTCAAGACAAGGGTCAAGGTGGACGAGGAGGAGGCGCTAACCGCCAGCCCGACAACAAGAACAAGGACAAGAACGGAGGCACGCCCAACCCTAATCCAGGGGGGAACTCCGAGCCCTCTGGAGGGCAGTCTGGTCGTACCACACGCTCACAGACGCAGGCCCAGCAAGAACAAGGAGCCAAGCGTGAGCATGAAGGTGGTGATGACGGCAACGCTAAGAAGAGGAGCGGTTTCATGAGGATGGCCCGCAAATTGCGGAACAAGGGGTTCGAGGTGACCTGTCCCGCGGAGTTCTGACGGGGACGCTCTGGTGGCACCCAAGCCCTGGTGTTTTGGGTACGTATCCGACTAGGGGGACGTGAATACCTGGGGGTACTGGATACTGGCGCCACAATATCGATAGTGGCCAAGAAAATTTTACCTCGTGGGAGCCTGAAGAACACCATGACCACCGCCGCTATACGCATGGGGGATGGACATGTGGTGCACAGCTGCAGGGACTGTGAAGTGGAGGTACCTATGGGCTCCCGGACTATCGCCCATCGGTTCTATGTGATGGACACTGATGCCTTCGACTTTGTACTGGGTACTGACTTCTTCGTGCAGCACTCCCAGATACAATCCCTGACGCTGCAAGCGCCCTACCTCCTCTACGTGGACCACGGCAGTGGCAGAGAGTCTGTGCCACTGGAGCAGTCGGAACATACCTCGAGTTACCTGAGGCTATCGAAGGAGGAGCCCTCTAACATGATGGCGGCCTCCAAAACTGAGGACTATCAACTATTGGGGGAAGTCCTAGACCAAGGTCTGAAGGAGTTGGGTTACTCTCGAGAAGACCTGAGTGTGGAGTTGTTCGCCAGCGACAAGCAACATGTACTGGACCTATACTGCAGCAAGGGGAAGAACTGCAGCTACAAATTTTACTGGCCCTCTTTCGGGATGGCCTACGGGAACCCCAGATTCAGTGAACTGGGGAAGGTGCTGACCAAGGTGGCCTTGGAACGTTCCCGTATGGTCCTGTTTTCCCCCGATTGGGGAGCCCATGGGGGCAACGAGTACTGGCGCAACCTCCTGGACAGGCTGACTATCAGCTCTGTTCGTTGGCCTGATGAGGCCATCTACGTGCCTCTGGGACGCAAGACGCCTATTGGCAAACCCAGATGGGGGAGTATGCTCAGCGTGGTGGACGGAAGTCTTACCACCATCCCCTGGGAAGATCTGGACCCGACTCTGGTCCAGGCTATACAACGAGAAAGCGATGGACTCGCCTTGGGTGACTTGAAGGATCGCCTACGACCTGAAGATGCTGTTGAAACTACACCCGGAGGAGATGAGTACATTGTGACTGACACCAACGCCCCCAACTCTCCCTGTCATGTACCTGTACCTGATGGAGTCTCTGAGTGTGGACTATCTGAGCTACCTAGCTCTATCCACTCAGACGACGAAACTGAGCACGACGCCTTCTTCGTGCAGACCGCGGTGGAGGAAGGGGAGAACGCCGAGTACGTCGCCCCACTAAAACCCCTACTCTCCATGAGGGTGGAAGACCCCGTGGATGAGGAGCTGGACCCTCGATCGAGGCTCAGGGAGTATGTGGATTCCAAGAGGAAGTTGGTGTCGAAAAAGCTATGCTACGCGAAGCCTACCCACAGCTCATGGCCACTGAAGCAAGGACGTATGGGAGACCTATCCCAATTGAAGGAGGACCTCGAACAGAAGATCACCACCTGGCAAAGGGAGGTAGATCTCAAGGTCATGAAGAGCGTATGGGGTGCCCATGTGAGGACCCCAGAGGAGGACGACCTCTCGGAGGAATGTGTATGTGAACCCCCTCGAGCGTGCCTATGTTGCCATCGTCCATCGGAGATGGTTGAGCAAGACCTTCTGTATGCCTACCAAGGGCTGAAGGACACTACCACGGGCGAAGAGTCGGTGGAGGACCACCTCCCGACGTCTATCCAGGGAGCAAGCAACTTACACTCCGACGAGGACTTGGAGGACAAGATCAAGATATTGGACCCGCGGGTACAGAAGCTTATACGGACCTATCTGGAGGTGTTCGGAGAACTACCCCCTCCAGCCTCATGCGACCCGCTGGTAAAGATGGACCTCAAGCTGAAACCCGAGTTCGTGGGTCACAAGATCCGGAGGAGACCCTATCCAGCTCCTAAAGAGCAGGCCGACGAGATTGAGCGACAGATACAAGAGTGTATCGACGCTGGCCTAGTCCTGGAGTACAAGGACGGGGACTACCCCCTACACTGCAGCCCCTGTTTCCTGGTGGCTAAACCTGGGTCTACAGCCAAACGGCTGGTAGTGGACTATGGAGAGCTGAACAAGAAGACGCTGAACCATTCAGGGTCCATTCCCAATATGGAGTCTACCCTGGAGAAGATAGCCTCCTGTCGCTACAACACCAAGATGGACAAGCGAAGCGGATTCTGGCAAGTGGACCTGACGCCCAACGCACAGGAACTACTGGCCTTCATCACCCCTCAGGGGAGGGTGTTCAAGTGGAAGGTCATGCCGTTTGGCGTGGCTAACGCACCCGCTCTTTTCCAAGAGCTGATGAACAAGATCTTGTCCCTCCTACGAAGGAGACCTAAGGTGCAGGAGCTCATATCCCGTGGTGCCCAGATGGAGGCTCATATCGACGATGTATGCCACGGTACCAATACCCAGGAGGATCACCTAATCCTCTTGGGTGAGTTCTTTGCGGTCTGCCAGGAGAACCACACTCGACTCAAGCTGGAGAAGTGTGAGTTCATGCAGGAGACCATGCAGTACTTGGGGTTTGACGTTGCCTATGGGTGGTGGACCCCAGCGGCCTCTAAGGCCAAACCCCTGATGGACGCCAAGGTACGACACGAAGGCCCCAAGAAAGGACTTCATGATGTACGCAGTTTCATTGGGGCGTGCAACTTCTATCGCCGCCACATCAAGAACTTCACCTATACCAGCGCCGTTCTGACGGACTTGATCAAGAAGAGTACTACTTGGCGCTGGGGCCCACAAGAGCAACAAGCGTTTGACGAGCTCAAAGACAAGGTAGCCAACGCTAAGTGCTTGGGCGTGCCTAGGGCACAAGGGGAGATTATCCTGGTGACCGACGCCAGCAATGTGGGCGGTGGTGGAACGTTGTTCCAATGGCAAGCACTAGAGAAGGAGGAGTTCGACTCGGCCATTTCCCAATGGGGGACTGAAGGTCTCAACCTAGATGGAACCCTCAAGCACAGCTACCCTGACGACAAGTGGGTCCTAGTACCTCTGGGCCACTGGAACTGGAAGTGGAACCAGGCCAGGGGGAACTACTCCACCTATGAGCAGGAATTGCTCGCGGGTATGCTGGTGCTATCCTCACAAGCACGACTGTTGGGGAGTAACCCTGTGGTCTGGCTATGCGACCAAGAACCGGTCCGCAGTTTCCAGAAGGGTCCCCCACCTGAGAAGGCCAAGCTACGTCGCTGGTGGACCTACCTCAGTCACCTACGGCTGACGGTACACCATATCCAGGGAGTGAAGAACGAGTGCGCCGACTACATCAGCCGCAACAACTTCGACGCCCTGATTGGTGCCCGGTCTGAAGCGCTGGCTAAGGAGGCGTTCAGCCGTATGGACGTACACCTGGACCTGAACATGACCATGATACGCCCCCTGGATGGACTCCAACAATCGGAGTACCTGAAAGAGTTCGGGGATATCTACAAGCGCCTGGAGAAACGCCTTGAACCCCTCCTGGTCAACCAAGACCAGTGGAAGAGGGACAAGAGCTACTTCTGGCACGAGGACCGCATCGTGGTGCCTAGTGACCGAGTCCCAGCGCTGCTGAAGTGGACCCATGAGTCCAGTGGTCATGTGGGTGCTGACCGTACCCTGAGGCTGTTCAAGCAGTGGTTCCACACTACGTGGACTGACGACCAACTGCGGAAGACGCTCCAGCCTATCGTGGACAAGTGCCCGTGCAGGTCCTGTAAACCAGGGGATATCAGGGACAGAGGTCTCTACTCGACCCTGCCCATCCCACACTGTGCCAACAGTGTTCTATACGTGGACTACACGGAGATGCCGAAGTTCGGGGGCTATGACTTCGCCCTCGTGGTAACCTGTGGGTGGACCAGGTTTACCAGGGTGTTCCCATGTACCAAGCACATTACCGGGGAGGAGACTATCAAGATACTCCTGGAGGAGTGGTTTTGTGTCTATGGGGCGCCCAAGGAGATCAACTCCGACGAGGACGTACGAGTACGCTCAGATACTGGCTGGTACAAGAGGGTCCTGAGATCCCTCAATGTCCAGGTGTCTACGGGGATTCCCTACTCTCACACGAGCAACCCCCTATGTGAGCGACAGATTCGTGTCCTGAAGGAGAACGTCAGGATATGGTGCAAAACTGAACGCACCAGAGACTGGGTGAGACTACTCCCCGTCATATCCTTGATGATGAACTCCCAAGAGAGTTCAGCTACTGGCTACTCGCCACATGAGCTATTCATGGGGCGCCCGGCATGGTTCCTACATGCCCCCTATCCAGAGGACACCCATTCTTCTGTGGGTGAATGGGTCCAAGAACAACAAGCGAAGGTGGACAAGGCCAAGGCTATGCTCCAGAGAGTGAGGGAGCGTCAGTGGAACAAGAAGAACAAGCACCGTGTACCGGCCACCTACCAAGAGGGGGACTGGGTGCTGGTGTACCACAGTCGACTACCCGCCTGGCCACGCTCTACCAGCGATGACCCATACTTCGGGCCGTACAAGATCCTATCTGTAGATGGACACCGTATCACAGTGCGGTGTTCTCCCCGTCTAGGGGGGAACCTGGTGTGCGCTGCTCAACACCTGAAGCGCTACCATGATCCTGAAAACCTCTGTGGGGAGGAGTGGGAGCTGAACGACGAGGAAATCGCCGCTCTGGACCTACAAGGGGCTGCCAGCCCTATGGAAGTTGAAGGTGAACTCCCCGACATGAACGCCGAGGAGATGGCTAAGGAGGGCTTCTACCTGGTGAAGTCTGTCCTACGCCACCGCTATCGCCAGGGTTGGCGCTTCCTCACCCTCTGGGAAGGGTTTGGAGTCGAAGAGGCCACCTGGGAGCCCTTCTCTGCATTTGTTCTACCTGAGGGACGCCTAAACTCAGTTCTGGTTGACTACTTGTCCCAGAACAACCTTGGTGAGTTGCTGAGGCTCGCTGAGACGCTTGCCTCCAAGACTAAAGCTAGGGACTGAACCTTACCCTTACCTGCCAAAGCGTATGTGTGAGTGTGCTAGTCCTAAGGTCCTGAGAGCAAGCCGCAGAAGTGGTGTCCTAATTATACCCAAGTCTGCGCCCTTGCTAAACCTGGAGGGTTGGCTTATTGATGCCACGGGGTACGCCCCGGGTCTCCCCTCCCCTATGCGCCCAATTTCTGTGCTGGCGCAAAACCTTTGGGGGAATACCCAGCGTGCTAATCCAGGTATTGTTTTCCCTACCTATCTGTCTACTACAGGGAGGGGTGGCCAAAAGCTATGAAGGCATGAAAACGCCGTTTTGCTATGTGGCCAAAACACTGACCTAACCACTGCCACAGCCCACCAACCCTGCTAAAATTGCAGGAAACGGGTGGGACAGTGACACACGCACTACAGGTCCTACACACCCTACAGTGGCACCATCCTGGTGGGCGAGCACTGGGGCAACTGGCTCAAGCCCCCACTCAGGACTACCACTCCTACACGCACACTCTACTGGGCGTTGCGAAGGCAAAGAGGTCGTGGGTCCTAGCGACCCTCCTGTGAAATGACAAGAGAACAGAGCGCTGCTAAGCAACTGTGGCCTAACAGGGGACGCCACAACGCGTTTCCCCTGCTAGGGCTTGGAGGGAAGGAGTGCTCTCGCGTGCAAGGCGCAGATGTCGATGAAGTCGGACTCCCTGCTCTGCCACAGGCAGAGCGGAGTTACTTGTTTGTGTGATCTGCGCCCTTGTTTAGCAGGGCATAAAAAATGCTGCTGCACCAATCACCCTACCTGCCCACCTGTAAAACAAAGGCAAATGAAAGGGCGTTTGCGGCGGAGGAACCAAGCCACACTCCAGGTATTATACCCTTCTCAGTGTGACCTATAATACACTGTCCGCAAACACGCTGGAGGACCAGCTACCCTTGTCAAGCAAGCAAGCTTTAAGGGACTCCTCAGGTTCTCTTAAAAAACGTACCAAGGAGCCCCTGGGTAGCCTAAACAAGGTTTACCGTGCGCACTTCGCGTGGCCTACCCTTTAATGCGTGTGTGCATGCGCGTGTATGCACCGAGATCGTGGGCAAACCTGCCCATCTGGACGCCAATCACGAACTCCACCAGGGGGTGGCCCCGCCTGGGCTTACTCACCTTACCTACCGCTGGGAGAGAGAGCAAGTGAGGGGCGCACGCGAAGAACGTTGCTATGCACTTGTGTGTATGTCTAATCACCCTGATCTGACCGCTAATCATCTGCAATCTTTCTAATCAATCCCTCTATCGCGTTCTATCTTTGTTAGCGCTGCTACAAGGCTCGTTCACGGAGACACGAGACGAGCAATGTGTATGCGGCATACGAGACGAACATACCTGTAGTTTATACCTGATTCATTGAAGTCTTTTCGTTCATTTTCGAATTCTTGAATTTTTGAAGCTTCTATTAGTGTGGGTGGAATCTGTATGTTTATTTATTAATGTGTGTCTCGTCATTTTCAAGACTACGTGAGACATACGTTTATAATTCCATTATTTCTCCATTTTCCGGCGCTTCGCTAGGAGCCGCTCCTGCGCGCCGCCATTTTATACGTATGAATTTCTGGATTTAAAAAAAATCCAGAGATGACTATAATTTCTATAAAAATGTGCTTCTGATGCACAATTGGATTCTGCTCAGGTGTGTCGTTTCAGAAAAATTCTACGCTGTCATTTGACGGATTTTGGTGTCGTCGCTTCGTTTTTACGTGGATTCGTCCATAAATCTCGCATTCCTGCCTCTGCAGATACCCACGCGCAGCCTCGCTGAGTAGGCCGTGTTCGGGCCGAAACGCAGGTGCCTGGAGAGACTGAGCAGAACCAAGACCCCACCAAGGGGCAAATAAATTTCTTTTGAGACTACCTTCGCCCTAAGACAGGTCACAGGTCGCCAGCAGGTTTACGAGAACCCATACGAGTGTGTATATTGTGTCTTGCGTTTGGGTTGTGTCGACGCTGCGTCTTGGAGGGAGGGATGCATATGCACATGTTTGGCATGCTCCCATACTAACCCAACCAAGCCACAGGAGCCCCGGCAGCGCCATGAGCGCTGAGTCTTCTGTAGGATATGTTACATACAAAGCAGCAAAAGAGCGCCAGCCATGGTGAGCGCCCATTTTTCAGTGTGAGGGAAACTGTAGGTATTTTAAAGTAGATGTGGAAACCAAGGAAAGGCCAAGAAAAATTCCCTTTTTCCTAAAATGCGACAGTGGTGGCCACCACAGCACAAGGGGGGAGTAAGAAAAAGTGCTTTTCCATTGCTTTGAGGCATACTCTAGTTGTATTAGAGATGCACTGAGCATCCATGCATTTTAATCTTAGTATTGGTCCAACCAAAAGTGGTGATAACACATTTTGACCTATGCAACCAAACACCCAATCAGGATATGGAGTGGACCCCTTAATCCCCTTTCAATGTGAAGTAAAACATCTTTTCCTGAGTTGACTGAGCACTGACATACCTAAAGTAGAGTCTATGAATTTATCTATGTTTTTCCATGAATTCTTAGCTATCCTAGTGGTATGCACCCTAGGGGGCTGGGCACCTCTTTTTGAGAGGTCCTGGGTTCAATTCCTGGTCAGCCTAGCTATGTAGGAAGATCCCATGTGACATGGCAGTGACCTCATCGCCACATACCATGCCACCTCAGCACATATGGGACCCAAAACAAAGAGTGCACATCTCCTGAGATGGCACTATGGAGAGAGAGTGACCCTGAGGCAGTTTTCTAACTCTTTTCCCAAAACATTTCAGCTATCTTTGTGAATATGCATTCATTTGTGACCTGAGTTGCAGTTTCTGTGAATATCCAATCATCTTTCACTGTTTACACTGCAGCCCTTCATGCTTTGATCCTGAATCCTCTTCTCCTTGCATACTTCTGGCTTGGGTTATCCTGGAGTGACTCTATTGACTCTTTTTCTGCAAACCAAAGGTTTCCTTCATCCAAAACAAGCAGCAGGAAACCCTACAGCAACAGCAAGCAGCAGGAGAAGCAATAACACAGTGCTGAAAACACTATAAACCAGGGCCTGGCGGACTGTGATTGCCACCCCACGGACCATGACCGTTTCCTGCGCTATACGTGGCTCATGGAAATCCGGGTCTGGCCCTTTTCGGGGAGCCACGACGTGGCTGTGAGCAAACACCCACTGGGCGCGGCGACGACCATCGACGAGGCGAATCACGGCCACGCGGCTTTGGAGGCCCGTTATCGGGACTGGTCCAGCACCCGCAGGGCGGGTTGGCCATCACGGTTTCGTGGGCCGGATACCCTCCCCCCGTGGCCCCGCTGCGTGCGACCGGCCCAGGAGGTACAGTCCGAGGGGGTCACCCTGCAGAGCGTGCCTGCGGAGGCGGTTTTTGTGCAGGATGCCTCCTGGTATCCCAACCACACGGCCGGGGGCGGGCTGGTGGTGGCGGACCCCAAGACAGGCTCGCACCGGATCTACCAGATCCCCATCCCTGTCCACGTAGATGGGTCCTACCAGGCGGAACTCTACGTGGCCTGGGAGGTTTTGCGGGCACGGGGCGCCCACCGGGTGGTGTGGGGCACCCGAGGCCGGCAATGGTCCTTCCACGATAGCAAGGGCTATATAGACGCCGTCCAGTCCCGCAACCCCGGATCCTCCCCGCTGTCGGACGACTTGCTGCGGGCGTGCCGGGGTTTGCTGTCCGAGGGGTTCCGTGCGTCTCAGCACCTGTACTCCCACAGAGTCGGCACCTTCCTGGACACCCTGCCGGACATAGCCGATGGGGAAGCCAAGAAGCAGGCTTCCGGGGCCCGCCCCGAGGTGGGGTGGATCCGGGGGCTTCAAACACCCCAGGTCCGTTTCACCCACAACGACGTCCAGGTGCACAACCTGGGCCGTCTGGTCGAGACGTCGTCGCGCCGTCTGTGGGATCTTCATATGGAGGCCCCCGAGCGCGGGGAGCGCCAATCCCTGGGGGTTTGCTCCACCGTTACTGAGCGGGGTGTAATCCGGTGGGGGGCACACCTCCGCACGATGGCACGCCGGGACGGGCTGGGGTTCGCCAGGGACGAACGCCCCTGCCCCGCTTGTGGCCAGACAGTGGGAGTGCGCCATTGGGTTTCCACTTGCCCGTGGCGCCACCTCTTTCGGCTGGCGATCCACACGCAACTGCACATACGCCTGGACACGCTGTGTGCACGTTGGCAGCGCCGCGCAGTGGCCCCATGGCGGATTGTGGTCCTGTACGGGCCTGATGCCTTTGCCCTCAGCGTGGGCTCACCGGGGGACGACGACCCCCATCCCGGGGCGGGGGTACGCACGTTGTATATTGATCCCTACGGGGAATGGGAACCTGGGGACGTACGGTACCTGTATGACAGGGGATTAGTGGTGGGCGCAGCCCAGCGGGTGCTGGCCACGGTCGTCAACTTTTGGGACGCCCTGGACCGAAAGCGGGAGATGCCTATCGTCCCGGCAGCCAGGGAGGTCTATTACCGGGACGAGGACGGTCACACGTGGGACCTGGCGAACCGGGTACCAGCACGCTTCGACCCGACCTCCCACGAGTGGGGAAGCTGGCCGGCGATGGCCGGGCTGTGGCCGGGGGGGGAGTCTGCTGTGGCCCGTGTGCGAGCGCGGACAGCTGTCTGCCGTTCTGCCCCCCGGGCAGGACTGGCCCCCACGCTGGGGCGGGACCCAGAGGGTCCTCTGGTATTCGGACCGGCCTCTGCCCAAAAGCTTGGGGCGTAAGAAAAAGTGCTTTTCCATTGCTTTGAGGCATACTCTAGTTGTATTAGAGATGCACTGAGCATCCATGCATTTTTATCTTAGTATTGGTCCTACCAAAAGTGGTGATAACACATTTTGACCTATGGAACCAAACACCCAATCAGGATATGGAGTGGACCCCTTAATCCCCTTTCAATGTGAAGTAAAACATCTTTTCCTGAGTTGACTGAGCACTGACATACCTAAGGTAGAGCCTATGAATTTATCTATGTTTTTCCATGAATTCTTAGCTATCCTAGTGGTATGCACCCTAGGGGGCTGGGCACCTCTTTTTGAGAGGTCCTGGGTTCAATTCCTGGTCAGCCTAGCTAAGTAGGAAGATCCCATGTGACATGGCAGTGACCTCATCGCCACATGCCCTGCCACCTCAGCACATATGGGACCCAAAACAAAGAGTGCACATCTCCTGAGATGGCACTATGGAGAGAGAGTGACCCTGAGGCAGTTTTCTAACTCTTTTCCAAAAACATTTCAGCTATCGTTGTGAATATGCATTCATTTGTGACCTGCGTTGCAGTTTCTGTGAATATCCAATCATCTTTCACTGTCTACACTGCAGCCCTTCATGCTTTGATCCTGATTCTCTTCTCCTTGCACACTTCTGGCTTGGGTTATCCTGGATTGACTTGGCTTTACTGTATTTCAACAAACAAAAGCTTTTCATCTCCCAAAACAAACAGCAGGACACCCTACAGCAACAGCAAGCAGCAGGAGAAGCAAAAACACAGTGCTGAAAACACTATAAACTTTTCTGGTAGCAAGAGGCAGCCTGTCTCTGCGCACCGGCAGCATCCCCGTGCCGTACATCCAGTGCGCCGAGTACGGGCAAATATAAGCTGAAGGGTGAAAGAAGATGGATCCAGGAAAGGAGGACGCTGATGTGAAGACAGCGCCAGCGCCTGAGGCACCGGCAAGGCCGGCACCTGGCGCTGTACCTTCGGCGGAGCCCTTACATGGGCCAGTGCATGCAGCTGAGGATTCCCTGGATGGACTCCAGACGGCCTTCGGGGCCCTGTCCGTCGAAGAGGTGGTGGCGCAGCCTGCAAAGAGGAAGAGAGAGAGCGAGAAGGATGCTGGAGACGGAGCAGACGAAGGAGAGGAGCAAGGGCAAGACCCGACGGATGTCCCTACCTTCGAAGGCGCACCAAGCGCTTCTGGCCTCCATGCATCACCCTCTCCCATAACCACCACACTCCCAGCCGCCGCAACATCCACTTCCACAACCAACCCGCCTATGGCAGAGGGCACAGGCTTTACTGGCATGCCTCCCTACCCCGCCTATGGTATGGGCCCACCTACCACTGCGCTCCATGAGGCAACTACTGCCAGTGAGCCGGTGGCTTCCAGCTCTGCGCCGCGATGGTATGCGGCTGACTATCCCCATCCACTGCACGCCACTGGAACCTATATGGATGTCCCTGGGTATGCTCCTGGGTATGCACCTGGGTATGCACCCTTGATTGGGTTGAGGAGAGGCCCAGAGTCTCTGGGAGGCAGGAGTAGAGGATCGGGAAGATCCTCCAACAGGTCCCTGACGCGGTCGGAGATCAACGAGGTGCTCCCAGGAGCCACTTCAAAAATCGTGGGCGACCTCACTCAAGAGATCCGTGAGAAGCTGGAGCCCCTGATGATCCCTCCCCAAACGTCACCTATCTCGGTGGGGATGTCACCCCACCGAGTACAGGCTAACCATCCTACGGCAGGGTTGACAAATACCCTGGGGAGCCTGAGGAGCAGACCGATGCCGACGCCTGCAGCTATTCCGAGAAGTCCCTTCGTGCCGAGAACGGCCCAGCCGCCCTACAGCCACGTGACGAACTCGACGAGGGCCGAGCTGGACCGGCTGGGGCTGACAGCACTAAGGGCAATGGTGGACGTGGAGCCTTATGGCTCCAGTGATCTAGGCGGAGAACCCTCCGACCACGAGCCGCCGTCGATGGATTCTTCTTCGCCCTCGGAGGACGATGACCCGGAGGACCCCGAGGATCCAAAGGGTAAGAAGAAGAAGAAGAAGAAGAAGAAGGCCCGACGCCCTGAAGGACGCCGAGCTCAGGAGGCGAAGGCTATAGCCACCTCCAAGATCGTGGTGAACCTGCCTGAGTTCACAGGCAAGGACCTCAGCGAGTTCGCTGAGAATGTTGGCCGGTTCCTACGACTGACCGGCCAAACCCACGCTAGTGGGCGAGTGAAGTGCGATCTGCTCCTGCAGTGCTGCAAGACCAAGTACCTGGAGAAGCAGGTCAGGCAGATCGTGACTAACTCCGCCACCTTTGCCGATGTGTTGGTTGCCCTGGAGAGGCAGTACCCGACCTACGAGACCGACCTCTCCATCAGGGTCGAGATCCAGAACCTACCCGTGCTGCCCAACAACCCCAAGCCTGGCAGGGTCTCCGAGCTGTTGGCTGATCTGGATCACTGGGCTGGACGACTGACGCCCGGCTCCTACAGCACCGACGACCTGCTATTCTGGTTGGTGGTCAAGCTCCCTCGAGAGCTATGGGACGAGTGCCGTTTGACGGCTGAGCGCAAGGCTAGATCCCTCCACTACGAGGATCTATGCGTGCTGCTCCTGGAGATGGCGCTGGAGAAGGAGAGCGACCAGCACCTGAACAACTACCGTCCTGGTGGTGGAGGTTCTGGAGGCAAAGGGTACCAAGGGTCCCGACCTGGGCAGGGGACTACCCCCAAACACGCCCACGCCCGTACCATGGAGAACGTGAAGGAGCTATTCTGGTGTGATGCCAGAGACGAGCAGGGCCACCTGCAGCACGCCTCTGACTGCGAGCAGCGAGACTGCTTCGTCGTCCAGGGGAAGCAGCAGGAGAAGAACACCGGCGCCAAAGCGAAGCTGCCGGATCATTACCGCTGCACCATCACGTGTGCATTCTGCGGTAAGCGGAAGCACTACGAGGATGAGTGCTACCATAAGCAACGCCTATCGGCGAAGCTTAAGGGGGAAGATCCTGGCAAAGGCTCAGGCAAAGGTGGAGGCAAGGCCAAAGGCAACGAGTCCGGCAAGGGCAAGTCGAAAGGACGTGGTCAAGGTGGTCAAGACAAGGGTCAAGGTGGACGAGGAGGAGGCGCTAACCGCCAGCCCGACAACAAGAACAAGGACAAGAACGGAGGCAACCCCAACCCTAATCCAGGGGGGAACTCCGAGCCCTCTGGAGGGCAGTCTGGTCCTACCACACGCTCACAGACGCAGGCCCAGCAAGAACAAGGAGCCAAGCGTGAGCATGAAGGTGGTGATGACGGCAACGCTAAGAAGAGGAGCCGTTTCATGAGGATGGCCCGCAAATTGCGGAACAAGGGGTTCGAGGTGACCTGTCCCGCGGAGTTCTGACGGGGACGCTCTGGTGGCACCCAAGACCTGGTGTTTTGGGTACGTATCCGACTAGGGGGACGTGAATACCTGGGGGTACTGGATACTGGCGCCACAATATCTATAGTGGCGCAGAAAATTTTACCTTGTGGGAGCCTGAAGAACACCATGACCACCGCTGCTATACGTATGGGGGATGGACATGTGGTGCACAGCTGCGGGGACTGTGAAGTGGAGGTACCTATGGGCTCTCGGACTATCGCCCATCGGTTCTATGTGATGGACACTGAGGCCTTCGACTTTGTACTGGGTACTGACTTCTTCGTACAGCACTCCCAGACACAATCCCTGACGCTGCAAGCGCCCTACCTCCTCTACGTGGACCACGGCAGAGGCAGAGAGTCTGTGCCACTGGAGCAGTCGGAACATACCTCGAGTTACCTGAGACTATCGAAGGAGGAGCCCTCGAAAATGATGGCGGCCTCCAAAACTGAGGACTATCAACTATTGGGGGAAGTCCTAGACCAAGGTCTGAAGGAGTTGGGTTACTCTCGAGAAGACCTAAGTGTGGAGTTGTTCGCCAGCGACAAGCAACATGTACTGGGCCTTTACTGCAGCAAGGGGAAGAACTGCAGCTACAAATTTTACTGGCCCTCTTTCGGGATGGCCTACGGGAACCCCAGATTCAGTGAACTGGGGAAGGTGCTGACCAAGGTGGCCTTGGAACGTTCCTGTATGGTCCTGTGTTCCCCCGATTGGGGAGCGCACGGGGGCAACGAGTACTGGCGAAACCTCCTGGACAGGCTGACTATCAGCTCTGTTCGTTTGCCTGATGAGGCCATCTATGTGCCTCTGGGACGCAAGACGCCTATTGGGAAGCCCGGATGGGGGAGCATGCTCAGCGTGGTGGACGGAAGTCTTACCACCATCCCCTGGGAGGACCTGGACCCGACTCTGGTCCAGGCTATACAACGAGAAAGCGATGGACTCGCCTTGGGTGACTTGAAGGATCGCCTACGACCTCAAGATGCTGTTGAGACTACACCCGGAGGAGATGAGTACGTCGTGACTGACACCAACGCCCCCAACTCTCCCTGTCATGTACCTGTTCCTGATGGAGTCTCTGAGTGTGGACTATCTGAGCTACCTAGCTCTATCCACTCAGATGACGAAACTGAGCACGACACCTTCTTCGTGCAGACCTGTGTGGAGGAAGTGGAGAACGCCGAGTACGTCGCCCCACTAAAATCCCTACTCTGCATGAGGGTGGAAGACCCCGTGGACGAGGAGCTGGACCCTCGATCCAGGCTCAGGGAGTATGTGGATTCCAAGAGGAAGTTGGTGGCGAAAAAGCTATGCTACGCGAAGCCTACCCGCACCTCATGGCCACTGAAGCAAGGACGTATGGGAGACCTATCCCAATTGAAGGAGGACCTGGAACAGAAGATCACCACCTGGCAAAGGGAGATAGATCTTAAGCTCATGAAGAGCGTGTGGGGTTTGAGGTTTGAGGTTTGATTTTGCGGGTACTAGACGCCTTTCGGCCCCGGGGGGCCACCTGGTTGGGCCAGGTGATATCCTCCCCACCGGGTCCTAGTGGGGGGCCCTCCAAGACGCACCTCCTGCCTGGTGGCGGAGTCCCCCGGGTTCACAGAGCTCGGAGCCCTGTCCTTCCCCGGCGTCCCCGTTTCGCCACTCCCCGGTCAGTGCATCAATTCGCAGCCGTGGCTGCGGGCGCTTACCAACTGCGTTGCCCCCCTAATGCGTGGTCGCCCGGGGCGCCGGCGCCGCCGGGCCCGTGCTACTGGCTTGTCGCCAGTGGGACCCCCTGGGGCTGGCGCGGAGGCTGCCTAGCCTAGGGGTTGGGGCGTGGCACTGTGCGCCACTACTGCCTTGGCGGGTGCAGTGTCCCGTCTGTGTGTGCGCGGCGCTCGCGGCCGGTTCGGGGGGGTTCGGGCCGGTGCCTGGTGTTGTGTCTCCCCTTCTTCCCCCTTCCCGCCCCGCGTATCCCGCGTTGCGTGTGGCGGGCCGTCCCGTCCGGGTGTCCCTTACCCTCGCTCGCTGGTACGCCATTCCATGCGGTCTGTGCGTTCCGCGCGCTCGGTCCGGTTGCCCTTCCGGTAGTCCCCGCGTGTCCTTTTCGTGTGTGTGCGCTCGCGCTCTCGCGGTGTCCGCTCCCCGCTGGGTGGTGTGGCGCGCGCATCTCGCGTGGTCCCGGCACTGGGCGCTGGTAGGGCCGTTCCACGTGGTCCGTGCCCCTCCGCGTGTCCTGCCCCGGTCCCGTGCTCCGTCTGGCGTGCTTGGGGGGGGGCGGCCCGTTCCGATTCCCCCCTACTTGGCTTGGGGTTGTGGGGGCGGCGGCAGGGCGTCCCCGGGGGGGTGCCTTCGACCGTTGCGTGGGGCGTTTGGGGTCTTGCACTCCTCCTCCCCCGACTGCCCGTCCACTGGGTGGGCTGTCGGGGTCCGCGCTGTGGGCACGGGCGTGCGGTTGTGGGGGCCCCGCTCTGTTCCCGTGGGGGGGGAGAGAGGTGTCGACTTGGTTTCCAGGCGCCGGTCCGCCGGATTCCCATGACGAGCCCTGCGGGTTGCGAGGGGGGGTTGGTGTGACCGTGGCTGGAGTGGTGCACCAACGTCCCGGTTCATGGCCCAGCAGAGCACCCCTACTGCAGGCTTACACTTAGCACAGGGGGAGGGGGTTGCGGGCGCGTTTGTTCTGTGACCCGGGTGCCAGTGTATCTCAGAAGGCAGCCGCCCTGGAGGTAGCGCACCCGGCGCGCGCCGCGAAGGAGCTGGCTCGAACCCCGTGATCGGTGGTCTCCCACCGATCCCTTCGAATACCGGACGAGGCCTCCCGTCGACCTGTTCGAGTACAGGTGACGGTGCGCACTGCGGCAGGGGCCGGTGGCTCCCATGTGTTTTGTTTTTCCAGGGTGGGGGGTAAAACGAACGAGACCTCCACCCGATCCACCGGTATCGGTGGTGGCGCGAGCTGCTGGAGGGGGGGGTGGTTCCCACGTCGCCAACTAGAGAGCTCTACGTGCAGAGATCCCAGGAGCACCAACGCCTGGGATCGAACCCCCGCACTGGACGATTGAAGACCGACGCTCTCACTACCGGGCCGCGGGAGTCTCTTACGCGACTTAGGGGTGCCGTCGGCTATGAATCCAGTCCCGAGGGTGGGGCTGTGCGTTGTGAAGCGTGTTGCGCGTGCCGGGAGGCCCCAGTCTACGTGCACGGGGCCGGGACAGGGGAGGAGGGGGCTGGGTGGGGTGCGGCACCGTCGGATCGCCGACTGACGTGCACAGGGGTAAGAGGCGGACAGTAGCACCGCCGGATCGCCGACTGACGCGCACTGGGGCAGGGGGCGGACAGAGGCACCGCCGGATCGCCGACTGACGTGCAGGGTGGAAGAGGAGGGACCACCGCACCGTCGGATCGCCGGCCGCCGCGCCCTAGAGCTGGGGATGTCCCGCCGGGTTGCCGATCTGCCCGTTGGGAAGGAGAACAGGGGAAGACAGGCCACCACGAGCCTGTGCTTGCGTTTGTACACCCCTTCCCCGTGGGATGCCCCAAGGTTGACACGCCATCTCTGAGGCGACAGGGGGGGGGGGGGGCGTGCGCCGTTTCCTCCGGCTGTGCGGCCGGGGCGGGGCCTGTAGGGCGGGGGGTCGCTCTGCCTCTTTCCGTCCCTCTGCCTTCCCTGGGCAGGCAACGAAGCGGGCGTCACTGGCGTTGTGCTGTCCATGGGGGGCGTGGCCCCCCATACCACTCCGGTTCGTGTTCACCCGGCTTCTCTGGGTACGATCTGTGCGGCGTCCCGGTGCGCAGGCGTGGGCCCGCTTGTTCTTTGCGGCCCCCATGTGAGCCGGCGGCTGGAGCGGGGGTGCGGGTCACACTCCGGCTCCCCTCTCGGGTGGGGGGGGCCCATCCCCCCTGCCTCGGGGGGTGGGGGCCGGGGCCCCCGCGGCTGGCGGGCTGGTAGGGGGGCGGGGGGGGGGGGTGTCGCTATGCTACGCGAAGCCTACCCGCAGCTCATGGCCACTGAAGCAAGGACGTATGGGAGACCTATCCCAATTGAAGGAGGACCTGGAACAGAAGATCACCACCTGGCAAAGGGAGGTAGATCTCAAGCTCATGAAGAGCGTGTGGGGCGCCCGTGTGAGGACCCCAGAGGAGGACGACCTCTCGGGGGAATGTGTATGTGAACCCCCTCGAGCGTGCCTATGTTGCCATCGTCCATCGGAGATGGTCGAACAAGACCTTCTATATGCCTACCAAGGGATGAAGGATACTACCACGGGCGAAGAGTCGGTGGAGGACCACCTCCCGACGTCTATTACTCAGGGGGCAAGCAACTTACACTCTGAGGAGGACATGGAGGACAAGATCAAGATATTGGACCCGCGGGTACAGAAGCTTATACGGACCTATCCGGAGGTGTTCGGAGAACTACCCCCTCCAGCCTCATGCGGCAAGCTGGTACAGATGGACCTCAAGCTGAAACCCGAGTTCGTGGGTCATAAGATTCGGAGGAGACCCTATCCAGCTCCTAAAGAGCAGGCCGACGAGATTGAGCGACAGATACAAGAATGTATCGACGCTGGCCTAGTCCTGGAGTACAAGGACGGGGACTACCCCCTACACTGCAGCCCCTGTTTCCTGGTGGCTAAACCTGGGTCTACAGCCAAACGGCTGGTAGTGGACTATGGAGAGCTGAACAAGAAGACGTTGAACCACTCAGGGTCCATTCCCAATATGGAGTCTACCCTGGAGACGATAGCCTCCTGCCGCTACAAGACCAAGATGGACAAGCGAAGTGGATTCTGGCAAGTGGACCTGACGCCCAACGCGCAGGAACTACTGGCCTTCATCACCCCTCAGGGGAGGGTATTCAAGTGGAAGGTCATGCCATTTGGCGTGGCTAACGCATCCGCTCTGTTCCAAGAGCTGATGAACAAGATCTTGTCCATCCTACGAAGGAGACCTAAGGTGCAGGAGCTCATATCCCGTGGGGCCCAGATGGAGGCTCACATCGACGATGTATGCCTCGGGACCAATACCCAGGAGGATCACCTAATCCTCT
The DNA here is from genome assembly GCA_964036045.1 of Eutreptiella sp. 'Long Island Sound 2002'. Classification (NCBI taxonomy): domain Eukaryota; phylum Euglenozoa; class Euglenophyceae; order Eutreptiales; family Eutreptiaceae; genus Eutreptiella; species Eutreptiella sp. 'Long Island Sound 2002'. The sequence continues at coordinate 52,351,909 of OZ038385.1, forward strand.
TGGGTGAGTTCTTTGCGGTCTGCCAGGAGAACCACACACGACTCAAGCTGGAGAAGTGTGAGTTCATGCAGGAGACCATGCAGTACCTGGGGTTTGACGTTGGCTATGGGTGGTGGACCCCAGCGGCCTCTAAGGCCAAACCCCTGATGGATGCCAAGGTACGACACGAAGACCCCAAGAAAGGACTTCATGATGTACGCAGTTTCATTGGGGCGTGCAACTTCTATCGCCGCCACATCAAAAACTTCACCTATACCAGCGCCGTACTGACGGACTTGATCAAGAAGAGTACTACTTGGCGCTGGGGCCCACAAGAGCAACAAGCGTTTGACGAGCTCAAAGACAAGGTAGCCAACGCTAAATGCTTGGGCGTGCCTAGGGCACAAGGGGAGATTATCCTGGTGACCGACGCCAGCAATGTGGGCGGTGGTGGAACGTTGTTCCAATGGCAAGCACTAGAGAAGGAGGAGTTCGACTCGGCCATTTCCCAATGGGGGACGGAAGGTCTCAACCGAGATGGAACACTCAAGCACAGCTACCCTGACGACAAGTGGGTCCTAGTACCTCTGGGCCACTGGAACTGGAAGTGGAACCAGGCCAGGGGGAACTACTCCACCTATGAGCAGGAATTGCTCGCGGGTATGCTGGTGCTATCCTCACAAGCACGACTGTTGGGGAGTAACCCTGTGGTCTGGCTATGCGACCAAGAACCGGTCCGCAGTTTCCAGAAGGGTCCCCCACCTGAGAAGGCCAAGCTACGGCGCTGGTGGACCTACCTCAGTCAACTACGGCTGACGGTACACCATATCCAGGGAGTGAAGAACGAGTGTGCCGACTACATCAGCCGCAACAACTTCGACGCCCTGATTGGTGCCCGGTCTGAAGCGCTGGCTAAGGAGGCGTTCAGCCGTATGGACGTACACCTGGACCTGAACATGACCATGATACGCCCCCTGGATGGACTCCAACAATGGGAGTACCTGAAGGAGTTTGGGGATATCTACAAGCGCCCGGAGAAACGCCTTGAGCCCCTCCTGGTCAACCAAGACCAGTGGAAGAGGGACAAGAGCTACCTCTGGCACGAGGACCGCATCGTGGTGCCTAGTGACCGAGTCCCAGCGCTGCTGAAGTGGACCCATGAGTCCAGTGGTCATGTGGGTGCTGACCGTACCCTGAGGCTGTTCAAGCAGTGGTTCCACACTACGTGGACTGACGACCAACTGCGGAAGACACTCCAGCCTATCGTGGACAAGTGCCCGTGCAGGTCCTGTAAACCAGGGGATATCAGGGACAGAGGTCTCTACTCGACCCTGCCCATCCCACACTGTGCCAACAGTGTTCTATACGTTGACTACACGGAGATGCCGAAGTTCGGGGGCTATGACTTCGCCCTCGTGGTAACCTGTGGGTTGACCAGGTTTACCAGGGTGTTCCCAGGTACCAAGCACATTGCCGGGGAGGAGACTATCAAGATACTCCTGGAGGAGTGGTTTTGTGTCTATGGGGCGCCCAAGGAGATCAACTCCGATGAGGACGTACGAGTACGCTCAGATACTGGCTGGTACAAGAGGGTCCTGAGATCCCTCAATGTCCACGTGTCTACGGGGATTTCCTACTCTCACACGAGCAACCCCCTATGTGAGCGACAGATTCGTGTCCTGAAGGAGAACGTCAGGATATATTGCAAAACTGAACGCACCAGAGACTGGGTGAGACTACTCCCCGTCATATCCTTGATGATGAACTCCCAAGAGAGTTCTGCTACTGGCTACTCGCCCCATGAGCTATTCCTAGGGCGCCCGGCATGGTTCCTACATGCCCCCTATCCAGAGGACACCCATTCTTCTGCGGGTGAATGGGTCCAAGAGCAACAAGCGAAGGTGGACAAGGCCAAGGCTATGCTCCAGAGAGTGAGGGAGCGTCAGTGGAACAAGAAGAACAAGCACCGAGTACCGGCCACCTACCAAGAGGGGGACTGGGTGCTGGTGCACCACAGTCGACTACCCGCCTGGCCACGCTCTACCAGCGATGACCCATACTTCGGGCCGTACAAGATTCTATCTGTGGATGGGCACAGTATCACCGTGCGGTGTTCTCCCCGTCTAGGGGGGACCCTGGTGTGCGCTGCACATCACCTGAAGCGCTACTATGATCCTGAAGACCTCTGTGGGGAGGAGTGGGAGCTGAACGACGAGGAAATCGCCGCTCTGGACCTACAAGGGGCTGCCAGCCCTATGGAAGTTGAAGGTGAACTCCCCGACATGAACGCCGAGGAGATGGCTAAGGAAGGCTTCTACCTGGTGAAGTCTGTCCTACGCCACCGCTATCGCCAGGGTTGGCGCTTCCTCACCCTCTGGGAAGGGTTTGGAGTCGAAGAGGCCACCTGGGAGCCCTTCTCTGCATTTGTTCTACCTGAGGGACGCCTAAACTCAGTTCTGGTTGACTACTTGTCCCAGAACAACCTTGGTGAGTTGCTGAGGCTCGCTGAGACACTTGCCTCCAAGACTAAAGCTAGGGACTGAACCTTACCCTTACCTGCCAAAGTGTATGTGTGAGTGTGCTATTCCTAAGGTCCTGAGAGCAAGCCGCAGAAGTGGTGTCCTAATTACACCCAAGTCTGCCCCCTTGCTAAACCTGGAGGGTTGGCTTATTGATGCCACGGGGTACGCCCCGGGTCTCCCCTCCCCTAAGCGCCCAATTTCTGTGCTGGCGCAAAACCTTTGGGGAATACCCAGCATACTAATCCAGGTGTAAAATTGTCCTAAACGGCCAAATGTTTTTTACATGTTAACCCGTGGAGCAATTCAGTTGCGTGGTTAACACCAGGTATTGTTTTCCCTACCTATCTGTCTACTACAAGGAGGGGTGGCCAAAAGCTATGAAGGCATGAAAACGCCGTTTTGCTATGTGGCCAAAACACTGACCTAACCACTGCCACAGCCAACCAACCCTGCTAAAATTGCAGGAAACGGGTGGGACAGTGACACACGCACTACAGGTCCTACACACCCTACAGTGGCACCATCCTGGTGGGCGAGCACTGGGGCAACTGGCTCAAGCCCCCACGCAGGACTACCACTCCTACACGCACACTCTACTGGGCGTTGCGAAGGCAAAGATGTCTTGGGTCCTAGCGACCCTCCTGTGAAATGACAAGAGAACAGAGCGCTGCTAAGCAACTGTGGCCTAACAGGGGACACCACAACGCGTTTCCCCTGCTAGGGCTTGGAGGGAAGGAGTGCTCTCGCGTGCAAGGCGCAGATGTCAATGAAGTCGGACTCCCTGCTCTGCCACAGGCGGAGCGGAGTTACTTGTTTGTGTGATCTGCGCCCTTGTTTAGCAGGGTATAAAAAAAAGGCTGCTGCACCAATCAACCTACCTGCCCACCTGTAAAACAAAGGCAAATGAAAGGGCGTTTGCGGCGGAGGAACCAAGCCACACTCCAGGTATTATACCCTTCTCAGTGTGACCTATAATACACTGTCCGCAAACACGCTGGAGGACCAGCTACCCTTGTCAAGCAAGCAAGCGTTAAGGGACTCCTCAGGTTCTCTTAAAGAACGTACCGAGGAGCCCCTGGGTAGCCTAAACAAGGTTTACCGTGCGCACTTCGCGCGGCCTACCCTTTAATGCGTGTGTGAATGCGCGAGTATGCAACAGTACCGCGGGCAATCCTACCCATCTGAGCGTCAATCACGAACTCTACCAGGGGGTGGTCCCGCCTGGGCTTACTCACCTTACCTACCGCTGGAGAGAGAGAGCAAGTGGGGCGCACGCGAAGAACGTTGCTATGCACTTGTGTGTATGTCTAATCACCCTGATCTGACCGCTAATCATCTGCAATCTTTCTAATCAATCCCTCTATCGCGTTCTATCTTTGTTAGCGCTGCTACAAGGCTTGTTCACGGAGACACGAGACGAGCAATGTGTATGCGGCATACGAGACGAGCATACCTGTAGTTTATACCTGATTCATTGAAGTCTTTTTCGTGGGTGGAATCTGTATGTTTATTTATTAATGTGTGTCTCGTCATTTTCAAGACTACGAGAGACATACGTTTATAATTCCATTATTTCTCCATTTTCCGGCGCTTCGCTAGGAGCCGCTCCTGCGCGCCGCCATTTTATGCGTATGAATTTCTGGATTTAAAAAATCCAGAGATGACTATAATTTCTATAAAAATGTGCTTCTGATGCACAATTGGATTCTGCTCAGGTGTGTTGTTTCAGAAAAATTCTAGGCTGTCATTTGACGGATTTTGGTGTCGTCGCTTCGTTTTTGCGTGGATTCGTCCATAATTCTCCCATTCCTGCCTCTGCAGATACCCACGCGCAGCCTCGCTGAGTAGGCCGTGTTCGGGCCGAAACGCAGGTGCCTGGAGAGACTGAGCAGAACCAAGACCCCACCAAGGGGCAAATTAATTTCTTTTGAGACACCCTTCGCCCTAAGACAGGTCACAGGTCGCCAGCAGGTTTACGAGAACCCATGCGAGTGTGTATATTGTGTCTTGCGTTGGGTTTGTGTCGACGTTGCGTCTTGGAGGGAGGGATGCATATGCACATGTTTGGCATGCTCCCATACTAACCCAACCAAGCCACAGGAGCCCCGGCAGCGCCATGAGCGCTGAGTCTTCTGTAGGAAACTGTACAAACAGAGCAGCAAAAGAGGTTTGAGGTTTGAGGTTTGATTTTGCGGGTACTAGACGCTTTTCGGCCCCGGGGGGCCACCTGGTCGGGCCAGGTGATATCCTCCCCACCGGGTCCTAGTGGGGGGCCCTCCAAGACGCACCTCCTGCCTGGTGGCGGAGTCCCCCGGGTTCACAGAGCTCGGAGCCCCGTCCTTCCCCGGCGTCCCCGTTTCGCCACTCCCCGGTCAGTGCATCAATTCGCAGCCGTGGCCGCGTGCGCTTACCCACTGCGTCGCCCCCCTAATGCGTGGTCGCCCGGGGCACCGGCGCCGCCGGGCCCGTGCTACTGGCTTGTCGCCAGTGGGACCCCCTTGGGCTGGCGCGGAGGCTGCCTAGCCTAGGGGTTGGGGCGTGGCGCTGTGCGCCACTACTGCCTTGGCGGGTGCAGTGTCCCGTCTGTGTGTGCGCGGCGCTCGCGGCCGGTTCGGGGGGGTTCGGGCCGGTACCTGGTGTTGTGTCTCCCCTTCTTCCCCCTTCCCGCCCCGCGTATCCCGCGTTGCGTGTGGCGGGCCGTCCCGTCCGGGTGTCCCTTATCCTCGCTCGCTGGTACGCCATTCCATGTGGTCTGTGCGTTCCGCGCGCTCGGTCCGGTTGCCCTTCTGGTGGTCCCCGCGTGTCCTTTTCGTGTGTGTGCGCTCGCGCTCTCGCGGTGTCCGCTCCCCGCTGGGTGGTGTGGCGCGCGCATCTCGCGTGGTCCCGGCACTGGGCGCTGGTAGGGCCGTTCCATGTGGTCCGTGCCCCTCCGCGTGTCCTGCCCCGGTCCCGTGCTCCGTCTGGCGTGCTTGGGGGGGGGCGGTCCGGTCCCGGTTCCCCCCTACTTGGCTTGGGGTTGCGGGGGCGGCGGCTGGGCGTCCCCGGGGGGGTGCCTTCGTCCGTTGCGTGGGGCGTTCTGGGTCTTGCGTTCCTCTTCCCTCCTCTGCCCGTCCACTAGGTGGGCTGTCGGGGTCTGCGTTGCGGGCGTGCGGGTGTGGGGGCCCCGCTCTGTTCTTGCGGGGGGGGAGAGAGGTGTCGTCTTGGTGTCCAGGCGCCGGCCCGCCGGATTCTCATGACGAGCCTGATGCGCACGGAGCTTCGCCCTGCGGGATGCGTGGGGGGGTTGGGGTGACCGTGGCTGGAGTGGTGCTCCAATGTCCCGGTTCATGGCCCAGCAGAGCAGCCCTACCGCGGGCTTACTCTTAGCACAGGGGGAGGGGGTTGCGGGCGCGTTTGTTCTGTGACCCGCGTGCCGGTGTATCTCTGAAGGCAGCCGCCCCGGAGGTAGCGCACCAGGCGCGCGCCGCGAAGGAGCTGGTTCGAACCCCGGGATCGGTGGTCTCCCACCGATCCCTTCGAATACCGGGCGAGGCCTCCCATCGACCTGTTTGAGTACAGGTGACGGTGCGCACTGCTGCAGGGGTGGGTGGCTCCCATGTCTTTTGTTTTTCCAGGGTGGGGGGTAAAACGAACGAGACCTCCACCCGATCCACCGGTATCGGTGGTGGCGCGAGTTGCTGGAGGGGGGGGTGGTTCCCACGTCGCCAACTAGAGAGCTCTACGTGCAGGGATCCCAGGAGCACCAACGCCCGGGATCGAACCCCCGCACTGGACGATTGAAGACCGACGCTCTCACTACTGGGCCGCGGGAGTCTCTTACGCCACTGAGGGGTGTCGTCGGCTATGAATCCAGTCCTGAGGGTGGGGCTGTGCGCTGTGAAGCGTGTTGCGCGTGCCGGGAGGCCCCAGTCCACGCGCACGGGGTCGGGACAGGGGGGGAGGGGGCGGGGTGGGGTGCGTTGGATCGCCGACTGACGTGCACAGGGGTAAGAGGCGGGCAGTAGCACCACCGGGTCGCCGACTGACTGTAGGGCGGGGGGTCGCTCTGCCTCTTTCCGTCCCTCTGCCTTCCCTGGGCAGGCAACAAAGCGGGCGTCACTGGCGTTGCGCTGTCCATGGGGGGCGTGGCCCCCCATACCACTCCGGTTCGTGTTCACCCAGCCTCTCCGGGTACGATCTGTGCGGCCTCCCGGTGCGCAGGCGTGGGCCCGCTTGTTCTTCGCGACCCCCTTGTGGGCCGGCGGCCGGAGCGGGGGGGCGGGTCACACTCTCGGGTGGGGGGGGCCCATCCCCCTTGCCTCGGGGGGGGTGTCGCGCTGCGGCCTCCCCGCTCTCGTTCCGGGCGGCGGCCTGCGGTACCCCTTTCTGGCCCTCCCCTCCGGCGCGCGCGTGCGGTCGGGGCTGAAGTGCCGCCCCGGGGCGGGGGGGGGTGAGGGGCGGCCCGTGGACCGCTCCCCTGGGGGCCCCGGCTGACCTGCAAACCCCCCCTCTGTCCCCTCGGAGTGGGCTGTGGTCACGGGAGGGTCATGCGGGGCGCGGCCTCCTTCGTGTTCCGTTGTGCGCGTTGCTCCGGCACGCCGGTGTGGGTTCGTGGGGGCAGGTCCAGCCGCCGTTGCCCTTACCGTGTCGCCGTCCCTCCTGTGGGTGGGGGCGCCCCCCCGGCCCTGGGGGGGCGGAGGGCCGCGCCTGTGGCTCCCCAGCTGGGGTGGGTGCGGGGGGGGGGGGGGGGGGGGGGGGGGGGGGGCGCCACCCCGCTCGCTCTCGGGCCTGTGTGGGAGGGGGGGGGGGGGAGTGGGGGGAGTCCTTCGGTCCCCTGGCGATGCCCCCTGTCGGCCAAAAAGGGGGGGGGGGGAGGGCGGCTTGGCGGTCCTGGCCCCGGGGGCCAGCCATCGGCCAGGGGGGTCGCGCCCTTCCCCCGCCCCCCTCTACCGAGAGCCGGATCCTCACGCAGTCCCTCCCTGGGGCCCCTCATCTCCCGGCCGTTGCCGCGCGGCGCTGGCCGGCCGGGGGTGGCCGTGAGGGTCAGCGGTCAGTGGTTAGCGGGTTGCGGGGCCGCTTTCCCTGGGTAGGCAACAAAGCGGGCGTCCCTTGGTGTCGTGCTGTTCATGGGGGGCGTGGCCACCCATACCATTCCGGTTCGCGCCCACCCGGCTTCTCTGGGCACGATCTGCGCGGCGTCCCGGTGCGCAGGCGTGGGCCCACTTGCTCTTCGCGGCCCCCATTGGAGCCGGCGGCTGGGGCGTGGGGGCGGGTCACACTCCGGCTCCCCTCTCGGGCGGGGGGGTCCGTCCCTTCTGCCTCGGGGGGTGGGGGCCGGGGCCCCTGCGGCTGGCGGGCCGGTGGGGGGGCGGGGGGGGGGGGGGGTGTCGCGCCGCGGCCTCCCTGCTCTCGTTCCAGGCGGCGGCCTGTGGTACTCCTTCCTGGCTCTCTCCGTGTCGCCGGTGCGCTCCCTTCCGGCGCGCGCTTGCGGTCGGGGCTGAAGTGCCGCCCCGGGGTGGGGGGGGTGAGGGGCGGCCCGTGGACCGCCTCCCTGGGGGCCCCATCTGACTTGATACCCTCCCTCTGTCACCTCGGAGCGGGCTGTGGTTACGGGAGGGTCATGTGGGGCGCGGCCTCCTTCCTGCTCCGTCGTGCGCGTTGCTCCGGCACGCCGGTGTGGGTTCGCGGGAGCAGGCCCAGCCGCCGTTGCCCGCATTGCGCCGCCATTCCCCCTGAGGGGGGGGCGCCCCCCCGGCCCTGGGGGGGCGGAGGGCCGCGCCTGTGGCTCCCCTGCTGTGGTGGGTGCGGGGGGGGGGGGGGGGGTGGGGGGGCCGCCTCCTCGCCCGCCCCCGGGTCTGTGCGGGGGGGGGGGGGGGTGGGTTGGGGGGGGCCCTTTGGCCCCCTGGCGATGCCTCTCGCCGGCCGTGGGGGGGGGGGCGGGGGCGGCATGGCGGCCCTGGTCCCGGGGGCCAGCCATCGGCCAGGGGGTCGCGCCCTTCACCCGCCCCCCCTATCGAGAGCTGGATGCCCGCGCAGGCCCTCGCCGGGGCCCTCACCTCCCCGGCCGTTGCCGCGCGGCGCCGGCCGGCCGGGGGTGGCCGTGGGGGTTAGCGGTCAGTGGTTAGCAGGTTGCGGGGCAGCCGGTTCCTCCCCGCGCTTGTCGCCCCCGCACTCCCTCCCGCGGGAGGCGGCGCGCCCCCGCACGTCGTGCCTTACCGTGGGGGGGGCGTGGGTCAGGGGGCCCATCCCCCCCCCCAACCCTCCCGTACCCGCCGTCTGGGCCTTCACTTGCGCCGCCGCTTGTGTGGTGGCTGGGGCTGCGGCGGCGGCGGGTTGTGCCGGCGGTAGCGCCAGTGGGCGAGGGCGCTACGCAAAGCCCGGGGGAGCCAGTTGTTGGCGTCCGCATCCGTGATGCGGAGCACCGCTCCCCCCTCCAGGAAGGCCGGCCACGTCGGCTCCCTGTCGGGCCACGCCGCCCGGATCACTGACCTGAGGACCCTCTCGTGGTCCTCTGGGGCCGCCCACCCCCCCGGGGGTGCCTCTCGGTTTCCTCCCTCCCTCCGGAGGAGCACGGCATCGAAGGGCCGGTTCCGCGACCTCCTCGAGGTCCCCTGGTTGGCCCAGCACAACCACCCGTACACTTCCCCCACCAGGGGGAGGGTCTCCCCCCCCAGCGGGTCCGGGACTGCGCCCCAGTCCACGTCCCACGGCCGGCTCTCCTCCGCCCCCCGTGCCGGCCCCCCTCGCTGCTCCTGCACCTGCGGCGCCGATGCCACGCCCCGTCCCCCCTCCGCCGAGGCCATCCGCGCCAGCTCCGCCCTCGGCGCGGGGGGGGCTTGCTGGTGCTGGTGTCATGGGGGTTGGGGGGGGACGAGCTCGCCGGCGTCAGGGTCGATGTTGTAGAGGTGGTGGTGGTGGTGGTGGTGGTGGTGGTAGGTGTGGTGTGCCGGCATCTGTTGGATGCCGGGGGGGATGCACCTCACCGGCTGCACGTCCGGCTGCGGGGGCGCTCCGCCCTCTGCCCCCCTCCCCTCGCCCCGCCCCCCCCCCTGGGCTCCCATGCCCCGTCCCTCCTGTCCCTTGGGGCCCTTGCCCTTGCCCTTGCCCTTGCCCTTGGGCCCCTTTCCGGTCCCGTGCCCGTGTCGCGGGTCCCGCCTCTCGTCCCCCACGCCCTGGCCCGCTCGCTCTCCCATCCCCCCTTGTCCTGCCCCCTGCGCCTGGGTACCCTTCCCGCGCCCCTGAGCACCCTTCCCGTGCCCTGGCCCCTCCCCGACCCCCTGCCCGTGTCGCGGGTCCCGCCTCTCGTCCACCACGCCCCGGCCCGCTCGCTCTCCCACCTCCCCTCGCTCCGCCCCCTGCGCCTGGGCTCCCTGCCCGCGCCCCTGCGCGCCCTTCCCGTGCCCTGACCCCTCCCCTGCCCCCTGCCTGTCACGCCGTCCGCCGCTCCCCTCCCCCTCGCCGCTGCGCCCTTCCTGGACCACTCGCCGGGCGTCCCGCTGCCTTTGCAGTTGCGGCAGCGTGACGCCCGGCGGCGAGCGCTCGCGCGTCGGGGGGCGGACGTGCCGCTCCCGCCCCGGGGGGAAGGGCTTGGGGGGGTACGGCTTGGGGGGGCTGGTGTGGGTGTGGGCGGGGTTGGCGTGGGCGCGGTACTTCGCGCTCTCCCTGCCCACTGCTGCTGCTGCGGCGGCCGCCGGCGAGGCGTCCGCGGCCCGTGCGGGGTTCTTCCCCCGCTTGCGCGGCGTGCCAGGGGCCGCAGCCCCTCTCGCGCCCTCCGCACTCTCCTTCGCTGCCGCGGCGGCCGCCGACGAGGCGCCCGTGGCCGCGGTCGCAGACCCTCACACACCCTCCTCAGTCTTCTCCGCTGCCGCGGCGGCCGCCGGCGAGGCGCCCACGGCCCGTGCGGGGTCCGTCGCAACCCCTCTTGCGCCCTGCTTGCTCTCCTGCGCGGCTGCGGCAGCCCTCGGCGACGCGTCCGGCTCCTGCGCCGGGGCTGCCCCCCTTGCCGGCGGCGTGCCGGGGGCCGCGGCCGGGGCCGCGGCGTGGCTCGCCGCGGTCTCCGCCTCCTGCGCGTCAGGGCGGGGCGGGGCGGCGGGGCTGGCCGCTTGGGCGGCGGGGGCGGCCGTCTCGGCTGGCCCAGGTTCCCGGGCCGGCGGCGGCGGCCCGACCACCGCCGCCTCCGCCAACCTCCGCTCCTCGCGCTCCGCGAGGGTCTCCCCCGTCCACTCTGGGGAGGAGACGGGGGAGCGGGAGCGGGACCGGCGGTGGTGGCGGTCGTACCGCCCGAGGGACCCATCGGAGTCTGCCATCACTGTTACTCTGGTAGGCATGCGTGGTGGCAGGCGCGCCCTTTCCCACTACCTCCTGGTGCATCAGTGCCGTGCCGTGGGCAGTGCCGTGTGGTGCTCTGCGGGGGGGGGGGGGGGGGAGGGGGTGGGGGGCCGGCTGTGGCGTCAGCCCCGCACGGCCGGGGGTCCGCGGCCATCCACCGGCATTGGGAGGGGAGGCGGGGGGGCCACGCGGCCCACGCGTCGCGCCACAGCTCCCAGTCTGGGGCGGGGCTCAGGGCCCTGGGCCCCCGGGGGTCGTCGAGCGGTGTCGGGGGCAGCCGCACCAGGTGGACCCCCGTAACGGCGGTGACCTCCTGTGTGCGCAGGAAGGTGTGTACTCCGTCCCGCGCCGCGGGCGCCGGGAGGGGGGGGCGGGGTACGGGTGTGGCCCCATAGAGGTGGGTGGGGGTGATCCCCAGGATTCGCCCCGGGCCCCCGCGGGTCGCGACGACGAGGAGGAGGAGGGGGGTGCCAGGGCACTCTTGCCAGAGGATCTGCCCCCTGTGGTGGGCACCCCTGGTCCTGGAGAGGGGGGGGGACAGGTCTGGATTAGCCCAGCCGCGGGGCGCGTGCGTCGCCGGTGGGAGGGCGGGGCACCAAGTGGGCTCCCTGGGGAACGCCTCGTAGACGACGGCGTACGGGGGGGTAGGCCCGGTGCCGTCATACACCGGGTTGGTCGGCCGGGGGCGGGCGGACGCCTCGTCTGCGCCTTCCACGAACACCGTGACCTCGCCCACCTCCAGGTCCTCGTCCGGCGGGTGTAGAAGGTGGAGCGCCGCATCCAGCTCGGACACTCCCCCCGGGTAAGTGGCCCGCGCCTGGTTCAGGTACGGGGCCGCGTCCCCGGGGTAGCGCGTCCTGAGGGCGTGCAGCAGGGCTGGGGCGCTACTGCGGAGGCACATGGCAGACCCCGCTCCCGTCAGCCGGAGGGTGTCCCCCATGGACAGGGGCCGGCCTGACCGATTGGACTCGCGCCACTCCATCCAGTGCCCGTAGAGGGCCGCTTCCGGGCTGATGAGCCCCGGCCGGACGGCGTTCACGATCCGGTGCATTGCCGGGAGCAGCGTAGGGGCCCCCGCTCCGTTCAGGGCGCGGGCGGCCGGGAGGGCGGTCTCGTTGAGGAAGGCCCTCGCACTGCCCTCCAGGTCGCACCGTGCGGCAGCGTGCGCTGCTTTTGCCTCCGCCACCGCGTCCGCCACCAGGCCCCGGACGGCCGCCTCCTGCGCTCTGCGGCGGGCCGTGGTGTGCCCCGGCCCATCACCCCGTCGGCGTGGCATGGTGCTGCGGGCTCTGCAAAGGGCGGCGGCGGGTGGGGGTTAGGGGGCGAATACGTGCGACAGGTGCGCAATGGATGTGGGGTCCCGCAGGTGCACGTGGATCCACAGAAGGGCAGCGCCCGCGGGGCCCGCCTGTTCGTGCGAGGGGCCGTGTGCCCCCTCGATGCGCCGGCGCAAGGCCTCCTCCTCTGTGCGCCTGCGCGGACCTGCGGGAGGTTCGGGCCAGGGGCACGCGGCTACCTGGGTGCACCGCTTGCACCTGTTGGCGCCTGTCGCTGCTGCGGAGGACACCGTGTCACGCTCTCCGCAGAGTCGGCAGGTGTGTGGGAGGTTGGAGGGCGGCGACCAAGGGTCGAGATGGCGGAGCCAGAGGTCGTCCCACCTCTGTCGGAGGGGGTCCCGGATCTCCAGCAAGCGGGCGCGGACGCGGCGCCGGTAGTCCTTGCCAAGCGTCTTCCGCTGGACCTCCTGCCACGTGTCGCCGGGAGGATCCCGTGGTCGTGGAAGGCGGCGATGAGGTCGTCCCACGCCGGGCGGGGGTGCCCCTGGGAGGGGCTCGCCATGTACACGTGGCGCCCGGTGAGGTGGGGCGTCAGCGCGTCCCATTGGCACCCGTTCGCGGTGTCTCTGTGGAGGAGGGCCAGCAGGGTGCCGTCCGCGACTGCCTCCCACCCCACTCGCAGCCCTTCGCAGCCGTCCAGCTCCTGGCGCAGCGCGGCTGCGATACCGGTGGGGAGCATGAGGAGTAAGGGCCCCTGGGTGTCGCCCAGCCGGGACAGGGCGTCGTCATATACCGGCCCCCCCGCTTTGAAGTGCGCCACGGTGAGTTGGGTGGCCCCGTCCTCTGGGGGGTGCCACCGGACGGTGGCCGCAGCGTGTCCCCACGTGCGTATCTCCGTGGCCCGGAGCACGTTGGCGGTGTGAAGGACGATGCGGGGCGGGACGGGCGTCCTGACGAGTGATGATACGTCCCCAGTCCATCCCGTTTGCGGCCCCGGGGCCGCCTGCAGCCATTCCCCCGTCGCCGCGTCCCACGGGTGGTCAGGTCCCGCCCCGCGGACCATGGTGGGTCTCGGCCGGGTGTCCGGCCCCCACCCCCGGAGCGGGATGGCGGCGTATCGTTGCGCAGGGGTCTCCGGGGCGCGCGTGGCGGCGCATCACCGGCCCCACTCCCGCGCCCACTCCTCCCCCACGATGCGCGCCTCCCATGCGGTCATGGAGCCGCGCCCGATGATCCACGGTGGGAAAAGGGCGTCTTGCAGGTGCCTCGAGAACCCCCCCGGCAGGTCCTGATACGGGTGGGGGCTCTCTTGGAGTGGGCACTCCAGAGTGCCATTCACAACACGGAGGGAGGCTACGAAGTCCTTGTCAGGGCGCGGGGGAGGGGGAGGGTGGTCGCCCTCCGCCGCAGTGAGCCACCGGTGCGCCCGGGCCGCCGCGCTTAGGGGGTCGTGGAGGAGTTGCTCCAGCCGGTGGTTGCGGAGCTCCCACGCGAAGTCCCCCAGCCGGAGCATGTGGTGGAGGCAGTCGTCCACCGAGGTCCCTCCCGGCGGGTCGTATCGGGTTATGGCGCGGAGCTGCGCCTCCGCGTCCTCGGGCACCAGTCCGGAGCAGAACACCTCCGTCCACGTGGCGCCTGCGGAGCGCCACGAGGCCACCCACAGGGCCTTGTCCCCAGGTGGGAGGTGGCGGGCCGCCTCGTGTACCGCCTGGCAGTAGTGGGGCCAGAGGGGCCGCGAGTGGGTGCAGCCCACGTGCATGTGCACCGGGGTCTCTTCCGGGCCGCCGCAGAAAAGGCACGGTTGCGGGACGATGGCGACGCCGGAGAGCCGCTCCTTCCGGACGCGGAGCCTGCGCTGCACCGGCGTGTGGCCGTCTGGGGCCCGCAGCGCCCGGCGGTTGGTGGCCGCCGCGGTGAGGTCCCGGGCGTGGACGTAGGCCGTGGCGTGGGCCGCGCCCAGAGGTGTGTGTCCCCGGTGCGTCAGCGCATGGTCCGTCTGCGCCCGTTGCGCGACCTCGCCGAGCACCCGCATCGTGGGGGGCCGTAGATCGAGATGGCCGTCACGGCCGGCGACGATGAGTTGGGCGTGGCCAGGGTCCGGGGGCGTGCTGTGCAAGACGGTGTCCTGGGACGCCGCCCAGTCCGCCTTGTGCAGTAGGGCGTCACTGTGGTGCGAGGTGGCTCGGACGTACCAGAACGGGTGCCCGGCGTGTTGCCCCCGCGCGCACAGGCCGTCCCGGAGCCACCTCAGGGGCATCTGGTTGACCACCTTCGCTGCGCCCGCGGGGACCCCCGTGGTTCGCTCGCGATCTGCGTGCCGCAGGAGGTGGAGGATGACTTCGGCGTCCACCGTGTGGACCCATGGTCTGTGTGCACCGTATTGTAGGGGGAGGGAGGCGGCCACCCCCTCTCCGTCGGGCACCGTGCCCGAGATGGCCACCGCCCACGTGCGGGTGAGGTCGGCGGCGAGAGCGACACTGGTGGCGTGTTTGCAGGGTCCGCCCCCGGACGCGTCAGAGGAGGTGTGTCCCCAGGCCTCCAGGATCCAGTAGTATCCGGTGGGGCTGAGCCACCCCGCGTTGAGGTCGGTGGAGTGCCACCGGACGTCGGGGTGGCTGTGGGTCAGTTGGTCCACGCTCAGCGCCCTGGTGTCGCCCGGGCTGATCGCCGGGGGGTCGTGCAGCCGGATCTCCGCTCCGGCGACCGTGCTTGCCCAGGACCGTAGCGCCGTCACATGTTCCTTGAGCCACGCCGGGCCCCCGCGCTGGTGTACCACCAAGTGTCCTGTGTCCTCCGGACGGTCCTCCAGCGCGTGCACCGCCATGTGTGGGTCGTGCGGCACCCCCGTAGCCACCAGTAGGGCGGTGCCACGGGGGAGCCCACGGGGTTCGGGCTGGCCTGCCCCCACTTGCACTATCACCCACTCGGCCCGGAGCTGCGCTTGTCCCGCCGCTTGGGTGCATTGGTCGTCTGTGGTCACCAGCCACAACGGCGTCGGCGCGTGGGGCCGGGGGCCTAAGGGCTCTGGCCACGCCACGTCCGCGTTGGGCTCTTGGTGCTCGCTTTCCGCGAGTACGTCGCGGAGGATGTACATGAGGGCCGCTGGCGGGTGGTACGCCGCCCCCCGCGTGGGGGGGGACAGGCCGTCCCGGCGGCGGTAGCCCCCGACGTGGAGGTGCAGGCCGTCCGGGGTCACCCGTGGGCCGGTGTGGGCGTCCTGCTTAGCCCTCGTGGGGTGGACGAGTCTCAGGCGGGGGTCCCGTGTGCCGGTGGTGTGGAAGAGGTGGGCCAGGGCATCGCGCCACCCGGGGTGGTTGGTGGGCCCTTGCTCATGGCGGCAATAATGGAGGTGTTCATCGGCGCATTGGTTGAGGCACTCCCGCACCGCCGTCGGCCACGGATCGTCGTTGTCGGGGAAGGGGTGGCGTGGCCCGTGGTGCCCATGCCACGGCGTTGCGTGTGGCACCGTCAGGCGGCACGTGTCGCGGTGTCGCAGCTTGGCGGTGCGCAGCGTGACGATTTTGCCCGGCGGGGACTGTAGTTGGACATGAGCCGCCCTGGGGCACGCGATGGGGTTGTACATCCCCACTCCCAGGGCGGCCAGGGCCCGGGGTATGCGGTGGACCCAGTCGCCCCCCGCCAGAGTTGCGAACTCCGGGACGGGGTAGTGCACCTCGGGGCATATTCCGTGCGCGCCGGCTATCTCCCAGAACATCTTGGTGACCTCCGCGCGCACGGAGGTTGCGCGGTGGTGGACGAGTGTTCCCACGAGGGCCACCGCTGCCTGCTGGCACCGCGTGGGCACCCGTGTGAGCCCCAGGGTCCGGTCATCCTGCAGGCTGTCCCGCGAGGCGTCGAAGGCGTATCGTGCCCTGTCCTTCGCGACCTGGACCGTGATGTGGTCCAGGTGGCGTGCAGTGTCGGAGTCGTCGGCGATGAAAGGGGCGACGTACTGCGTCACCCCTCCGAGGATCGCCAGGATGACGTCCTGCACCACTTTCGGTGGCGCGAGGGTGTTAAGGCACCAGTGGTGCACTGCCGCCAGGCGTAGCCGGTGCTTGCGCTGCAGGGAGAACTCCCCGTCCGGCTGCAGCTGGAGTCCCAGGTAGGGGACGGAGTCCGCCGCTGGTACCCAGTACCACGGGTTTTCCAGGTGGGGGCAGAGGCGCAGCTGCAGGCCCGGGACCCCCTCCGTGGTGGCCATGGCGCACTTGCGGGGGTTGAGCTCCATGCCCATCATCCCCAGGTACGCGGCCACCGCCTCCACGCCCTCGACGAAGTGCTGCAGCGTGTGGGCCACCACCAGCAGGTCGTCGATATAGGCCTGGATGAGGCCGTGCTCGGCCCCTCCCGGCGGGCGCAGGCGGTGCCCCTGTGCCCTGAGCAGGGGCTCCAGGAGGAGCGCGTACAGCAGGGGGCTCTCGGGGTTGCCCTGCCGGACGCCGCGTAGCATGTAGACGGGCTGCGTTAGCCCGTGTGCTGTGACGATGCGCAGCCTGGCGCACGTGTGGAGGAAGAGCAGGAGGTCAATGACGTCCGGCGGCACGGAGAGGTGGCGCAGGATGAGGTGGAGGGCGCCGTGTGGGGCGGTGTCGAAGGCCTTGCGGGCGTCGAAGGAGAAGACGTAGTTGGGCCTTCCCCGCTGGAGCTGCCGCTGCGCCATGAACAGCGGGGGGCCTGTGTTGGAGCCAGGGAGGGCCCCCTGCTGCCAGTCGCTGACCACCCCGTGCCGTGTGAGCACCTCCGTGATGCGCTGGGTGAGGGGGCCCGTGAGCAGCTTCATGTCCAGCTGGCCCAGGGCTATGGGCCTGTAGTCGTCCAGTCTGGCAGAGCCCGGTACCTTGGGGCTGAGCCAGATGTGCGCGTCCCTCCAGTGCATCGGTGGCGAGGCGCCGCGGAGGATGGCCCGGTAGGAGTGGACCAGGAGCCACTGGACGGGTGCCGGGAGGGCCTTGATGAAGCGGGCCTCCACGTGGTTAGGACCCGGGGCCTTGCCATCGGCCTTGTCCAGGGCGGACTTCAGGTCCTGCATGGAGTACTGCTGGACCTGTGTCCAGGCTCCCTCAGGGACCCGGGGGACGTGGCGGCGGAGGACCGCCTGGAAACCCGGGAGGTCCACCGGGCGTTTGTCATACAGTTCTCGCCAGAAGGCGCGAACTGCGAACATCACGTCGTGGGCCTCCGTGAGGAGCGTTTGGGTGTTGGGAACCCGCACGTTCCAGAGGCCTGACGGGCCTGGGGCCTCTACCTCTATGGCTCCCCGCACGGCTTTCCATCGCTGGGCGATGTCGGGGGCGTGGCGGCGCCAGAATTCCTTGATGGCGCGCTTGCGGTCTGCCGCCAGGAGGGCGCGGAGCTGGCGAATGTCCTCCTCGAGGGCGGCTGCTTGCCTCTCCAGCTCCTCCTGCAGCTGGCCCTGCGTGGTCGGGCGGAACCCGGGCGACACACTCTGCAGTTCCTCCGTGAGCCGGAGCGCCGCCTCGGACCGGATGCCATGCCTGGCCGCGTCCGCCTGGTACGCTGCCGGGGCGCGCGCTGCCAGGGTGTCATAGCGGAGGACCGCTGCCTGGAGCTGCTTTCCGCTCTCCGGGAGGTCCCCCTCCGCCGGGTCCGTTCCCGCCGGAGACGGCTGCCGGCGTCCCACCACGCGCGCCAGGGCGTCATGCGTCGCGTGGAGGTGTTCGAACACCTTGTCCACCGCAGCCGCGGGCATGGACCCGTAGTCGTGCTGCTCTGCGGGACCCAGCCAGGGCGCAAGGGAGGGTTCATCCTGCGCGGCGGTGACCGCCGCCCACAGGCAGTGTTGGACGGGCGCGGCCTCGGCGTCGTACGGGAGGAGGCGGCCTTCCGTGTGGCTGTAGGGGGTGGGCATCGCCGCGCGTCCCGCTGCGCTGAGGAGGCCCGGCAGGGCCAGGCGGACCGGGAGGTGGTCCGAGCCGACCACCTGGGGGTGTGCCATGCCGCGAGCCCAGACGCTCTCCCGCAGGGACCACGGCAGGAGGGGCTCGTTGACCAGGAAAGTGTCCACCCTGTGCTGGGACGGGTGGAGCGTGGGGGTCATGTCCTCCTTGCCGCCCGCCGCGGCTCTTCGGAAGCCGCAGGCTTCCCAGCCCGCTCGGAAATGCTCCGTGGCCGGGTTGGCGGGGACATCCATGTAGATGTTGGTGTCACCGGCGATGACCACCGGGTGCCTCCCGCCGAGGCTGCGTGCCGTGGCATACATTTGTATGTCGGCCCAGAACGCCGCCCGTCCCGCCCACGGGGAGCAACCTGCTTGCGGCCCGTGGACGTTGATGAGGGTGAGGCCTCCCCCGTCCGTGCGGATCTCCAGGGCCGCGGCTTTCCCGGGGACAATTTCCGTGAAGCTGAGCACCTCGTGCTCCGCCACGTACTTGCTGCTGACCGCGGTGAGGAGGCCCCCCCCTCTCGAGGTGGAGGTGGCCCCCGTCTCCGCCAGCCGGCTGCTGAAGTAGGCGGTGTACCCCTTGTCCCGGAGCGCCGCGGCCACGTGCATCTCCTGCGCCCTGGTGGCGATCCCCGTTTCCTGGAGCATGATGGCAAAGCCCCCCTCCTGGGGCAGCATGCCGGTGATGAGGTGCTCCTTGTCGGTGCAGGCCGCCGGCCCCCGGCGCCGCCGGAGTGTGTCCCGGAGGGACCGGTCTGGCGGCACGAGGCCGTTGCGCAGGTTCCACGAGAGGAGCCACAGGGCGTCGCCCGTCGTGTCCTCCTGGAGTCAGCTATCCCGCGTCGGCATCGCCGCCGGGTTCGCTGGTGCCGCCAGGGCATCTGGGTGCGCCGCGTCCGCTGAGCCCGTTCCCAGCGGGGCCCACAGGGGGGCCCGGGGGACCGGGGGAGTCAGGGGGGCCAGGGGGGCCAGCCCCGCGGGGATGGACATGGACCCTGGTGGGGCCGCACCGCCGGCCCCCGGGGCCGCTCCGGGTGCCTCCTCACCTCCATCTGCGTGGTCGGCTGCCTGGGGCGGGGGGCGCCGGGTGTACGGGGCGTGCCACGGGGACCTCCGTGCTCTCCCCTGCAGGATGTTGGCGGCCGCCTCCTTGTCGTCCGCCGGGGCCGCAGCGTGCACCGCGTGCCACGCCAGGTGTTCCAGCATTGCCCCGCTGGTGTAGTACTTGTCCGCACACAGGGGGCATTTCGTCGGCTCCGTGGCCCCTCGCTCCGGGGGGAGCTGCACTGACTTCCGAATGGCGCCCTCCGCCGCTGGTTCGAAGGGCAGGTTGGCCAGCGGCACCGTGTGTGGTGCCAGCGTGCGGCCCGGGGCCGCCGCATCGAGGGCTCGCGTCGCGGGCACGGGCCTGAGGCCTCGGGCGGCATCGCGCTGCGCGTCTGCTTGCAGCCACGTTTGCCAGTGCGTGGAGCCGATTTGGCGGTCGGGTTTGCTCCTCCACCGCAGGTCGTGGAAGGCCTGTAGCCAGTGGTACACCGTGGTCGGGACCGCCAGCTGGAGCTCCAGGTCGGCGGGGTGCGCCGCTGCCGGCCACACTCCCGGCCTCGCCGCCCGGGCGTTGTCCTTCAGCCTGACCTGGAGCAGGAGGGCGTGGTGTTCGCCCTCCCGCAGCGCCTTGATGATGATGCGTGTGCAGTCTGCCACGCGGATCACGGCTTCGGGCCCCGGCAGGCGTTCAGGGTCGCAGACGACGATGTGCGCGTCCGCCGGGCTGAACATGCAGACCACCCACTGTGGGTTCTGCTGCCCCCGTTGGGCCACCGCCAGGGTAGCTGCTGGGCGGGCGTGCGTGATGGGCCCCACGTGGAGGTCCGGGACGTCCGTGGCCCTGATGGCGTCTCCCTGCCACGCGGCCCGTAGATGCTCCTCCTGGTCGGGGCTCCACACCAGTGTGGGGGGGTTGACCCACCCCGGTTCCTGCCTCTTGTTGGGGGCGCTGACAGTGTGTAGCAGGACCGCCAGCGGCCAGGGGTCCGCCGACATATAGTAGGGCTGGGTGGGCCCCTGTCGCCAGTCGACGTGGGACAGGGGCGGGAAAGCCCCCTGCCTGGCGGTGCTGTGCCAGACGGTCCATCGGCCTCCGGCCAGGATGTGCGACCGGTACCCTCCGGCGTGGCCGTGTACGATGGCTTGGTAGCCTGCCGTCTGCAGTACCAGTGCCTCCCCCTGCTTAGGCCCGGGCGGGGGTGCGCCATCGCCCGCACCCCAGACGCGGGTGCGCCCGCGGAGTGTGGCCTGCCACGGGTCTGGTGCATCGCGCTGGGGCCCTTGTATGCATCCCGCAATTTGCGCCGGGCCGTGGTGGTGGACGAAGCTCTCCCCGCCGTCTGCTAGCAAAGCCGCCGCGACGACGTATAGTTGCTCTGCCGTGAGGGGTGCCGTCGGCTCGTGCGTCGCGGCCGGCCGTCGGGGCCGCGTGTCGCGGCAGGGGACGTGGGGCAGCAGCTGCGCCGGCCACGCCGCCACTGGACCCATGGTGACGGCCGCGACCGCGGACGCCAGCGCCGTGCGGTCCGTGGGTCTGTACTGCCGGAGTCCCGTGGTATCTCGGGTGAGGTGCCTGCAGGCTGCCATCCAGGCCACCGCTCCGCAGTTCGTGCAGTCCGGTTCGGCACCGCTCGCATCGTCGCCTCCCCACTGCTGTACCGTGGTGGCGGTGTCGAGCAGGGGGCCCCGCTGTAGCGCCTCCGGGCCCTGCCCCGGCGGGAGGGCGGGCGGGATCGGCTGCGGGTAGTTTTGTGCGCCCCGGCGTTCCGGGTGCGTGTGGTACGGGTTCTGCCGGCGGTGTTCCGGGGCTGCCCGTGGCTGGAAGAGGAGCTGGTGCAGGTACCAGTGGCCCTCCGCGGTGGACGGATTGCGGAGCGTTAGCCACTGTTCCACCACGCCTCCTGGGTGCGCGGCCTCGACGCGGCGCTGCAACCCCAGGCGGCCTAGGCGGTTGGACGTGCCCGCGGGTGGGATGTGTGCTTGCGGGTAGAGCACCCGCAGCGGCTCCAGCGCCAGGTCCAGCACTTCGTCGTTGAGCTGCTTTGTGAGGGCCGACGCCCTGTGTAGGGCGTGGAGGACCCCGGGTGTGGGGGCCGTGAGCTGTTCGAGCACCGGTCCCGGCGGGTACCGCGTACCCGGGTTCGTCAGCCACTCCCTGGTGTGGCTCAGTACGGCTTTCCACACGTCCCTTGTAAAGGCGTGCTGGGGGGCCAATGAGGGGACCATCCGTAGGAGGCGGTGGCACGCCGGCGGCGATCGCATGGGCTGTGGGGCGGCCGCCGTGATCCACCTGCACGCCGTGCCGGGCACGATCGCCCCCCATTCCACGGTCCCCATGCCCTCGGCATGAATCAGCGCCTGGCCTTGGACCATGGGGAAATAGGGGCTCGAGCGCCCCTTCCCTTCCTTCCACCGTACCCAGGCGGCCCCCGCCTGCAGGCTGCGGAGCAGGGCGACGCCGGGGAGGGGCGGCTGCGGGAAAGCCCCCTTGACGGCCTGGGTGGCGTGGGCCAAGGTGCCCATTGGTAAGTACCACAACGGGAGGGTCCAGGGGCCCGGCAGTGGTTGCGCCACCCCTGCGTCCCATCGCCACTCGGAGTCTGGCGGGGCGGCCGGGACCGTGCCCGTCTGCAGGAAGTGGCGCGCCTGCTTGTCGGGGTGCCGTTGGAGGGTTGCCGCGAGGCTGAGCCCCTCTGCCGCTGGTGCCACCGGGAGGCCGCCCCGGGGCCTGCGCCAGGGGTATTCCTGGTCGGCCGGCCAGGTGTGGAGGTCCCGGGCGATGTCCTCCGCGGTCCCTGTTGGGGCGTCCTCTGGTGCCAGGTGCCACATGACGGCGAGCACCGCCCATGTGGAAAAGGACCACGCCCGCGGGGGGGTGTACACCTGGATGGTCCACTGTGGGCACGCCCGCCGCACGCGGGACACGTGGAGCACCCCTCGGACCATGTCGGCCGCCAGGACCAGCACCATTCCCGAGGGATCCACAATGATCCCCTCTGCGGGTCCACCGTGGCGGCCCCGGGTGTGCAGGGCCACTGCCGCCTGTCCCGCGTGGGTGACGCGGTCGACGGCCTCCTGGATGTTCACGCTGCCGCGCGCGGTCTCATCCAGGATCCAGCCCTGCGTCACCCCGTAGCGTAGGGCGGCGCGTGCGGCCGCGGGTTTCACCTCGGGCAACGCTCCGTCGTCGGCATCGGGCTGGGGGTGCTGTTTGGGGCACCATCCTTCGCCGGTGCAATGGCCCCGTTTCCACGCGGGGCAGATCGCGGGTACGCTGCCCGCCGGCGGCGCAGGTTCCGCGGGCGCGCCCCCCGTGGGGGGCTCCGGCAATGCCTCCAGGTCGGAGTCTGTGCCCGTGTCCCCTTGTGGGGGGTCTCCTTCGCCGTCTCTGAGTCCCAGCGCCCTGATGACCTCGTGTGCTTCGTCCAGCGTCGGAGATCGGGGGCGTGTCTTGCGTGGTGCCGCGGGTTCCGCCATTGCTATGTCGCTGTGTCTAAGAGCAGGGGGCGGGGTGCGGATGTCCCGTGGCTGGTGCGGTGGTGCGTTGGTGCGTTGCTCGGTGTGGGGGCGGTGGATGGGCATCCCCGGGGGGGCACCTTCCAGTGTTGCGAGGGGCGTCCGGTGTTAGGCCCTGTCCCTCTCCCGGTCGCCCGTCCTCCGGGGCGGGCAGCCAGGGTTCCGCGACCCGTGTGTCCCGGGTGCGGTCGATGCGGACGTGCGGACCCAGCACCGGCTCCACAGCGTGCGCCCTTGCGGGCCGGCGTTGCTCGCTGTGGGGGTAGCGGAAGGGCGTCCCCAGGGGGAGTGCCTTCCACCGTTGTGGGGGGCGCCTGGTGTCAGGCGCTGTCCCTCCCCCGGCCGCTCGTCCTCCGGAGCGTGCAGCCAGGGTTCCGCGACTCGTGTGTCCCGGGTGCGGTCGATGCGGGCGTGGACCCAGCACCGGCCCCACAGCGTGTGCCCTTGCGGGCCGGCGTTGCTCGCTGTGGGGGTGGCGGGAGGGCGTCCCCAGGGGGTAGCCTTCCACCGTTGTGAGGGGCGCCTGGTGTCAGGCGCTGTCCCTTCCCCGCGCCGCTCGTCCTCCGGAGCGTGCAGCCAGGGTTCCGCGACCCGTGTGTCCCGGGTGCGGTCAATGCGGGCATGTGGACCCAGCACCGGCCCCACAGCGTGCGCCCTTGCGGGCCGGCGTTGCTCGCTGTGGGGGTGGCGGAAGGGCGTCCCCGGGGGGGTGCCTTCCACCGTTGTGAGGGGCGCCTGGTGTCAGGCGCTGTCCCTCCCCCGGCCGCGCTTGTCCTTCGTAGCGTGCAGCCAGGGTTCCGCGATTCGAGTGTCCCGGGCGCGGTCGATGCGGGCGTGTGGACCCAGCACCGGTCCCACAGCGTGCGCCCTTGCGGGCCGACGCTGCTCGCTGTGGGGGTGGCGGAATGGCGTCCCCGGGGGGGGTGCTTTCCACCGTTGTGAGGGGCGCCTGGTGTCGGGCGCTGTCCCTTCCCTGTCCGCTCGTCCTCCGGAGCGTGCAGCCAGGGTTCCGCGACCCGTGTGTCCCGGGTGCGGTCGATGCGGGCGTGTGGACCCAGTACCGGCCCCACGGCGTGCGCCCTTGCGGGCCGGCGTTGTTCGCTGTGGGGGTGGCGGAAGGGCGTCCCCGGGGGGGGCTGCCTTCCACCGTTGTGAGGGGCGCCTGGTGTCAGGCACTGTCCCTCCCTGGGCCGCTCGTCCTCCGGAGCGTGCAGCCAGGGTTCCGCGACCCGCGTGTCCCGGGCGCGGTCGATGCGGGCGTGTGGACCCAGCACCGGCCCCACAGCGTGCGCCCTTGCGGGCCGACGCTGCTCGCTGTGGGGGTGGCGGAAGGGCGTCCCCGGGGGGGGTGCCTTCCACCGTTGTGAGGGGCGCCTGGTGTCAGGCGCTGTCCCTCCCCCGGCCACTCGTCCTCCAGAGCGTGCAGCCAGGGTTCCGCGACCCGCGTGTCCCGGGTGCGGTCGATGCGGGCGTGTGGACCCAGCACCGGCCCCACAGCGTGCGCCCTTGCGGGCCGGCGTTGCTCGCTGTGGGGGTGGCGGAAGGGCGTCCCCGGGGGGGGTGCCTTCCACCGTTGTGAGGGGCGCCTGGTGTCAGGCGCTGTCCCTCCCCCGGCCGCTCGTCCTCCGGAGCGTGCAGCCAGGGTTCCGTGACCCGCGTGTCCCGGGCGCGGTCGATGCGGGCGTGTGGACCCAGCACCGGTCTCACAGCGTGCGCCCTTGCGGGCCGGCGTTGCTCGCCGTGGGGGTGGCGGAAGGGCGTCCCCGGGGGGGGTGCCTTCCACCGTTGTGAGGGGCGCCTGGTGTTAGGCGCTGTCCCTCCCCCGGCCGCTCGTCCTCCGGAGCGTGCAGCCAGGGTTCCGCGACCCGCATGTCCCGGGCGCGGTCGGTGCGGGCGTGTGGACCCAGCACTGGCCCCACAGCGTGCGCCCTTGCGGGCCGGCGTTGCTCGCTGTGGGGGTGGCGGAGGGGCGCCCCCGGGGGGGGTGCCTACCACCGTTGTGAGGGGCGCCTGTCGTCAGGCGCTGTCCCTCCCCCGGCCGCTCGTCCTTTGGAGCGTGCAGCCGGGGTTCTGCGACCCGTGTGTCCCGGGTGCGGTCGATGCGGGCGTGTGGACCCAGCACCGGCCCCGCAGCGTGCGCCCTTGCGGGCCGGCGTTGCTCGCTGTGGGGGTGGCGGAAGGGCGTCCCCGGGGGGGGGTGCCTTCCACCGTTGTGAGGGGCGCCTGGTGTCAGGCGCTGTCCCTTCCCCGGCCGCTCGTCCTCCGGAGCGTGCAGCCAGGGTTCCGCGACCCGTGTGTCCCGGGTGCGGTCGGTGCGGGCGTGTGGACCCAGCACCGGCCCCACAGCGTGCGCCCTTGCGGGCCGGCGTTGCTCGCTGTGGGGGTGGCGGAAGGGCGTCCCCGGGGGGGGGTGCCTTCTACCGTTGTGAGGGGCGCCTGGTGTCAGGCGCTGTCCCTCCCCCGGCCGCCCGTCCTCCGGAGCGTGCAGCCAGGGTTCCGCGACTCGTGTGTCCCGGGTGCGGTCGATGCGGGCGTGTGGACCCAGCATCGGCCCCACAGCGTGCGCCCTTGCGGGCTGGCGTTGCTCGCTGTGGGGGTGGCGGAAGGGCGTCCCCGGGGGGGGTGCCTTCCACCGTTGTGAGGGGCGCCTGGTGTCAGGCGCTGTCCCTCCCCCGGCCGCTCGTCCTCTGGAGCGTGCAGCCAGGGTTCCGCGACCCGCGTGTCCCGGGCGCGGTTGATGTGGGCGTGTGGACCCAGCACCAGCCCCACAGCGTGCGCCCTTGCGGGCCGGCGTTGCTCGCTGTGGGGGTGGCGGAAGGGCGTCCCCGGGGGGGGTGCCTTCCACCGTTGTGAGGGGCGCCTGGTGTCAGGCGCTGTCCCTCCCCCGGCCGCTCGTCCTCCGGAGCGTGCAGCTAGGGTTCCGCGACCTGCGTGTCCCGGGTGCGGTCGATGCGGGCGTGTGGACCCAGCACCGGCCCCACAGCGTGCGCCCTTGCGGGCTGGCGTTGCTCGCTATGGGGGTGGCGGAAGGGCGTCCCCGGGGGGGGTGCCTTCCACCGTTTCGAGGGGCGCCTGGTGTCAGGCGCTGTCCCTCCCCCGGCCGCTCGTCCTCCGGAGCGTGCAGCTAGGGTTCCGCGACCTGCGTGTCCCGGGTGCGGTCGATGCGGGCGTGTGGACCCAGCACCGGCCCCACAGCGTGCGCCCTTGCGGGCTGGCGTTGCTCGCTATGGGGGTGGCGGAAGGGCGTCCCCGGGGGGGGTGCCTTCCACCGTTTCGAGGGGCGCCTGGTGTCAGGCGCTGTCCCTCCCCCGGCTGCTCGTCCTCCGGAGCGTGCAGCCAGGGTTCCGCGACCCGTGTGTCCCGGGTGCGGTCGGTGTGGGCGCGGGGACCCAGCACCGGCCCCACAGCGTGCGCCCTTGCGGGTCGGCGTTGCTCGCTGTGGGGGTGGCAGAAGGGCGTCCCCGGGGGGGGTGCCTTCCACCGTTGTGAG
The DNA here is from genome assembly GCA_964036045.1 of Eutreptiella sp. 'Long Island Sound 2002'. Taxonomy (NCBI): domain Eukaryota; phylum Euglenozoa; class Euglenophyceae; order Eutreptiales; family Eutreptiaceae; genus Eutreptiella; species Eutreptiella sp. 'Long Island Sound 2002'. The sequence goes on from OZ038385.1 coordinate 52,377,952, forward strand.
GGGCGCCTGGTGTCAGGCGCTGTCCCTCCCCCGGCTGCTCGTCCTCCGGAGCGCGCAGCCAGGGTTCCGCGACCCGTGTGTCCCGGGTGCGGTCGATGCGGGCGTGTGGACCCAGCACCGGCCCCACAGCGTGTGCCCTTGCGGGCCGGCGTTGCTCGCTGTGGGGGTGGCGGAAGGGCGTCCCCGGGGGGGTGCCTTCCACCGTTGTGAGGGGCGCCTGGTGTCAGGCGCTGCCCCTCCCCCGGCCGCTCGTCCTCCGGGGCGTGCAGCCAGGGTTCCGCGACCCGTGTGTCCCGGGTGCGGTCGATGCGGGCGTGTGGACCCAGCACCGGCCCCACAGCGTGCGCCCTTGCGGGCCGGCGTTGCTCGCTGTGGGGGTGGCGGAAGGGCGTCCCCGGGGGGGGCTGCCTTCCACCGTTGTGAGGGGCGCTTGGTGCCAGGCGCTGTCCCTCCCCCGGCCGCCCGTCCTCCGGAGCGTGCAGCCAGGGTTCCGCGACCCGCGTGTCCCGGGTGCGGTCGGTGTGGGCGTGGGGGCCCAGCACCGGCCCCACAGCGTGCGCCCTTGCGGGCCGGCGTTGCTCGCTGTGGGGGTGGCGGAAGGGCGTCCCCGGGGGGGGTGCCTTCCACCGTTGTGAGGGGCGCCTGGTGTCAGGCGCTGTCCCTCCCCCGGCCGCTCGTCCTCCGGAGCGTGCAGCCAGGGTTCCGCGACCCGTGTGTCCCGGGTGCGGTCGATGCGGGCGTGTGGACCCAGCACCGGCCCCACAGCGTGCGCCCTTGCGGGCCGGCGTTGCTCGCTGTGGGGGTGGCGGAAGGGCGTCCCCGGGGGGGGCTGCCTTCCACCGTTGTGAGGGGCGCTTGGTGCCAGGCGCTGTCCCTCCCCCGGCCGCCCGTCCTCCGGAGCGTGCAGCCAGGGTTCCGCGACCCGCGTGTCCCGGGTGCGGTCGGTGTGGGCGTGGGGGCCCAGCACCGGCCCCACAGCGTGCGCCCTTGCGGGCCGGCGTTGCTCGCTGTGGGGGTGGCGGAAGGGCGTCCCCGGGGGGGGTGCCTTCCACCATGGTGAGGGGCGCTTGGGGTCAGGCGCTGTCCCTCTCCCGTCTGCCCGCCCACTGCCGGGTGGGTTGCCGGGGTTCGTTGGGTGTGTGCGGTGTGTGTGGTGTCTGTGCCGTGCGTGTTGTGGTGCGTGGTGCTGCTCTTTCCTTGGTCCTCCGGTGCTCCCCTCTCCGGTGTCTCGGTGCGGTGTTGTGCTCGCCGTGTGCCCGCCGTGTCCCCTCCTCTGTGTGCGCCCCTTGCTCGTTCGCTGGCTACCCCTTGTTCCTTTCGCGGCTTCGTTGCTCTTTACCCCTTCCTCTACTCCTCTCCCTGGCATGCACTTTTTCCCTGCCTCCGCTTTGTTGCGTGTCTCTGTCTTTTTCCTTGTCGGCCCGGGCTTCCTCTTTTGAACCTGCGTAGGGAGAGAAGGGTGCGTAAACAAGCGTGCGGCGGCGGCGGTTTTGTCGCGACACGGCACCTCGAGCTGGCTGGTACGTCATGCGACATGCGTGTGCGACCGGCTTGCGCGTAGGTTTATCGCCCCACTTGCTCCCGTCTTGTCTCCACCCCCCTTTGGTCGCTACCTTTTCTCGTCGCCCGTTCCGCACGCGCGGCGTGACATGCAACATACCTGCTTCTTTCCCCACTACTTTAACGTGTCCTAGTCCTCCCCCCTTGCCGGGCGTTCGCTTATGTGTGACGACGGCACGACGCAATACTTGCCTAAGCGTCTAAGACAACCCTACTTTAACGCCCGGACGACGCAGACACGAGCATACGCTTCTCCTCGGGACCTGTGAGGGGAAGAGAACATGGGTGCGTGCACGTGTGTTTGTTGGGACCCGGCACTCGCCGGCGCTATGCTATTTGTGTGTTTGCTCCCCGTGTCCCCCTCCCTGGCTTTTTGTGTGTTCTAACCCACGCAACGCCGCGGTTGGCGACGTGGCACGACATGGTAACATACTTGCGTTCTTGGTGGCGGTGTGTGGCTTGTCTACTATTCGTTTGCATGCGGCGGCATACCTTTTGTTCCCTTTCGCTCCCTTTCGCCTCCTACATATGCGGGCGTGCGGGTGGGCGGTGGGCACGTCTCGGTTACGTAGCGTAGCGTGGCAACATACTTGGACCCCACTAGTCACGTGTGTATGCTTGGTTTTTTTTTTTTTTTTTTTTTTTTTTTTTTTGTGTTGTGCTTTACCTCGGTGGTCTTTTTGTTCCTCCCCGTTTGTCCCTTCATACCATGTTGCTCGTCCCTTCATACCATGTTGCTCGTCCGTGGCGGTGATGGCCTTGCGGCGAACCGGGCATGCGCGTGCGGGCATACCTTTCTTTCCCTATGTGAGCGGGGGTGAGCATAGGCATTCTTTCGGTGCCACCTCTTGTTGGTTTTCCTTGCCGGTGCGGTTTTCGTTGCGCTATTCGTGGCGGCGCACTTTGGCGTTGCTTGACACGTTACTTGTTTTGCGCTTGTTACGGCGTTATGCACACAACATATGGCACATAACATACTTGCTTTCCGGCGGCCGGTGGCGTTGTTGTTGCTTGTGTGTATTTTTCATGCACGACATTCAACATACTTGGGTACATGTGCGGCCTCTTGTTCTTTTTGTTGTGATCCCCTTCGCGCGTATTTCCTACATGAGCGGGCTTGCATTGCTTGGTCGTGTACTTGTGGTATATCTCCACCGTGGTGCGGTTCGTTACCTATTTATTCTCCTTGTCTACCTCTTTCCGCGTTGTGCTTGTTTCGTTGGTTTCTAGCGGTGCGGGGCACATAACATACTTGCTTGTCGGCGGCCGGTGGCGTTGTTGTTGTCTATGTGTGGGTTGTTTTGGGGCGCGCACAAGTCCCTAGCGCCTAGGGCACGCACTTTGCTAGGTGGTTTGGGGCAAGCAACGCTCAGCTTCTTCGCCGTCGCGACTCTATTGTTCGTCTTTTTCGGTGAGTGTCCTATATTTAGCGACCTCGCCAAACAGCGGCGTAAAATTGTTGGGGGGGTTTCTGAGGTCGGAAAAGACGATTTTTCGCTTTATTTCTGCTGGCGGTGCGTCTATCTCTCGTAATTTTATTTTTCATCTGCTGCGATCGCGCGACGGGAGGTCCACAGGTCCAGGTCTTTCAGAGCAGCAAAAGAGCGCCAGCCATGGTGAGCGCCCATTTTTCAGTGTGAGGGAAACTGTAGGTATTTTAAAGTAGATGTGGAAACCAAGGAAAGGCCAAGAAAAATTCCCTTTTTCCTAAAATGCGACAGTGGTGGCCACCACAGCACAAGGGGGGAGTAAGAAAAAGTGCTTTTCCATTGCTTTGAGGCATACTCTAGTTGTATTAGAGATGCACTGAGCATCCATGCATTTTTATCTTAGTATTGGTCCTACCAAAAGTGGTGATAACACATTTTGACCTATGGAACCAAACACCCAATCAGGATATGGAGTGGACCCCTTAATCCCCTTTCAATGTGAAGTAAAACATCTTTTCCTGAGTTGACTGAGCACTGACATACCTAAGGTAGAGCCTATGAATTTATCTATGTTTTTCCATGAATTCTTAGCTATCCTAGTGGTATGCACCCTAGGGGGCTGGGCACCTCTTTTTGAGAGGTCCTGGGTTCAATTCCTGGTCAGCCTAGCTAAGTAGGAAGATCCCATGTGACATGGCAGTGACCTCATCGCCACATGCCCTGCCACCTCAGCACATATGGGACCCAAAACAAAGAGTGCACATCTCCTGAGATGGCACTATGGAGAGAGAGTGACCCTGAGGCAGTTTTCTAACTCTTTTCCAAAAACATTTCAGCTATCTTTGTGAATATGCATTCATTTGTGACCTGAGTTGCAGTTTCTGTGACTATCCAATCATCTTTCACTGTCTACACTGCAGCCCTTCATGCTTTGATCCTGATTCTCTTCTCCTTGCACACTTCTGGCTTGGGTTATCCTGGATTGACTTGGCTTTACTGTATTTCAACAAACAAAAGCTTTTCATCTCCCAAAACAAGCAGCAGGACACCCTACAGCAACAGCAAGCAGCAGGAGAAGCAAAAACACAGTGCTGAAAACACTATAAACTTTTATCGTTGGCCCCGGGAGGTCCGCGATGCGGATATGGTCGTCATTGATGGGCCGGGCGGCCTGCTGCCGCGGCGGTTAGCCTGGCTCCTTTCGTACCGGCCACCCTCCCGTTATATGGGCTTGTACGAGGCGCGGGGGGCACATGACCGTCGCCAAGTGCGCTGGTTGCGCGATATGCTGATGGCCAGCTTGCGCATGGCAGGTTATCAGCCCAGGGTCTCTTACCAGTTGCTGGAGTTGGCTTTGCGGCAACCCTGGTCATCCCCTCGCCATGCCTGGACCCAGGTGTGTTCCAGGGGTGCGAACCAGGGGGACGGGGTCAGGGACAGGGTCGGCAGGTTGGT